>QVRM01004797.1:0-442500 GCA_003439945.1 Dermanyssus gallinae
CAACCTCATCTTCGTCGTCGTTGTTGTCGTCGTCGTCGAACGAACGAACTTGCTCGCCGAAACGAACCACAACGATTGCTGATGAGCTGATGGTGAAAAGATTCTGGGTGAGCGAGTGTTGAACGAAAGAAATATAGTTCGGACGGGTCGCCGTGTGCGCTCGCCTACCGCCGTCGAATTGTTGCTAGCGTTTTATTCCCACGACGACTATTTATACTGTTACTACAGTGACTTCACTACAGCGCTTCACTTGCTGTCGCTGCTGCTGCTGCTTGCTGTTCTGTTCTACGTTTAGTGATGGTATAGAAAACTACTCGTGGTCGAACCGATGCTGAGGTCGTAACGAATGCTATGAATATATCTGCATCAACAAAAACAACAACACCAATTTTTAAAGTGCTAGCATAACATAACAATGCTATTACACGTTCACGCGGAGACAATTGTTCGCTCCAAACTGCTAACATAAACAAGTTATACAAATAAAACATAATACAAATACTATGCAAATAAAGCAACAACAGCACACGCATTAATGTGCAAGCAACTACAAACAACAATGATCATCAAAAGACGATTGTTGAATGACAATAACGCAAACCAACTTTTTAGTTAGCTGGCGACTAACTACCCAGATAAATCAGAGCAGAATTTCTTGTTAAACTTGAGCTGGAAACTGCCCGAACTTTATATAGAAGTTTAAAAAGTTGGAATGCACAATATTGCTCGTGTGCGTGCGTTATATGAGAACATTTTAAGAGCCGCTCATTGAACGACCTCAGGCAGACAGCGTTCGTTGGTCGCGAGAAGAGAACCGGGGCCGGGGCAACCTGGTGTCTAACTTTATTTGCAAATATGAGATATTTATCTTGACTGCTCAAAAAATATCATTTGTTATCTTAACACGAAATTGAACTAATGAATGTCAATTAATTTTCATAATAATGGCGACACGCGGTTCACTCCTCACTGCCGATGTCGCGAAAAAACACACCTACAATACCGACAACAACAACAGCAAATACATGAATAGTTGTTACCTGCGTACACCTACACTAACCAATAACAAAAATATACCATCTCTAGTCGACATACATTTGCAAATCTTACGCAAGACGATAGGGCTTTGAAGGGATACACGGGATCACACCCGCGCCTTATTCTATTAGAATCGTCGGTAATCATTATATAAGATTGTAACAACAACAACAACGACAACGACAGCAACAGCAACAACGACAACGAAAACAACAACAACAAATTGAGCTAGACAAACGCAAGAGAGTCCGAGTCGAAGCGTTCGCTGGTTGGGTAGACGACGTCATTGACTCGTGTGCGACCATAGCCGCAGTGTAGCCCGGTCTCTAAGCGCAAGCGAGACGCGTAAAGGTAAAATAGATCAGGAATAGTCCATCGCAGCTACTCAGCGAGTGTGTTTCGTCGGCACAAAAACTTCTAGCAATCTTCGCTACAATCGTTAGCTCCCCTACAACCTGTCGTAATGATGATCAG
This sequence comes from Dermanyssus gallinae, assembly GCA_003439945.1. Lineage (NCBI taxonomy): Eukaryota > Metazoa > Arthropoda > Arachnida > Mesostigmata > Dermanyssidae > Dermanyssus > Dermanyssus gallinae. The sequence continues at coordinate 1,513 of QVRM01004797.1, forward strand.
CAGCAGCACCATTGTCATCACCAACTCATCACACGAATCGTCATCAGCCAGCGCTGTCTAAACGGTTGTCGTCTTGTCGATCTGTCGATGTGCCGAACTGCTGTGCTCACCACACTCGAACGCACGATTATTGCCCATGCTATTACGAATCCGTTGAATGATGCGTGCTGTAATGATTGTCGTAATTGTAATGAAAGTCGATATTGTTAGACGGAGCTTGTGGCCTTGCGGGCAGAGCTCGCATCTTATCGCCGCTGAAAAATAATAATAATAATAATAATAATAATAATAATAATAATAATAATAATAATAATAATAATAATAATTATTATTATTATTATTATTATTATTATAACTATTAATCCACCTTCACGTCATTCCGAAAGCGTTGACAAGCAGGATATACAACAAATTCACACGTGGACGCAACCTACCCATACATGCGACCAATGTGGACGACTTTTAAGAACGCTGCAGGGCCTACGAACACACACTACACTTATTCATAGTCCACGCTTCTTCCGCACGCATCTATAACAGAATAGACCGACAGACACATCAGACTCAGACGGATCGCCCACGTGACTTGTCATTCAGCCATGTACTGAACAACAATGCCCTCCTGTACTCCTGGCCCAAACGCCCAACCACTTCGTTTGATACGAGTTGATACGATTATTGTACCTATCGCAATAGAGTCACTGGGATTTATCAGTAAACGAACTGATCTGTTGCTCCAATATTTAGCTAAACGCATTCACGAAATTTGAGCCAGTCTGTTTGAACAGTGAAGGTCAAGCAAACGTTCTCACCAACTAATAATAATAATAATAAAATCACAAACTATCTCCTCATTGCAATAGGTACAATTAATTTCAACACTTCCATGATTTGTGGCTATATTCTTAATAGTTTATTCAATCTTTAGCTCTCACATTGCTATTGTTAATATGTAATGCAGTTTTATATTGTACGTATGTTGCAATAAGGATGCTGTGCGGGAAGGAATATGCTTATATTATTGGTAAGCCTTCAAACAGGCTTAATTAGCTACTAATGACATCACTGTTCTTAACATTTTAGCAAATTCATTATGTGTGCAATTTCAAAGAAACGCTTTCCGAGTTTCTCAGTTAAGCTTGTAACGTCTGTGCCGCAGGCGTTGCTATGGTTACGAGAAGGACCAAACAAAAACATATGACAAAGTAACAATGAAAAATCCGCGCTTTTTTTGCTTTCTTTATCCATTTCGATGTGTCTATATTTTCTGCCGTCCTTGACCGCTCCTCTTCCTCCGCCTACTGCCCTATTAATCTGAACCTTATCCTGTTGACCTATGCTTTTGACGATGACAATACAGGGATTTCGACAAGGCGATTGTTTATTTCGTCACAGTCGTCGTCATCATCATAGTAAGTCGGATCGGATTGATCTTCGTTCTCATGAATAGGCGCTCACCATAAACTTTACTTGCTGTCAGTAGCGTACAGGGGCAACTGTAGCGCCTCCAGTACAGGAACAGCGAAAACAAAACTAGATGTAGGACAGCATGTTTAGAATATATATATATATATATATATAACGCATATGTGGTGCTACAATGGTGGAAACGATATATTTATATATATATATATATATATCCCATTTCCGCGCGCACATTCTAGTTTGAAAGACATGCTGAGCTGTTTGATAGGATTTATGTGGATTAGGCATTAGGTGGTTAGATCAGCTCACTGAGATGTATAGCCATCGCAACCATTACATTTTTTTCATGTAATAATTATTACAATATAATAATAAATGTTAAAAACTTCATACCAGACCCTTATTATGACGCTAGTGCATATTTTTAAAAGACAACATTTTGCCCGAATTTTACAGCGTGACCTACACTACAAAGTAGAGGTTTACAGCGTAGCCAACACTGCAAAAGAAGAATTGAACAGCGTAACGTACACTACGACGTTTTTTTCTGCAAAACAATACGCCTAACGTTATCTTGACAGACGAAACGCTGTACGATCGCCGACTGATTCGCACGCTTTTGGCCAGCGTCGTCGTGACCAACGACTTGCCCGTTGGAGAGGAGGATTTCGGCAGCCGCAGAAGAGTGTAAAGTTCTAGACGCACATGTCACACGATCGCCACCATAAAGCCAGTTCCTTTCAAATATCGCCACCGCTGGTTCCGGCACCGGTAACCAAATCGAGCTCTTTATTCGCTAGAACCGCGTCTGAAAATTCGAGGTGGCCGGGTCACCACTGCTGCGACTGGCAGTGCGCAAAGAGATCCATCGTGGACGATATTGAGGCAGGTCCTGTTCGACTCTGTGAGGTGAGACAGAGCGAGAGAAGGCCAACGGAAGACTGAAATATCGAGAACGCGGTAGACGAAGGGGCCCAAGACGAACATCTACCTAGACGGCGCCTGAGGCGCCGGTTCACGTCCTCGGGCATGGTAGCTGTTCAGGTGCCCAGCAGCAGCTCTGCTGGGTAGCGGGTCGTCGGCTGTTGTCGATTCCCTCCTGTTGGCCATTTTTCAGCGCACATATATATATATATATATATATATATATATATATATATATATATATATATATATATATATATATATACAGCCCATACATATATCCTGATGTCATTCGAAACCAGTCGGCGGCAGGCGAGTCCCTGTGTGAAGAGCTGGCGAGGAAATCCTCGACGCTTCTCGATGGGCCCTGCCATTCACATATCCTACGGGAATAACATATCTGTTATTCTGGTCCATTTACGTTTCAATCGGTGACGTCTCTTGCCTATAAGATGGGCATCCAATACTGGCCCACTCGCTGATGATACCACTGCTGTGCTTGCCGAAGCCGCCCGGCCAATACCGGCCGCCAAGGAAAACCCTGAAGAGACGTCATTGCCGAGCAACTGTCCACCGTCTTTAGGTCGTATTTTGCTAGCACAGAGTATCTGCGCCCGTAGAGACCCGTCATCGTCGTCGTCGTCGTCGTTGGGTATCGGCGCAGCAGCAACAGCAAGGAAGACGAATTTCTCGAATATGCCCTGGTCGATAACACGCGTCGTCTTTCGATACGTTTGTGACTATTGGAGGCTACGATTTTAAGCTATTTATTTAAGCGGCTAACGGATAGCAACAACACCGCTCGAAAAACTTCGTTTTGGCATGGCGTGTTTTATTCATCCGGATGCTGCGCTGTATCGATACGCCTGCGTTCAAACGTAACGCCTCTCAAGGCCGTCAACCTTCAAGCCAGCACGCGATAAAACTTCACGCATACCCTGAATGTTCTTTATAGATGTCAGCATCAGCTGTGAGTAAACTTAATGCGTTAATTTTCGTTAGATAATAGTCTAAGATAGTTCGCGTTTGGAGATGATTGATTGAGCAGAACGCAAGCTCTCCCTATGACATCATTGCGTGCCCACCACAAGGGATTTGGGAAGATGGACGAAGGGACGAGGGTTAATAAGTCAAACGTCTTCGTTAGCCAGCAGATGCATCTCAGCTGACAAAAATACGCTCTTCGCCTCTCGGTCGGATTTCCGGGCGAAGCTGATTGTCAAAGTTGCTTTGCTACTTGTGCAGCCGAACGACGTTCCAACGCACTGTGTCGTCAGAGCCCTGGGGACGCTCCTATTGGTGCCGGTGGCATATTTAAATTATGCTAATTAAAGTTAGCTTCTCATCATCTCGACCGAACTAACGATCAAACCAGCAAAATGAGCAGGGAGTAGCAGTGCGAAAATAGCGCTGACCGAACGAACGTATGTTCCCTCCGCAAAACTTAATGCGCATATACAAACAGCTCATACTATATATATATATATATATATATATATAAATTTTTTTTTTTTTTGATACTTTTCAACACGGATTTGTACCTCGTCGTTCTACGTGCACGCAACTATTAGAAATGACAAACGATTGGGCCTTGTACATAAATTTCAAAAAAGATTTTCACTGTATATATTTTGACCAGAAGAGTGCCTTTGACAGGGTTGATCATAAGCTTCTTATCGACAAGATGAAGACGCTCCAGGTTCATTTACAAACGCGCAAATGGCTTGCCGCGTTTTTACACAATCGGTCGTTCCGAGTCAAATGCGGTGAAGCTCTCAGTGAGCCACGACTGACTCCGTCCGGCGTCCCACAGGGGAGCTGCGTCTCTCCTTTGCTGTACACAGTGTTTGTTTTAGACATAAAATCTTATATTCCGTCGAGTGTTAAATACCTACTGTACGCCGATGACCTAAAGATATACGCACCCTTGGACTCTCCCTCAGCGCACACTGCGTTACAGTCTGCTGTCGATGGCATCTGCCGCTGGTGCATTGACAATGGCATGGAGCTATCAGTTTCGAAATGCCTCGTTTTGAAACATGGCTTCTTTAATCTGGAGTATCAGCTTAACGGGACAATTCTGCCCACCGCTAATGTTGCTCGGGATCTCGGTGTATTAATGTCAACAGATCTAACATTTTCTGTACATATAAGAGAGCTAGTCAAAACAACATCTACACTTGTGAACACGCTGTTCCGTTGCTTTATCATCAAGGACCCAAATGTGTATATTCGTCTGTATAAAGCAATTGTGCTATCCAAACTTTTATATTGTTCACCTGTCTGGAGCCCACACTTGTGCAAGCACATAGGCATGCTTGAAGGTATTCAGAGAAGATTTCTAAAAAGGCTCTGTAAAAGATGTGATATTGACCCGAATGCTGTAAACCTTCCGTCGCTCTCGTTTTTACTGAAGAACAACGACACGCGAGCACTATCGCAACTTTCAAGTGCCGATCTTATCAACCGTTTTTTTCGACGTGACAATGAATAATCGCAGAAGTCAAATCATGTTTTTACCAAAATGTATTCCAAGACTTGAAACAGTCAATAATATGTTCGCCTGGCGTGTAGCCAGAGAATTGCACAACAAGGAGGTTTTGGGGGCGTCCTTGCCCACCTAGCTTTCCTTCTTACCCTTTATTCGGTAAATAAAGGCGTTTTCTATTCTATTCTATTCTATTCTATATATATATATATATATTTATATATATATATATATATATATATATATATATATATATTTATATATATATATATATATATATATATTTACATATATAAATATATATATATATATATATTATTTGAAACCAACATAAAACGATACATACAGCGTTATACTCTGTATTGCAAATAACTCGCTGTTCAATGGTCCAACATACAGACCTAGCATAGGATGACATCTGTTATTTTGGTGAATATATATATATATATATATATATATATATATATATATATATATATAGTTTGTATATGTATATATATATATATTCCCGGCACTCGTTATCAAACATATGAGTCCGCCACTTGTGCTCAGCGTCTAATTAATCAGACTAGTCAATTTGATCTTCTTTCTGCTATAACGTCTTACCGTTTTTTTAATTAAACGCTTTTATGGGTATACATAGCGGAGGAAGAGATTGAAATGACACACCCATGGCATCAACGAAGGCGGGTTGGCATGTTTCGGCAGAGCCTCTAGGTCAGCGCGCCAGGTCTACGCGTAAATGACAGAGAGTCGGTCATTCGGGAGAATCCCTTTCAACATTCGCCAGGCAAATGCTCTGTTAAATCATTCCAAGCGGGCAATAGCTTTGGGAAGCGATAAATCGACAATCTAGTGTTTGCCTGGATATAAAAATGTTTGTTAGTCTCAAACGTGTAGTCCAAACAAGCATTGCGCGACGAGCTAGGAGTTCTGTAACACCGAAATTTGCACGTCGTACTATATATATAAATATATATATATCAGAATCGCTCCCCTTAATACGTCAGATGTGCACTAAATAGGCTACACATTCTGTTCGGTACGATTCCGTCAATGTTGACTCGACTCAACACTACTGGTGTTCTTGTTGCTAGTACTGCTATGGTTATGTCGTTATTGTTGTTGTTGAAAAAAAAAGAAGACAATTCTGAAGAAGTTTCTTTAGAATTAAGCGATTTGGTCGTTAAGTGATGACCGATGATCTAAAGTGGATGCGTTCTCTCATTGTTCTGAGCCGAAGATTATTCTGGAGCGGCACTTCTTCTGTATGTGTGCATACACATAAACATCTTCAGGGTGTGGTAACAGAAAGAAAGGGGTTTGCAGTTATGCTGCCGAACTGTTTTGGTCTCGTCACACTTGCTCGACCCCAAGACAATGCTAAGAGACGGTAATCAACGCCGTCCTCACCAACCATCTGAAGATGGCGCGTGTTGTGGTGAATTTTCTCTGTCGTTGGGTGCAGGTTGTTGTCGTTGTTGTTGCGGTTGTGGTTGTTGTTGTTGTTGTTGTGGTTGTTGTTGTTGTTGTCGTTTCTGTTGTTGTTATTTTTGTTGTCGAAATTGTTGGTGGTGCTGCTGCTGATCCTATTATTGTTGTTATTGCCATTCTTCTCGTCGTCGTTGTTGTCGTCGATGCAGTTGTTTCCGTTGTTGTTGTTGTTGCTGTTGTTGTTCTTGTTGTTGTTGGCAATATTGTCGTGATCGGCGTAGTCTTTACGGCTGCTGTTGATGCTGCTGTAGAAGTTGTTCATGTTGTGGTTGTTGATGTTGTTGTGGCACTGATCATGGGTGGTTGTGGGTGGTGGTGGTGGTGGAGAACAATACAAGGGCAATGACCGACTGTCAATCCGAGTGTCTGAATTCCTGGCTAGATCTGTCTCCGTGTACGGACGGTGTCTGCTCGCAGACGGTGCTGATGTAGCTCGCCGATACGGTAGACGCTCATTTATTCTGCCAGTCGGCTGCTTCTTAGTGATACGAGGCAAGCGGATTTTATCACGGCAGCATATAAATGCTCAGACGATACCACACGCATCTCAGGTCAAACCACAACAACGATAGCAACAACAATGACGACGTCAACAACAACGACGACGACGCCAGCAGCAGCAGCAACAACAACAATAACAACAACGCCAGTGCCAGCAGCAACAACAACAATGCTAGCAGCCACAATAAAAAACAACAACAACAACGAAATAAGTAAGTACGTTGACAGCAGCCTCAATACGAAGAACAATATGAAGCACAACAACAACGACAACGACAACAACAACAACAATTACAACAAAAACAACAACAACTACTACAACATAAACAACAATTATATATATATATATACATATATATATATATATATATATATATATATATATATATATATATATATATATATATATATATATACATATATACAAAGAATTATACTAGTATTAACTGTAACGAGTCTAGTACCGGCAAGGTTCACCATCACAGTCGCAAACCAAGAACACCAATTAAAAAATAAACGACGAAAAGCGCAACAGTATTTGTTACTCCAGCTCCAGCCATGAACTGGGCTCTTTTCTTCGCCCTCGCTCCTCTGTTAGAGTGTTGACTCGTAAATCGTGCCAATGGCCCATTTAATGTGCCCCTTTTGAAGTTTTTTTTTTGCGCCAGTCTTATCACTGTATCTGAATATAGCCCATAATTATTTGGAAAGTTATGTCAATACCACCGTAAATCCGTTATCGGGCCTCGCATATATGTATATGTTCAAATTTGACTCTATTATTATTCCTATGTTAATATAGAATGACAATATTAACAAGCTGCATACTCGTTCACGTATCATCGGCGCAAAATGCGGCCCCTTTTAGTTAATTCAGAATCCAACTATTAGGCAATAATGCCGCTTTATGACGCCCAGGGAAGACAAGAAGGCCAACCGGAGGACTTTCTATATGTTACTGGGATTTCCACGAATGGCAGAGTTCGCAATGGATTTATAAAAAAAAAATATTATACAAACTTGTGCCTAAGTGCTATGCTTTCTGAAGGGCGGCGCAGTTTAATTGAAGCCACGTTTATTACTTACAACATCAAAGTTGACGTACTGCACATACGCGTTTATATTGCCGGTTCGTGTTTTGTCTCGTTGAATACTTCGTTTAGAGATTTCGTTTAAACTCATATCCGTAGGACTTCTGCAGACACGCCCGCACACGCCGACTATGTGGAGCTCGATCTCCACGAGATTTTTTCACTCGTCTCAGCAAAAGTGCACAGGTAAAAGTGTATCCGGTGAGTGAAAGTTTGCTAATCCAACTTGTGATTCCTTTATTAAAATGTTCTTAACATTTCTAGTATTAACTTTAACGCCGTAAATTAGAGAGAAAGAAAGAGAGCGTCGCTGCACCAACCAAGTCCTGGTAGTAACGGTAGTCGCATATAGTATATAGTATATATATATATATATATAAATATATATATATATATATATATATATATATATAGGGTGTATCAGGAATGTTTAAAGAGCAATATATGAAATTGTAGAGCTTGTTAAGGCAAATATTTTTCCAATGGAACATGGTCTCTGAGAAGTCTTGTTTTGGAATGAGAGTGAAATTACTACAATTTGTGACACTAATGTTTTGCCCGACATAAGAGCACAAAATGTGCAACCGCTAGACAGCTAGTCCTCGTAGCAATTTAACGCCGGCCAGAAACACCAGTGTTACAAATTGCAGTAATTTCACTCTCACTACGAAACAAGACTCCTCACCACGTTCAATTGGAAAACATATTTGCGTTAACAAGCTCTACAATTCTATATATCGCTCTTTAAACACTCCTGATACATCATATATATATATATATATATATATATATATATATGCAGAAAACAGGTTTACGCGCACGTGTTGGGCAATTTTGCCAATAACTTGAAGTGGGGACAGCGGCATGGAGTCAGCAATGTCAAGCACCCGAAGCGGGGCTTTGCTCAAACAGCAGGACCGGATGAAGCATATTTCTTCCGTCTCATGCGCAGCCTGTTATGCGGAAGTATTAAAAAAACGTTTTTATAGGCAAGCAGAAACAAATAACAATCCGCTCATATAGTATCAACAGCTGTTGCAAAGTGCGCGCGTGAAGACGCTGACCGCAGCCCCATTAGTCCTCCCAATTTTGTCTAATGAAGAAATAGTCGTGCTCTACTAGCTAGAGCACGACTTTATATATCTTTAGTTAGTTTCTGTATATCAAATATGTTTAAACAACTAGCGCGTCAGAAACTGATTACTAGGTATTTTGTTCTAAGACCAAATAATCTCCGGAGCGGCGATTCCATCCACCCCCACGAGATTGCTCGGGTGGACGTTGTGAACAACACATTTGCCTGGAGGATTGCACGTCGTTCACAGATTCAAAACGACTTTGCTTCTATTGTAATACCCCTTTTTCAATAAAGGTGATATGATATGAGATAAGCACAATAAATGGACAATTAAAATATGTCGACGGGACGAAATGAAGGTGATAGCCGGTGACCCTAGCACACAGAAAGCGCAAGTTCGATCCTGGCGTGACACATTACCTTTCGAAGTGGCATTTATTAAAATTTGCAGACTTGAGCTAAGTTTATGACTAAATCGATAGTGAAATATGACAAATTAACAAATACGAGGCAAAATTATAGAAAATGATTCGTGAGTTTAACGCAGTAAACGCCAAAAACTTGTCTTTTGATATATATATATATATATATATATATATATATATAAAGGGGAAGAAATAGAGAAAAAGCGTTGAACCAGTAAAACATTTTGACGGTCGACACGGTCATTATAGGAAGATAGACTTTTTGAGCCCAACCGAGAAAAATAAGAACAACGGCAGGCATAGGAAGGGTGGGTACTAGCCGGCGGACTCAATTCATTTTCCCTAGTAGGCAAAAAAGATTTGTGAATGCGTTTCGAACAAAAGACCTTTCGCTAGAGCCGCGTAGAGTAGGGAAACGGACACGCCGGGACGCGGGCATAGCGTTCCGGCGAGAAGTCCTGATGACAACGGGGAGGCATTCGTCTAGCTCGTCGGCAGTACACCACCGATCAGGTTTCAGCTGACGACTCACTTCGCTATTCTCGCGCCATTGCGGCCTCTGTTGGCCGTTTTCGCAGCCTTCGCCGCCCTTGTCCTATTACTACTATGAAGACACCACCGTTACCCGCGCAGGACAACGCTCATCCTGGTCAGGGCGACGCTCGGATCCCGCCATGTTTAGCATCATCATCGATGCCGTCATTGTCCGCTTCCTATGAGACCTTCAGAGGTCTGAACGATCGGCGTCACTTACGCCTCGGCTGCTCATCTTCCTTAATATTGTACTCATGCTCGCTCCTTTCCTCTTTCACGCTATTGACGTCGCAACAGCGGGAGCAAACTGCCTACTGTGACGCGCTCTCTCCCCCCGCCGCGGACAGGCAAACGCCATAGCCCGCGTCCGCCTCTTCCTGCCACCACCAGACTAGCCCAGAGCCAGCCCAATTCGAGTCCCAGCTCAAACCCCAACCAGGCAACCGGCCACGCACTTCTATAAGAGCCGATCCGAAACGGCCAATCTTTGTATCTGATCTTGTTGTCGCTGCTGCTGTTTTTCGCTAGTCGCTGGTTGACCGGTGTCGATGAGCGCGCCTGGGCGGCATCTTCCGGCCAATGTCCTGTGAAATCTGACCTACTCACGCCAGACAAGACAAAGACGAAAAGCAAGAAGAAAGCGACGATCAAGACGAAAGGAAATACATGGTCACTGCCCTTCTTCTGCTGCGGCTGCTACTGGAGCTGCTCGAGCCGGAGTTCTCCTCGTCGTTTTTTTTGCTGTCGTCGCAAGCTCCCTACTTAACTCGACTCCATACTAAGATCTCCATCTTCTGTGTGAAAAAGCACCTCGTCGATTCGGCCTAACGTCGGTGTCAGCGTCGCTGCCGGCGGCCCATCGCTCTCACGCGCACAAAACATACCCGATATGTGCACATATGTTTATATAGACACATACTCCCATACAGATATATTTATATATGAAGTAGGCACCTGTGTGTGCATCTATGTATATATATATATATTACCTCTCATAAAAAACTCTCATAGAATTTGTACAAGAATGTCGCACTTTTTGGCCAACTAGGGGTGTTAGGCAGGGTGATCCTCTGTCCCCCCCTTTATCTAATTTAATTTTGGACGACATTCTTTCAAAATTAGACAAAACTAATATCGGGTACTACAGCTTACTGATAACTTCCGCCTTATGGGCTTAGCCTTTGCGGATGATCTCATCCTCCTAGCCTCCACTAAATTTACTCTTCAACGGCTCCTTAGTATTGCGGACCCTCTTTTGAAATCCCAAGGCCTTAAAATTAATACTAATAAACACTTTACTATCTCCCACCTATTTAATAGGAATGAGGGTAAAGGTTAATACCGTACCCGAATTGAACGTTGGAGAGCGGCAATTGCCAGCTAAAGGTATGAGCGATCAATTGAGATATCTGGGAGTCGACTTTGACAGCAATGGCAGAGTTGACTCCACTAAGGACATACTCCTTAATTTACACAACAGACTCACGATAGCTTCCCTTAAAACCCACTCAAAGACTCATATTTTTGAAAAACTTTCTCATTTTCCGCCTCCTATATAAATGGGTCTCCGGTCCCAAACCATTTCAGGCAATCCTTAGCGACCTAGACAATGAGATCAGAAAGGTTGTTAAGTCGAAATGACTTAAGCTCGAAAACTCGGCGCCGAACGCCTACTTCTACACGCACACAGCACACGGCGGTCTGGACATCCCCTGCCTCCAAACATTTATCCCCACACTCCGCCTCTCCCGCCTGACAGCACTAAAACATTCCACGCACCCTGGGGTCCTATGGATGCTGACCACCGAGCACTTCAAAAACGACCTTGCGAAAACAAGACTTTATTGCGAGCGCTTGCGAGCTTCCACTGAGACCGCTACACAACGCGTTCGATGGAGCACATTTTAAAAAAACACACGAAACGTCCTTTGTACATTACTGGATTAAGGGTATGCCCTACCTATCTGGTAAGGAGTATTTAAACCTACTAAATCTCAGGATCAACGCACTACCAACGCGTGCCAGATTGGCCAGGGGGCGCCCGGGCTACAACAAACGTTGTAGGCACAGGAGTCATGCGCCTGAGACGTTGGCTCATGCCGCTTAGATGTGCACACAACACACAAGCAAACTATAAAGAGATATGACGAAGTCTGTGATCGCGTGGCGCGTCTTCTCCGCGAGAGGAATCATGAGATGGTTCGTGAGCGAGTATTCCGTCGACCGGGCGCATCGGGTCTAAAGCCCGACGTCGTAATAACAATACCTACCGAGGTCTGGGTTTTAGATGCCGAGGTTTGCGGCAGGACAAGATCACCAAATATGACGTCGAGTTCCTAAGAGCGGTGCTCCCCGACTCGCAAAAACCTCGCAGATTCGGATCCATCACTACCTCTGTGAGGGGTGTATGGGACTCCGAATCTGCGAGTACGCTCTTGGGGCTCGGCGTCACGAAGAGGAATCTAATGGATCTTACGGTCTTAACATCGCAAGGGACCTTGAGGATATACCGCTCGCACCAAGTCCATAAGAGCGGGGGCTGCCATCAAGCAAGGACACGGACAGCTGATTCGTAACCTCACGTGACACCTTTTTACCACAATTTTTCCTCCTTCTATACGCTGCGATCACCGTGTGGGCTCAGATCCTCTGGGCCCGATGTAGGCGAGTTCTGTTTGCGGCAAATTTTAGTGTGTCGGTGGGCCAGGTCGAGTCTTCGCACAGGGCAACTGACTCAGCCATGGACACAATTATTCGTGTTGTCAGCTGCCGTAGCCCATAGCTGTTGGGCGTAAAACGTGCACAGGTAACCCCGAGGTACCTTACGTTGTTGACGAGTGTGATCTCCTGGTCTTCTAAGCGGGGGTGAAAGCCGGGGCATCTTCTCCGGCCCAGCTGGAGTACCTTCTCGCTGTTGCAAGGAGCGGGAGTGATCCGCCAGAATTAAACAGGATGGCTCCTTATATGCCAGCTCGACGCAGTGACGTAGCTTAGGGCCCACTATTTAACTGCTCATTGGAGATAACCTGAAAACATTGTTAAACGCACTGCCTAATTGCATTATGGTACAGTAGGGTACACATTAAGATACAGTTATTCACACATTGTGTCTAATTGTCATATTTATTTATGTATGCTTTATATATATATATATATATATATTGCTTGTTAAACAATGTTTCGGCTTTCCTAACTTACCTTATACTGACAGTGTTTAATTCAGCATGTGTAGACGATCTACCAGCGCTCAATATAGATAGATTAGTTAATAAATCATGATTATATAATCATGATTTATTTTCTGGATTATATAATATATCATATAATTTTTTTTTCGATCTCGGTCTGCCGTTGTCTCTCGCTATTTAATTTTATGTCTCTCTTTCTTTGCTGCCTATCTCGGCTTCGGATGAATATGTATATTTTATTATTGCACATATCAAATAAGAAGCCAATGTGCCTAACGGGCGTGTATGGTGACAGTCAAGTGTCCGTTTTGTTTAGGTCAGACAAAGATCACTTCAGAAGTGTGCCTTGAACATAGACCGCGTTTCCACGTTGCATGTCAAGATCCCATCGTTGTTTAAGAAAGGACGATGATCTGTTACCACCGGATGTCATATGATGAACCCTCAAACATAACATATGCGTCGATAGAGGAGACTAAGTTTCGATGTACTCGGTGTGCACCTCGTGGTTTGTCGAAAAAGCAGAAAACACGCGGATCTTTCTGTTTTGAGAATTCCTGATAAAATTCGAAGAGAGCCGGTCCATGAATTGTCGAAAAAGCATGATTTGAAGGTATGCTTCGATGCATAGACCCACAGCCTCAAGAAATATATGGAAATCGATAGAAATCTAACTAGTGATTATACAGGAAAACAAGTATCTATATTCTCTAGCTGAAAACAACAACTTACAACTTTTTGACAGACGCCATAAATATGTATGTATATATATATATATATATATATATAATGTGCCAGTAAAATCAAGATAAACTGTAGCCTTTAGTAAAACCGTCATATTGTTGCTATTAAGGTACCTATAATGTTCAGTTTGGGCTCGTTGTGCTATAGAATTATTCGTAGATAGACCTGTGCACAGGCCGGTTGCATCGTGTGCCAAAACAATTTCTCAGACAAAATGGCAGTGCGGTATGATAAAGTGTTAGGGTGTGGAAATGTGTTAGAGCCTCGCTCAACTGCGCCCCACACGAAGAAATACAGATGATTTAAATCTGAACTGTATTATGGTTGAAAGTGTTTTGGCCAGAGGATGTCTAAGTAGGAACACACTCTGAAGCAATCCAGGGAATCCAGCTGGAAATTTAACATTTTTCGATCGAACTTTGTTGTCAGTTTTTTGACGCCAAAAATATCCTTTAAGGCTGTTGTGACTGTTCCATAAGATATCTCGAATTTCTTATCCCCCTAGCATTAGTCGGCGATTGTTGAGCACGATCTCACAGACTTTCTCGACGTTTCCTTCGGTTATTGACCTCGAAGGTCTTTCCGAGGAAGGGTCATCCTTAGTCTATTTACGTCAGTTGCGAAATCGACGGTACCATGTATGCACCGCGTGTTGGCACACTCCCTAATTACCACAGGCAGTTTATATATTAACATTTCTAGCACTTTAGAACATACAATTTGATTTTAACAACTTGATGAGGACTCGTTTCTCCTCCAATTCTGGCTTCCTAAAAACACCAAATCTCGTTTTCTTCACTTATTTGAGCAAACTCAAACAATAAACGCAGCCACCGATTCGCTCGATTTGGTCTATTGTAGCTGATGAGTAGCGCTTTTAACCAGAAGACCTTAGTGGTTTTGGTTTATTTTTAGATTTTAAATTACTAAAGCTTGACGATCCGCCCTGGTACATAGCATAAGAAGAAGCATGAAGACGCAATGTCTCCATCCCGGCTTGCAGCCGTTGAATTGGGAATATCTGATGTCGCTTGGTTCAGACGCGTATCCAAATAAAAGCAAACGTTTGAATTGTTTTTAGACATGCCAGTAGGGACACTCCTGACAAACGTACGCCGTTTGCTTGAATCACCGCTTTAATTCGAGACCTAAATCGCTTTTTGCAAAGCCTGCCTATTAAAGTTTGCAAATGCGTTCTGAATGGGCTCAGTGAGCGAGTCTCTGTTGTAATGTCGAGTTTTGCTAGGCTCTCAAATACCCCGCCCTACACATCGAAATCTAAAGGGGTTAAATCTGCAGTTTGCATAACATGTTAACCAACTGTGTGTGCCATTGTTTGGCCTTTTGGAAATATGAATGGTGTCGTCACGTCTCTTTTGCTAGACATCACACTCAAATCGTGCACATTCTAATCTAATTTTCTATTTCACAATAGAAATACTCTACAGGCCGTAGGCCAGTCAACAGTTGTTTCGATTGATTTTTGTATCTACGGTAAATATTTTCTCGTCAATTAGTTAGTTAATTATATATATAAGTATGTTTGCTTTATCGACCTTAAAGAGATTCTGTCTCACGGTATACGATATATACCTGAGGTGAGTGTAAATAATCTGAGCAATGATCCTCAGCCAAAGCCTTTGAAACGGCTCTTTTCGGGAAATAAAAGAGTTTCGAAATTCCATTAGGCTCATCCGGTGCGTAAAATGAAAACAAGCCACGTGCACATACGCACACACACATATATACATACTCAACAGACTCACGATAGCTCCCCTTAAACCCCACCAAAGACTCATATTTTTGAAAGACTTTCTCATTCTCCGCATCCTATATAGACTGGTCTCCGGTCCCAGACCATCTTACGCCTTGGCAACCTAGATAAAGAGATCAAAAAGGTTGTTAAGTCGTTATGGCTTAAGCTCGAAAACTCGGTGCCGAACGCCTACCTGTACACGCACACAGCACACGGCGGTCCGGACATCCCCTGCCTCCAAAAATTCATCCCCAGACTCCGCCTCTCCTGCCTCACAGCACTACAACACTCCACACACCTTAGGGTCCAATGGATGCTAACCACCGAGCACTTCAACAAAGACCCTGCAAAAACAAGACTTCTGTGCGAGCACTTGGGAACCTCCATTGAGACCGCTACACAAGAGACCGATTACTGGCCTCAACAACTACACAACACGTTCGATGGGGCACATTTAAAGAAAGCACGCGAAACGCCCTTTGTACATTACTGGATTAATTGAATGCCCTACCTATCTGGTAAGGATTATTTAAACCTACTAAAGCTCAGGATCAACGCACTACCAACGCGTGCCAGATTGGCCAGGGGACGCCCGGGCTACAACAAACGTTGTAGGCGTGGGTGTCATGGGCCTGAGACGTTGGCTCATGTCGCTCAGATATGCGATACAAAACACATACAAACTATAAAGAGACATGACGACGCCTGTGATCGCGTGGCGCGTCTTCTCCGCGAGAGGCGTCATGAGGTGGTTCGTGAGCCAGTATTCCGTCGACCGGGCGCACCGGGTCTAAAGCCCGACCTCGTAATAACAACACCTACCGAGGTCTGGGTTTTAGATGCCGAGGTTTGCGGCCCGAACCGGGACCTGGCAAAAGCGCGGCAGGACAAGATCCCCAAATATGACGTCGAGTTCCTAAGAGCGGCGCTCCCCGACCCGCAAAAACCTTGCAGATTCGGATCCATTACTATCTCTATGAGTTGTGTATGGGGCTCCGAATCTGCGAGGACGCTCTTGGGGCTCGGCGTCACATATTATGTATCTTACTGTTTTAACGTTGCAAGGAACCTTGAGGATATACCGCTCGCACCGGGTCCATAAGAGCGGGGGCTACCATCAAGCAAGGTCACGGACAGCTGATTCTTAACCTCATGTGACACTTTTTACCATCATTTTTATTAAGGCGAGCACTGCCGATTGTGCAAACGTATTGTAAATTATTAATAAATCATCACAATATTTTCTATATATATATATATAGTGGTTCATTTACGGACATGAATTGAGATTGTAATGTAGTGAGATTCTAGGTAATACGGCACCGTCTCCAGGAGGTTCTAAGTCTGACATTAGTTGTCTTAGGCTAGGCTAATCATGTCTACAAAGCACTATTTACCTAACATAAGGGGAGAAGGCTAACACATGCCAAAGTTTGAGACACGCAGGCTCATGGAGGAGGTAACGTTTCACCTGGAATCTAATTACGCTCAATCGGTGGGCACGAAGGAATTCATATACAGTGTTATAGGGGACAATTTCTGAAGACAACGACAGAGCTGAAATTTAGATTTCGTCACGTCTGCTTTCAGCATCTCCATCGTCTGTATCGTCACAACGGCCACCACCACTATTATCCAGCCTATTATTCGTATCTCGAGAGCGGCGTATTCCAGGACGGGCACGCTTCGGTGTTTGTTGTGTGCTATTGGGAACTCGAAAATGCCCACCAGGCGTCGTCAGGTGTGTTGGTTAAACACGCGAAGTTGATTGGCTAGAGTTGCAATCACACCACGGAAAGGAGATGGAATCTCGAAGAATTGATTCATACCTGTATCCTTCTTAAATCTTTCCCTCTGCTTACGGTTTCTCTCCCTCTCGCTTAATCTATTCTTATATATATATATATATATATATATATATACATATATATATATATATATATATATATATATATATATATATATATATATATATATATATATGTGAGGAACTTACCGTTGTTTCTCGCCGTATCCAAAGCGATACTTTTTTAGCATTTATAAAAAGTCAGTAATTCTAACAAAAAATGTGTAATAAACACAACAACCACAACGACGACAGCTACGACTATGTGCATTAATGAAATATCGGCAGACCACTAAACCCAATGTATATGGCCGCGTAAACCGCCGATGTGGTGTATGTTGTAGTTCGCGAGCCGGTCCGTAGAGTTAGCGGGTTGCTGGCTGACTGACTGGTCATCTTAGCTCAATACGCCGCGTCATCGTGACGGTACGAGACGGTATCTGTGTAATCGAGTGTATGTGTGTGTGTGTGCATGTGAGTATAGGTGTTGACATTTCTGCGCCCACCGTTCTTCATCACCCCCTCGAGTCGGTGTGTCTATTTGAGTTGGCGCGTCTCTCTCTCTATCTATCTCACACCCACTATCACTTTCTCTCCCCCCTCTCTCTTTCTCGCTCTCTGCGAGGTAGGTAGAGTACACTAGTGTGCGAGTCGGCTGGTTGCGGAATGCTGCCTAAGCCCAACGAATGAAGGAACTCTCTACTCATCGAGGCTGGGGGCCAGGGGCAAGGCCTAGGGAAGGGTGGGCAGACGCAATGCCTAGTCGACATCCCAACAGGCAGTCGTCAGATGATCATCGAGAGGCAGGCCCAGAAGGGCGGAGGATTCAGCAATCGAGAGAAAGTTAGATAGGAAATAGACCGAAAGAAAGAGAGAGAGAGAGCCAGAGAGAAAGAGAGAGAGCGACACATAGAGACAGAGACAAATGGGGGAGCAGCAATAGAATTCCTGAACGATGCAGGGCCGGATTCCCAAGGTAATTGTGTTGACCGTGTTTGTTCGGCGGGTGGACAGGCGACTTCGCTGCCATTGCGGTGAGGGTAGACGGCGACGATAATGACAATAATAACAACAATAAGACCAACAACAACAACATCAACAACAACGGCGACAACAACAGCAACAACAACATCAACAACTACATCAACAACTACAGCAATACCAAACTAGCGGTAACAACGACAACAACGGTGACGACGACGACGACAATTGTTCGCCTACCGACCGAGGAACATGCGCGATCATTCGTCTGCCTTCTACTTCTATGGCCGTCACCAAAGGTGTGTGCAGTACCTGCGTAACCCTGCTTTGTTTGTTGAGCCATTTATCGTTGTTCCCGCGGCAGCAGCAGTACTATAACGTAGGTAGCCTTGCACACGCTTTGAGCGTAACGCCTGCTTTGGTGGGGATAGCGTGAATCGCCCCCTCAGAAGCAGGGCTCCGCCCACAAGCAGACCAACTGGCCAACTCACATTGTTCGTTGCTGTCGACAGTATGAGTACATTGTGGTTTGACTGAAAAAGTAGATCTCAAGTGAATAGGCGCATAAGTAACCACACTAAAAATAAGTGGTTCGATTATACCCAAAAATCTCCGCTTGGACGAATTTTCAATTAATGCCTTCTACACTCGTGCCATGTGAAGTCTAATATAGAGGGCAGACTCTGAAAGGTTCTAGCCGCGTGTAAAATCGCACAGTAATACTAGTGATGGTTCCAATCAGTTATAAACATTGCATAAAACATAAGAAATATCAATAACATGTTATAATAACAGTAATCGGTGGCACGGAGAAGAGGAGTTGGTCTGCGACACAAACGTATTATGTCGGCAATCATAAAAAGCCGCAAAAATGTCAATTTTTGCGATAGGCTTTGCTGGGAGTCTCCAAGTTGGTTTTAGGTGTAATTATTAATAACAGCAACACATAAACGCGCTTGTCTTCCATCGACTCTATGTATACTTGCAAACCAATTCGATAGTCTGACCTTTCGAGCATTTTTTTTCTAACCTACAGCAGCTTGTTTTGTTGCACCAAGCAACTGGCCACTTTGTTGGTATTGTTTTGCTCAAAAACAGCGCACCTGTAGTACTGCTGTAGAATTAATCTCAAATCACGTATCATGACGGCCTGAAAATATTTCGCGCTCAGCTCTCCTCTGTCTGCAATCTCTCCGTCAGCAGAACAGGGTAGGGCTGCCAAATCCAAGTTGGGTGCTACTCAACGGAAAAACCTGTAGAGATGGTGCAAGCTTATCATGAAAAGGGAAACTCTGTACGGGGATACTGACGAGCTTACGTTCAGCTGAAAATGTTGCCGCTGTGGCCGACTGTTTGAAACGGTGTTTTACGCCTGAATTATGTAAAAATGTGCAACAAATTGAATGACTCATATACAGCTTGCAAAGCCCAAAAAGTGACCACTTCACAGCTGCCATCTTATCCTCACGTTTTTGAGACACGAAATGGCGGGACATCTTCGATTCTTCTCCGACGATAAAATCTTCACCATTGACCAAAAACATATCCCGAAAAATGACCGGTGGCTCGCAAAGGACCCTGAGGATGTACCAATCGTGCGTAGAACCAAACATCCTGCCAGTGTGCACGTCCTAGGTGTTGTGTCGAATGAAAGAGACGTGCTGCCCCCACACTTTTTTGACAGACACGAAACCGTAACAAAGGAAGTGTATTTACGTGTTCTGCGAAGCGTGGTAAAACCATGGATTGAAAGAGTGTCCAATGGAAGACAATATGTCTTTCAACAAGACGGCGCTCCCGCCCGCACTAGCAACCTTGTCCAGGATTGGCTGCGGGGCAACATGACGACGTTCTGGGACAAAACGATATGGCCCCCTAGCAGTCCAGACTTGAATCCCCTGGACTTCTATGTATGGGGGCGTTGTTGAGCAAGAGACTAACAGGTCTCGACATGCAAATACAGAAGCGCTACGCAGAGTCAACTGTCAAATCGTTTAAGAATCTCAATCCGCTAACTTTGAAGAAGGCCTGCAGGCGCTTTCGCGGCAGAATTGAAAGTGTAATTGCTGCTGATGGTGGCTACATTGAATAAAAATGTTCCTCAGGTGTGTCCCTAACGGCACGTAAAAAATCACCAAGGTATCTGTTTTCGTTTAGACATAAATTGCGAAACGAGCGATACCATTTAGTCTGGATTTCGCTGCCGCACGTGTAGAGATGGTGCAAGCTTATCATGAAAAGGAAAACTCTGTGCGGGGATACTGACGAGCTTACGTTCAGCTG
Organism: Dermanyssus gallinae; assembly: GCA_003439945.1. NCBI lineage: Eukaryota > Metazoa > Arthropoda > Arachnida > Mesostigmata > Dermanyssidae > Dermanyssus > Dermanyssus gallinae. Next base: position 22,271 of record QVRM01004797.1, read on the forward strand.
AAAATGTTGCCGCTGTGGCCGACTGTTTGAAACGGTGTTATACGCCTGAATTATGTAAAAATGTGCAAACAATTGAATGGCCCATATACAGCTTGCAAAGCCGAAAAAGTGACCACTTCACCGTATACGTATATATATATATATATGTATGCTATTATATCTGTTTTATAGTAAAATACAAATTATTATGATAATATCTTAACTTCCAGTTTTTACTATGTTACGTTATCTTTCGGACTATTTTTTAAACAGCTTATATATATGTATATATATATATATATATATATATATATATATATATATATATATATATATATATATATATATACATATATATATATATATATATATATATATACAACGTTGATATTCACTGCTCTGCTTTATTGGGATGAAATTGTTGCCGAGAAGTGCCGGTCGTCAACAGCTGCACTCTCCACGACGTCACGCCGTCCATGCTTCACCATCCAGGCAATTCGTATTGCCGCGCGCTCATCCACCGTAGACGCCTAGCCCGGTCCAGCCTACACGGCTACACGGCAACAAAGCATTGTGGTCCTCAGTCACTCGTCGCGTCCGTTGTTATGCATGCTTAAAGCATGCCGAGCGTCGAGACAAGCCGTCACTGCCCGCTGCGTCACTGGGACACAGTTGTTACCGGTCTCACCTACGAAAGTCTAGCTGCAGAAAGTGGTATAGCAGTAACAGCAGCAGCAGCAAAAGAAGTAGTAGGAATAGTAGTAATAGTAGTAGCCGTAGGGGTAGATGCAACAGCGATTTAGCTAGATGTGGTATTCTTTTATGCGACTCACGTCTGCTCTCATCTGCTCGCTCATTACCTTACTCAAATCTCCCTGCCCTTTTCCTCTTTCCTGCGTCTTTCTACCTTTCCTGCGTTTCATCTCTCTCCCCCTTTCTCTCTCTCTCTTCTTTCTTTTCTTTCTTTCTTTCTTTATCTCCCCACCCTTTATTTCTTATTCGCTCTCTCCCTCCTGAGCTCTCTACCACTTTTCTGTCCGTACCTTTATGTCCATCTCCTTCTATCTGTGAGGTTTTTATCTGACAGTCTCGCTAATAAACTGCGCGCATGCTTCATGCGCGTTTGCTGAGACTGGTGGTTGTGGTGGTGCGAACAGACCAGCGGTCGTCAGTCAGTAAAGGCCGTACGTACTTCAGGCAGCATTGGCAATCGTGGCCGCCAGGTTGATTGTGCGTGGGGGTGGCATTATTATTGTTACTCGTCCGGCATTAACAGACGAATCAGCGTGGACGTGGATCTGTCCGATTCGAGGCCGCTATTGCTGCTGCTGTTGCTGGCAAAGTGCCCCACTTCGCGAGATTAGGGGTCACTGCCATGCCAGCGTGATGGCCGTACTCAATGAATGGGGCCGGCTTCGTTGCATCGTGAGGAATCGGCGGACCAGTTAATGAACTAATTAACACTCACCAGCTAGATAACTAACTAACTGAGCGACTGCTCGACTGACTAATAAAATGACTAACTAGCTCATGTGCTCTTTGTTTGTGTTGCTTGGGTCATTCCGTTAGCGGCACGATGCAGTTCCATCTACTCGATAGATAGTGATTTCTGATATCGTGCTCACCGACTTACGGCGGGTAGAGCTTAACGACCATCCATCTGCAGGATCGCCTGCAGTTAGAAGGGTCCCGATAACAGTTTTGTGTGTACACCTTTAGGTAAGTTGTATATATATATATATATATATATATATATATATATATATATATATATATACTAGAAGTAGTCTGTTGTGTTCTTAACATACTATTAATTAGCGATATTGCCTCAGCCCATAAAACTGCTCGCTTAGCGTTCATCTCTAAAACTAACAATGCCACATTCCCAAGCGATCTACGACCCTATCTATTAGTTCATACTTACAACGAACGCTTAACAAAATTCTCTCTAGAAGCCTCCAGAACTCTACTAAGCTTCTCCCAATCCAGCGAGCGTTTCTCCCCTATAATGGTACCTTCGAGACTCTTGCCGTTCTGGATGGTATCCTTAACGATGCCAAGTCTGCAGGACGTGAGCTCAGACTCGCCTCAATCGACTTCCGTAAGGCGTTCGACATGGTGAGTCATGACTCCGTCCTGTGGTCACTCCGGACTCGCGGATACCCGGAGGTATTCATTAATATAACTGAACGCTTGTACCTCTCATCTAAAACTCTCATAGAATATGGACAAGAATGTCGCACATTTCGGCCAACTAGGGGTGTTAGAAAGGGAGATCCTCTGTCCCCCCCTTTATTTAATCTAGCTCTCAACGACATTCTTTCAAAATTAGACAAAACTAATATCGGGTACCAACTTACTGATGACTTCCGCCTTATGGCCTTAGTTTTTGCGAATGATCTCATCCTCCTAGCCTCCACGAAATCTACTCTCCAACGGCTCCTTAATATTGCGGACCCCCTTTTGAAATGCCGAGGCCTTGAAATTAATACTAATAAAAGCTTTATCTCCCACCTATTTAATAGGAAAGAAAGTAAAGGTTTTATTAATACCGTACCAGAATTTTACGTTGGAGATCGGCAATTGCCAGCTAAAGGTATGAGCGATCGATGAAGATATCTTGGAGTCGACTTTGACAGCAATGGCAGAGTTGACTCCACCAAGGATATACTCCTTAATTTACTTAACAGACTCACGATAGCTCCCCTTAAACCCCACCAAAGACTCATATTTTTGAAAGACTTTTTCATTCCCCGCCTCCTATATAAACTGGTATCCGGTCCCAGACCATCTTACGCACTCCTTAGCGACCTAGATAAAGAGATCAGAAAGGTTGTTAAGTCGAAATGGCTTAAGCTCGAAAACTCGGTGCCGAACGCCTACCTGTACACGCACACAGCACACGGCGGTCTGGACATCCCCTGCCTCCGAACATTCATCCCCAGACTCCGCCTCTCCCGCCTGACAGCACTACAACATTCCACGCACCTTGGGGTCCAATGGATGCTAACCACCGAGCACTTCAAAAAATACCCTGCAAAAACAAGACTCCTTTGCGAGCGCTTGGGAACCTCCATTGAGACCGCTACACAAGAGACCGATTACTGGTCTCGACAACTACACAACAAGTTCGATGGGGCACATTTAAAAAAAATCACACGAAACACCCTTTGTACATCACTGATTAAGGGTATGCCCTACCTATCTGGTAAGGAATATTGAAACCTACTAAATCTCAGGATCAACGCACTACCAACGCGCGCCAGATTTGCCAGGGGACGCCCGTCTGTGATCGCGTGGCGCGAATTCTCCGCGAGAGGGGTGATGAGGTGGTTCGTGAGCAAGTATTCCGTCGACCGGGCGCACCGGGTCTAAAGCCCGACCTCGTAAAAACAACACCTATCGAGATCTAAGTTTTAGATGCCGAGGTTTGCGGCCCGAACCGGGACCTGGCAAAAGCACGGCAGGACAAGATCACCAAATATGATGTCGAGTTCCTAAGAGCGGCGCTCCCCGACCCGCAAAAACCTCGCAGATTCGGATCCATCACTATCTATATGAGTCGTGTATGGGACTCCGAATCTGCGAGGACGCTCTTGGGGCTCGGCGTCACTTCTTATGGATCTTACCGTTTTAACGTTGCAAGGAACCTTGAGGATATACCGCTCGCACCGGGTCCATAAGAGCGGGGGCTACCATCAAGCAAGGACACGGACAGCTGATTCTTAACCTCACGTGACACCTTTTTACCACAATTTTTATTATAGCGAGCACTGCCGAGTGTGCAAACGTATTGTAAATGATGATTAAATCATCACAATATTTTCTATATATATATTTTTTTGTTTGTAATTTGCTCAACGGTACGTTTTACACGTGCAAAGTGGCACGACAGTATACGCGTAATTGACTCTGCTATACAAATACGGGTATATGCAAGAACATGTATGCATATATATATATATATATATATATATATATATATATATATTTAACATTCATTGGTGAGCACATTTATTTAAGGGGCGCCGGAACCCTAATATATATATATGTATATATATATATATATATATATTAGGGTTCTGGCGCCCCTCAAATGAATTTTCTTACCAATGAACTTCTTAATATACATTTGTTTGCCAGATAATGGTAGTAATTATAGAGTATGGTTTACTTAGCTAGAATGGATTATACTCTATCTACTAAAGGTATTTGTCCAATTTGCACATATTTGAAAATATGCTGGCGTTCCGTGTTGTTTGCTCTACTATACACCAGATGCGTTGTGCATGGCTATCACCACACAATTGTATTTGCAGTTATATATATATATATATATATATATATATATATATATATATATATATATATATATATATATATATATATATAACTTTTTTAAATATTTATATTTGTATCTTCGGCAAATTCACAGAATATTTTGCCTATTTCCCGACCTGTGCTCCTCAAGGGCCTTTCAGGCAAAACCAGCATGAGAAACTTGACTTCCTAGTAACAGAAGAAGCGTAGCTAGATTGGACGCATAACCTTCCTAATGTGCAAAACGGCCAGGAAATGCTTAGTGAGGATAGTCGAGAAGTCTGATTGCATGGGCTTGAGTAACACGCCTGTAGAGGCTTATTAGGATATTGCCGTATATATGTGATATATTTCTTATTTTTAACTTTAACTTAGACGTCGGCTCATGTACGGAAGACTTTCGATGCAAATGAAGGACGGTTCATTCATGAAAGCAAAAACGGACACCAAAAACGCCGAAATAATTTGGACTTCAGCAAATAGCCTATGTCTTTAACAAGCATGAAATCACTTCTGTACTCTTAAAATGGGTTCGTAACTGATTGTGTCAACAAATTGCAATGTGTGTTCTCACGTCCTTTGCTTTTTTGTGGTGTTCAAGGTTCGCAACTCGGTTTATCTAAAGGGACATGCGCACAAAGAGATTTTGTCGAAGACTGCGCGCCATTTTCACAGTTGCTGACGCGAGACATACACGTAACGAAAGTTACACTAGATTCGTTTTATTTGTTTGCCAGATATTGGTAGTAATTATAGGGTATGGTTTACTTAGCTAGAATGGATCTTACGTTATCTACTAAAGGTATTCGTCCAATTTGCACATATTTGAAAATATGCTGGCGTTCCGTGTTGTTTGCTCTACTATACACCAGATGCGTTGTGCATGGCTATCAACACTTAGTGTGTTTGACCTAAGGATTTCACCAAGTTAGGGATTAATGCTGATGCCAGTTCTGAGCGCAGGCGTGCGCTATACTCCACGCAGCAATCTTAAAAACGCATCGGCGATCTCTGCATATTTTTGCCATGTGGGACGGCTATTAATTATTTTAGTGTTCAAATTGTATCGAATGTCAATATTATTTTTACATATGTATGCTATCTTGAAATGCCGACTTATTGTGAATTAAACATTCATCAAAATGTTGTTTTCTCCGAAATACTTACAGAAAAACGATCGTCATAGATTGAACAATACATCCCGTACAGTTTCGTACAATAACACCATGTATTATGCAGCACCGTGTCAAAGAGGCTCTTAGTTGGATTACTTAAGGACCAATTCCTGTAGCTGACAATGTGAGCATCCATTAAAGATTTATCAGGGGCAAATTGATCTGCATACAGTATTGCTGTGACCCATGATTGGTCGATATTTTTGAATACTCGTAAGCACTTTCAATTTTATCTTTTCTTTTTGCTTTAACCATCGAACTGTATTAGATATTTAAGAATACTTTGAACTTGGCAAAACTGTCAGTTCAGTAGATTTGGGCTTACTTGTCTAGCGGCTTTTACTATGTAAATATAAATAACACTCTAAGACATGCGTCGCCGAGCTTCCCTGGGGTTACGCAATACTCTTGCTTGAAGTATATTTTAGTCAAGATACTTTTTTAAATCATACGTTATACCCAATCTATAAAATGCTTGCCGGTTATTTGAGAATCTGTAATCCAGTAAATGAGCTTGAGAGTATTGACAAGGTACACATTGCTATAAAATATATAATCTATATATCAAGATGTATAAGAGAATGTATAAACGAGTTAAGCCGTCAAATTATGTTCTAAATTCGTGACAACAATCTCCAAAGCGGACATATTGTGAAGTGGCCTAAACTAACCGAGTCGACATATCAGCCTCCTTTTGTATTCCGCGGGTGTTGATACGAAAATAATCTCTCTAAGAAAGACGTGTTTGTGTTTTCTCATATTGTATGTTCTTATTGTAGGAAAGCAATGCTGTCTTATTAGGATAATCTTAATCCTGAATATATTCACTGCATTTGTATATTTTTGTCGCACAGGTTCCTCCTTGGTAGGTAAATTGTCGCCACTGCTTATGCTCGTATTACCTCTAAATGTAGACTAAACGCTAATCGGGGCTTTAGGACCACAGCAGATAGATTACCATGCTTACAAGTTCCAAGGAGGACTCTGCATAACCAAAGACCTGAGACGACGGTCTTTGGCTATGCAGAGTCCTCCTTTGCTAAAACGGAGTATTTTGCTTTTCCTGGTGTATTGTTAGACCGTTAGCTTAGCTCCACTTTGCTAAGTTTTGTTGCCTGTTGTTAAGACTAAACTGCAGGTGCTTGACGTTCTAAATATTATTAGGTCGTTTGCGTAATGGTCGTAGAACTTTTTCACACTTGGAGTGTCTCAGCCAAGCTGGTTGTAGGTAGGATGAATAAACATAAGCTTGCTAAATCAACTTGAGCTTCACCCAATATCTATTTGACAGCTTCGTAAATACAGTGAGTTACGTTATTTGTTACGATCCGTTTGTAGCTTAGGACGAAGTGCATGAGATTACATAAAATGTCCTTGACTTTAGATTAAAACACATCCGTATCTTTATAAATGAACTTTCTGTTTTGTTTTTACGTAAGGCCGTTTTGCCAAAAGCGTGTAAGCGTCTTGTGTTACGGGCTTGTGAGCGCTATTCCGCTATAGTTGCGCGGGTTCGTCAATTCTCCCGTTTGCGAAAACGCAAGTGCAAGTATGCATTTTACCATTCCTCGGGAATTTTCCCTGGGCGAAAGCACTGAATGCGATAGAGCATTTGGGGTGTATTAGAGACATAATTGACTCTGCGCTGCTAGGAATAAAGCATATGCGTTCGTTACTGCTAGTAAATACCTCCATTAAGATGAAGAAAAATGGCCTGAATTAATCTGTGTTTTCTCAGCAAGAAGATGTTATCTTTTGCAAGTACAACGCGCGCTTTGTAGATTTTAAAACGTTCTAGCACAACATTACATATAATTTTAACTAATCTTAGTGATAAGAGCCTATCTTCCTAGTTCCCTCTTGCAGTGGCATTTATATCATTCTCGTTATTCGCTGCTTCCGTTGTCACAGATGGTCACTACTATTTGACCTTTTTCTTCCTAAGTGAATTTCTGAATTGCAAAACATACACAAGGATGGCCAGTGGCCTCCTACTGCAGTTTTAAAGATCCGGTCCACAAAAAGAGAACAGAGATGTAACTCTTTTGTCTACTTTCTAAGTTCACATGCTGCTATGCAAGCCGACCTTGACGACGTGGGCAAAATCTGCGATGATAATGGAATGCTACATGTGTCTGCCATAAGTATTCTTAGGTTAGATTAGGTGCCAATCTATATTTTAAATTGTTCTAAGACGTAAGTTTCCGCTCCCATCTTGGAACGATGAGTCACGAACTCACAAACTCATCGTGAGTTCGTGACTCCGAAAACGGATGTGAAGTGTTTTTGCTAGAGACTTTCATTAGAAGCCCTGAAATTCTACGCATAATTTATTTCCATACTATGATTCCCATTGCTTACAATGCAATGAAACCTGCTACGCTATGTGGCAGCACTTCTTCTTGACACGTATCACCCTTTTATATCAGGGGCGCATAACGCTGCAGGTCTATGTTATGTAAACTGGAGATGAATACAATAGCTAAGCTTACAATCTAATTTTAGTTTAGCTTAACCTGAACCGCATAATCCGCTAAACTGTCGAGCGTAAAGAAAGAAACATCATTCAAAGCCGAGCTTCATATGGTTAATGAATATTTCGCTTAAAATCCAGACGTGGTTCTGCACGTCAAGTTTTGTAAGCAAATCGTCATTGCGGGCATAGAAGAACCTAGCGCGTAGGTTTTTACGATGCAATGACACACACAAATATTACAACGAAAATATTCTCTTGAACGTATGGATGCCTAGTTTTGGTTGTTTGACTAGACAAATCCCGTAATGAGTAGGACTTGCAAATTCCTGCAGGAGGTTATGTGTGGTTGCTACAACGATACGTATGGTGAATCTGCACAGGAGGGATGAAGATTGCCGTGAGTAACTGTTTGCCAATGAAGTATACACATGCGCAAGTGTATGTGTGCACAGGTAAGCATAATGTATATATGATGGCGGGTTCTGGCTTAGTGCTGAAAGCCTGCGAGCCTAAGAGTATGAGCCATGGCTTCGATCCCAGTATAACAATTTCTAATGGGTAGGCAGCAAGTACTCGTTTCTTGTGCGGCCATATATATATATATATATATATATATATATATAAGTGTAACTGATATTATTCGATACGTAGTTGCCGCTAAATGCTAAACGATTCGCCTTCGATCTTTTTACCGGCGATTCGCCCTCGGATCTCTTTCGAGCATTGTCGCCATCTCCTCCTACGCAGTATTGGCCTCGTCAGCGATGAAGAGTCAGATGCCCAAACAGCAGCGACAGCCTTAAACGAAAGAAGCCCGGGGGTGGTGGTGGGGGGGGGGGGTCCATGGGGAGAAACTTTTAATAGCAAGCCATAAATTGACCTATTAAACAAGCGGCTACTTCGGCACTGGACCGGAGAGTGAGGGCGACAGAGAACGATAATGAGCTAGCTGTGCGGGGGCCCATCGACGCGAAGAGTGGCGTCTTTCGACCGCCTTGAGCGGGCCGCAGAGCTGACGGGCGTGGAAGTCTTTGAGATTAATAGGGAAGAGAGGGCCAAAATTATAATCGGATCGACGACAATCTACGGCTAGTTTCTTCATCCCGAATGGGTGGAGTCCCTTAACCCGACGAGTCGACGGTTCGTTGGTCCACGCGCCCGAGCTCACTCGCTTACCGTCAGCGCGCGCCCTAGTCTCTTCTCTGCGACAGGGTTCTGGGCTGATCCTTAACAGCAGCAGTAGCAAGCAATGTCTTTGTGGCGGCGGCACCAGCAAAGGGATTAAAACCTTTGACTGGCTGGGTCCAGCAAATCCTTCGTCGAAATATGTTGAAGGTTTGTTATTTCAATGTGAGCCTTTGTACCTTTTTCAGGAGGCAATGGCGCTAGGCTAGCGATGTAACTATGTAAGTACATGTACATTCTGTATCAAATGTAACTATGTAGTACATAGGTCATGTTGTGCAGAGTACAAATATACACACGCGAATTTATAATGTATAATATTCTGCGTTGTATAACTCAGCTAATATATAGCCATATACAAATTTGTAAACATTGGATCACGGATCAAGGAAGTCACGTCACACAACAATATACATTTGCGTAGCCGTCGTGTAGGACTATCTCAGCAGGCCATGCTGCCACAAGGCCTGTTGAGGAAACCCTAGCTATCTCTCCATGTCCGGCCCCGGTGCATTGAGGATGTGCCACACGGCGATTCTAAGCCTGTAGAGGTCTAGAATTAAAAGCAACCTCCTTAAAAATATTTCCAAGTCTAGGGCTCTCTCAACAAAAGAATTCTGTCCTCCTAGAATTGATCGTCTTTGATGCAAACATTGTACGTGGACAACTTCTTAAATTCAGAGTTCTCTGCTCTCACGGGATATGATAGTGAGTGAACCGGCGCGTCAGGATTGGGTCTCTACTAACCATATGAGTGTTTTGCCATCTACTTCCGCTGGTGGCTTTAAACATATAAAGTATCCGCCGCAGAGCCCGTGTAGGTCCGCCCCAACGGAGCAGTACTTACTAAAAAAAGAATACTCCCTGAGTTCTCTCCTCTTTTTTTAGAGGACTAACTGGAGAATGCGGTTGCACACACGGAACCGAAGCAGGGGAACTCTCTGCAAGTGCGGGGCGGTAGTTATGCCACTAAAAACCAGTTACGTCCACGTCCCTCCGTCGACTGGGAACTGCTTGCGCATAATGTCAAATCTATGTCTTCTCCTGCAGTGTGTTCTTAAAAGCTTGCGATACTTTGTTCCAGTGTGATGTTTATTCCGTAATTTTTTTCTGTGGACGCACGTGGGGCTGGGGACCTTTCCGACCCTGGACAGGTACGTCTGGAAATCGCCATAACCTGTGAGGACCTGGCTTGTGTAAAATGTAAGTCCCCCCTCGGCCTTCCCACTCTTCCTGCCAAAGGTCGATTGTGCGCTGAAGTCCCTTGTTTTTTGAGGTCTTGGTTATCCCATAGGCGGCGCTCAGGTGCCTTCAGATCCCGTGGGATCGCTCCGGCAAAGACGAAAACTACCGCAGCGCGAACCTACGTCTAAAGGCTGCGATTATCCTGAGAGCTCCGACCCTCTAAGCCCGACGCAGGCAAGTCCTGTTGGCAGCGAACTTTAGTGTGTCGGTGGGCCAGGTCGGAGCTTCGTACAGGACAACCGACTCTGCCGCGGACAAAATGATTCGTCTTCTCATCTGCCGTGGACCGTATGTATTGGGCATGAGACGTGCGACATGACGGGCATGAGACGAAGTCATTGGTGTTTTAAGGGTAACCCCGGGGTACCTTACGTTGCTAACGAGTGCGATCTTCCGGCCTTCTAGGTGTAGGTGAAGAGCGGGACATTTTCTCCGACCCGCTAACAGTTTCGCCTCGCTTTTGGCTGGGGTGAGAGCAATATTTTTCCTGTGGAGGGTCTCCAGATTGACTTTCCACGGTAGGCTGTTAAAAGCATTTTTGACATCTAATAAAATCGCGAGGAGCAAGCTCCGTCTTCTGGGCGGGGACTGGCGGAGGAGTTCAGCCTGCTTCTGGCTTTTGCTTTATGGCGCTGATGGTTGATAGCTCTTGCAATATCCGTACTGGGCGTCAGACAGCAGGTGGCTTCTCTCCGCTAAGTCCTGTGGGCGTGCCCCCACGATGGATTCGAATGCTTTAGCCAGAGAGCCGAGGAGGCAGATCGGGCGGTAGGAGCTGGGGGTATTACTAACATTCCTTTTGAGGGAGCCCAATACAAAGTACATATCTCTATAACCTGGACTTATTGTAAAGTCGAAAGCCTAATGCTTTGCATGCCTTCGATTGACCTGTTGCTGGGACCGTGCTCCGTGATCAAGAAGGCGGAGATCCCATGAGGAGGCCTTGTCATTGCACTTGGGCAGGGCTGAGACGTGCCACTCTTCTAAACTGGGAAATATAAGGCATACACTTTTTGGTAGAAAACTGCACCACAACCTGACTAAAGAACCTAGGCGTTTAAGTGCCGAGAACAAAATCATATCGCAAAGGGCTGCCTGGGCAAATGAAGTGGTATGTGTGCAACACAGAGTTACACATTCGCTGCCTTGATACAGTGCCCGCGTAGAGTCTATGGATCACAAACGTCCGTGATAACCGTAAACAAAATGAGCAACGCAAAATTTAATTTACGCATAAAACCGACCCCTGGCGGCGTCTTCTGGCATCAGGAGTCACTTGCGCTTTGCAGTATGCCGTACAATTATCAAGGCCCAACACGCCACTTACTCAACACTGGTACCCATGGCGCTCAATATCGAACGTCCTCAATAGCTATGCCTTTGTAGAGACGCTCCTGGTCTACTGTAAATAAGTACTGTAAATAAGTTTGAGGATTTGACCTCGGAGCCAAACCGTCATAGAAACCGAGCTCTAAGGGAGTAACTATGACTCTCTTATTTGGGCCCCTAAAGATTGCCTATAGTGGTACGGTTGTCTGGGGCATTGCACGTCAGTTTGGTTCTCAAGTCACGCGCATTTTTAGGGGCTATAAGTCCAAGACACCTCCAAACGGACCCGACCATCCAAGTGGGGTGGTCGGGGGTACGAGGAGACGAGGGCGACCCCTCCCCAATACCAGACTTTCTAATGGTTGCCAAATGCCTCGTAGATGAACCAAACATAATGACGCCCCCGGGGCACAGAGACGTGAGTTATAGTTGCAGGGTTGGACGCCTCCTCGTGGCGACCGCTGGTAAACGGGAAAGAGATCCGAGGGATTCTCCCACGAGATTTCTATCCCGACAAAGAGCCAACCCAAAACCCGGGAGTACCTACGACTCTCTTACCGGCTTGGTCTGCTGGTGCGCGACTTCCGCGCGCTGCCTTCACTGGCCCCTATGTAAGTTAGTTAGACGGTACAAACTCCCAATAGTAACACTCCCGTGTTTTAACAACTAACCGGGGGCAAGGCATACAATAGAGATTGGTTGGCAACGAATTTATATTGTCATCCTGTCGTGGCCCATTCGAGGGCTGTTAAGGCTATTGCCAATACGGGGGGACCGTTCTGCACGAGGACCCCCGGGCTGGACGGTTAATGCCCCGGGTGACACCCGGTGGTACCGTCCGGGACGCCTGCTGCCTTGGCTTAATAGGCAAAACGAGTGAGAAGTGGCCACATGAAAGCAGACCACCGGTCGGGAGGACCTTCTGGCCCCGTAATCACGGGGAACCCCTGCGCTGGAGTGGGTCTAACTCCCTTTCGGGGGACGATGCAATATTCTGGTGTGTAACGCGGAATCGCGAGGTGAACGCGTCTAATCGGTACGGTGGAGTAGTGTGGTACCCCCATTCAGAACCTCGATGGGGGGGAGGGTGGGGGAGCTGCTGGCCTGTCTATTCGGGCTGGCGGGCACTCCCGTCAAAGGCTCACGCGTATTAAATCGCGGGCGGCGGGAGTGTAAGTATTTTTCTCTTTTAGTATATAGTGGAGCAAGAAGTTTGTAGCATTGCCTGTCTACAGCTTCAGAAAGCTGATGCTACAGCGCTAAAGAGAAGCGTTCTTCGGAAGTAACAAAAAATAGTATCATGGATTGGTTTCAAGCAGGTTGGGCAACTGTAACATGTCAGACCCTCCAGTGACGTGGAGTAGAACGTGTACCATGCTGTGATTAAATATTTTTGCTGTCTCAACTGCCACAAAAAATAAGGCAAAATAGGATACAGTTTACGGAAGTAATGTACTACCAAGTAGATTACCCCATTTAGAGGAGGTAATATGGACATCGAAAACGCATCACGTTCTGGACGGCCAAAGACTCTAGCTTTGAATGAGAAGCCGGTTCGAAATACTTTGCTTGTGGTAGAAAGGCTATTAAGAATCGTTGGACTTGATGTATTGAGCTTCAAAAGGACTGTACTACACAATAAATTGTGCGTATATTGCTTGTATTCTATGCTACGAGTTCTTCATCTACCTAGTAAATATATATGTATATATATATGTGCTTGCCATTACCAAGTTTTGCTTCATAATCTGCCGTCTCTCTCTCTCTCTCTCTCTCACTTTCTCCTCTTGTCTACAACCGGCGTGCTGTAGACACAGCCGTAGAAGCATAGGCTTTCCGTCGTCCTTTTCAAGTCTGAATGGCCTGCCATCACAAGGCAACTAGCGCTTCGTATGTTAATTGGCCTCGTCATTCGCCGAAGCGAAGCAGTGGACGAGCAAGCCGGCTAGCAGCTGACGATAGATGACGTCCACGAGGACACGTGCTTTTGCCAGGCCGGTCGCCAGGCCCTCAAAAGCCCGAATCGCCCAAGTGATGGTCGTCGCTTCTCTCTACAAGCCTGGCTTTGAACTTGCGCCTGTTGAGCGTGCAGAAACAAACTCACTCAAACTGTATTGTGATGCCCATGCGTCCGCGGATTATTTGTCCGCCACCAGATGGCCGCCGATCGCCGCCGATCGTTCCGATTTCCCGCCAGCAAACGCGTTTGGTCTTGGGCCTGCCGTGGTTGGTGCTCCATGAACATCTGTATTTCGCATGAAGTAGAAGAAGTCATTTCGCCTCCAAGAAGCTTATTGAGATAAGACGAAGGAGTAGAGAAAAAGAAAAAGAACAAACAACAGTCTCTTTAAGTACGAGAGAGAGAGAGAACAGAGAGAGATACGAAAACAGACAAACGAAAAAAATAGACGATAGACCTTTGTCATAGTGCTGAGGCTATAACCATAGCTACCACGACTAATACTACTACTACTACTACTACTACTACTTACTACTCCTGTTGCCTCTGGAGCGTCGGCGTCGAGCTGCCGATACCCACCCCGCCAGCCTGCCGAGATCTATGGTGCGTGTATGGGATGGGTGAAATTGCTCGTTTCGGTCGGCTTCACAGCCACGCTGAACGGTTGTCACGACCGCGGCGGCTAGTCCCCCCGGCTGCCCCTCGGATGCTGGGGGAGCAATGGGAGCAATCATAGCGGCAGCAGCAGCGGCGGCCACCACCAGTAATCTCGGCCGCCGACGACCAACCGCCGAGCCTGCTCTGCCATCTATTCGCCTATCTCAATATCAAGCTATCTATTTGTCTGATCTTCGGCCATGCGCCGGCCGATGAACTACGAGAAACGACCGGGCAAAGAGAAATAGATGACGTGACTGAGAGAGTGTGTCCGTCAAGCGTCGAGAGAGAGAGAGATAGAGATAGAGGAGAATACGGCTTGGAACGACGACGGGATGACAAGTCCGGCACCGACCGACGAAACCTAGACACAACCTAGAGAACAAGCAAAGCAAGACTGCTTGCTGCGCATAAAAATTCCTCCATTTCGTCATCTCGGAGAGGAATGAATCGTCGCCGGAATCCGATCGAGGATTGAACACATATACATACATACACGTGCGTACATTATCTCGCGCGGCCCATGTCCATAGATCCGTATACCAATGGGTTCTCCCTGCGCCAATATACGTATAGAAAAAGTGAAAGAGAGAGAGAGAGATGAAAAGAGAGAGGGGAACAAGGGAGAAAGATCCAGAGAGAAGGCCGACGCGTCTTTCGTACAAACAGCTACCCACTCACCTACCCAGTTGCTTACATGTAAATAGTGGATGTATGTATGGGCCTACCGCCTAATCACAAGGAATTCATATTCCTATGACTATTCGTCTTGCTCGCGTGGGTCTGCTCAGTGTGACATACTGAAGACAAGTCCGGGGAGAAGAGAACGCTAACGCAGAACCGAGAAGGGGGAAGGGCTACAAGAGGGTCTGAAAGCAAAAACAATGTATGGAGGAAGAGCAGCTTCTGACAAATATATATTTATATATATATATATATATATATATATATATATATAAACAAAGAGGTGTGTGACTCAGGCCCACGCAAGATATCAATTTTAGAAGCAGTAAATGGAAAACCCGTATCCGTTCATACGCGCTATGGTTGTTACAAATTCAGGGTACTGCTTGGCCGTAAGGTCGAAATAGCACGGAAAATGCGCGTGACGAACGGAAGAACAAGAAGAAAGACGACACAGTGAAAAGCTAGTTCGACCGACAAAAGATACTGACGAAGTTGGGCCCAAATACGGTTGCGGAAAAAGCCGCTCAGATGTGGCTGAAAATGAGTGAACATTCGGCAGCGCACAATGATCGCTGTCGGTCCAGTTGGTCCGCACGCCGCGGGCGGCGGGATATGATGCTACGCGATGATGATGCTTAGCTGGTAATAGAGCTTGCCTCGTTATCATTACGAGACGAGCCAGCCGGCCAGCAAATAAATGGCGGACTTGCGAACCTCCTACTGTCTTTTCAATTGAATCCGTCATCATCATATGGCACAAACCTATCAACCCTAAAAATCGTCGAGGCTCGTCGAGGCTCGCCTATGCCAACATGGAATGGATGGCGCCCGTCTAGGAAACGGGACACGTAGCGTTTTTCTTCTTTCAATGTACGTCTGTGCGCTAGCGCTGCACGTTTTTAGAATATTGGCCAATAACCGATATAATGCCACAATGGCTGAATATCATTAGCGCGAAAAAAACGAGCACTGGAGGCTGATCGCTGCGTCAGGGAAATCGAGCTGGTGCGCGCGAGAGAAGAGAAAGTGAGAGGGAACAAAAGACGTTGCCCACGGTGGCTTCGCAATGCAGTATAATGAATGTCAATTTACTGCCGCGTGTCCAGCTGCTTAGTGGACGTATTAGAAACAGACGTAGAAGCGGTATTAGTAGAACGGCAAGTATGCCAACGCTAGTTCTGGTAGCGACATACTAAGATTAAAATTGTGGCGAGGAAAGCCTACGAGGCAATCATGTACCGCTAACTTACAGCTAAAAGCTCTAAGCCATGACAAGGCAATAATGTACCCCTAACTTACAGCTAGAAGCTCTAAGCGCATGTGCAGACGTTATCCAAAACGCTGTACGTTACAGCTTCGGCTCGGATTGCCAGAAAGAATACCAGGGTATAATATTTACAATTAAAGTAACCGTGTATGTGCTTGGAGCAACATATCCCTAGGCTTTCATCGATTCCTGCCTAGCAGGTGCCCGAGACGCTATATTTTCTTCCTATTTGAATCTTTTAAATTGTTGTCAGCTATGCATACTGCAAGAGCGCGAAGAGACTCTTGAATATATATATACAAGCTGGTATCATTTTGTAGTTCAAAGAGTTTGCTTCAATTTTATTACTACCTATATGCTTCCCTGATCATGCTGGCCTAACTAAAGTGTTACGTTTTCGAGCATATAGATGTTATGGGCCAACCTACCTTTTTTTTTATTCCCAACGTAGAAAGGCGCGGGATACAAAGGAGAAGTTATGGTTGATTTGTTCAGTTCGAGCGACTTTAAGTGAATCGTCTGCTTCGCAGATAATTGTTACCAACCCTAAACACTGTGAAGGTTGGCACAAGATCTATCTGTAGCCTGTTAACATCATCAGTCCAATACACTTAACCATAAGTCCTTAAATCATAGTTGTTAGGTTACTTCTTTGGTTATGAGTGATGTGGGAGCCAAGAGAAGTATCTTGATCAGAACAAGTCCCAGAAAAGAGCCCTGCAGAATGCCAGAAGGGCTCAACATTTAATAGTCTAGCATGTGATTCATATTTACACTCTAAGAGCGCCTAAAAGTAGCTTGAATTCTCTGAACTGAGAGTTCGTCCAGAGTCCAAACCCTCGTAACATATCAAATAAAATTCAATGGTTAAACTGATGACAGGCATATTAAATGTAAACTAAATACAATAAACACGCATACGTCTCATTTACTAGGATGCACCAGTGATTAAGCACGAAACAATAACTGTAATGAATTTTGCGCAGGTGAACTTGCACCTGGTAAATCCATGTTGATCTATGTTCACTTTGTCACGTGCAAGTAACTACTGTATATATATATATATATATATATATATATATATATATATATATATATATTTATATTATGTTTTGAATAGTCATGACGACAGTTACTTCCAATCCACCAGACCGGCAGTTTTTTAGTTGGTGAAGCAAAGACTACGAAAAAAAGTCAACAAAAGCATTTGCCTCTTTGCAAGTAATTTAATACAAAATACTTGTTTGCCTGTTGTAGTCGAAGAGATAGCTCGATGTCTCTCTAGGCGCTTGTTTGCATAACGGAAAGAAGCATGAAGCACAATCAGGTTTCCGGCTGGGCGGCCGCTGGGATAGCGATCTGCTGGTGAATAGTCTCTTATAGTTTAACCGCAGATAGCAAAGCTTTGCTAGCGGTCACATGAATATGTTGTTACGCGGCGCTCCTAGTAAACGGCACACGAATCACGCGGCACATATGTCTTGTGATCATATGAGGAGGTCCTTGAACTACGGTAATCTTTTGGTGGCTTTCTCTATGTCTATGCTTGTCTACAATGTGCCGGTTGAAGCAATATTATCCTGCCCTGGGGCCAAGCTTTCTCCTTTGTATTTTTGTTGCATTTTTTGACATAAAATTGAAGTCGTATTCTAGTAGCACGAGAAACTCACTGAGTGAGCAAAATTTAATTAAAAGAAACTGAGCGTGCTGACAACAGCGTCTTCTAATATGAGGATTGTCAACACTGAAATTATGTCCGTACAAACATTTGGTTGACCGGAGCAATTGCCGACATAACTGACCTTTGTTTAAACATTCCGAATATCTCGGCAACTGCTTAATGCTTGGTTTGCCTGTAAAGTATTTATAGATAATACGATTGCCGTTCTTGTAGCATTATAAAGGTTATCAGAAAAAAAAACAACTCAGGTTGTTGCCTTTCATGCCTTTTTATGCGGCATTTAATTAGTTACTGTTTCTATTAGCAATTAGTCATCGATTTAATTATTTTCATTGTTGTTGGCGACTTGCCGGCGTTAGACGAATCAGTCTGCACTTTGCGTATTTGCGTATGTATATTACTATGTACGTATTTCTATATTATACGAAGCTCGTTTAATGGGTAAACGTTTATTTTACCAGGTCACATATCTATCTTTTATTTCAAGAATTGTACTTCTGCAGAATCTGCTGAAAACAAAGCCAAGTTGAATAAAGTTTACGGGCATTCTGTACGAGCGTTGCTGGTCATTTACGTTTAGATTAAAACGTTCAACGTGTCCAGACGACAACTAAAGGTGAAGCGCGCCTTGACGCCCAGTTTAGGTGACTAAGTTAGTAATGGTTGAAAAACATCTCGTCACGGAAGATTGCCGAATGAAGGATGTGAGACTTCGTTCCTGCCTGATCGCCCGCCTGGCCTGAGGCGATCTAGTGGAACGGTTGAGCAGAGGAGCGGAGACAGGCGGCCCTGAACGCCACGTACGAGCTGCGACGCCGGAATAGGTGTGAGGGTATCATCAGCGACAGTCGTTAATTACTACCGTCAGTTCGCATAAGACGGTGCCGAGCTTTTTTCTGCAGAGATGAGACTGCGCCCGAGGGTCTTGACCAGTGCCTGCTTGACGTCGCCAACTTTGACTCGCGCACTCAAACAACCCTTCTCCCTCCAGAGATCGCCTGGGAAGTTGACGACAAAGTTGACCCAGTCCCTACCAATTCTATCTATGTAGGGTCATAGGTACTTATCATAGGTAGATAGCATGACGGTATCATCCGCATAACTAAAATATCATAGAATGACACACTCACGAGATATTTTCACAGGGAGGCGTGCGCATTCGGTTTCAGACCTCTACTACGCTGTTACTAGTATAGCCTATTGCCTGTCAATAGAATACACACCCTGCGGATCGCTACGTTAGCTATCAGGGAAGCTACTCTACGGCGGGCCTACATTTTCACTCGTTCGTAGCAAGAGCAGATCATCAATGCGTGACACGACCTTTAAAGTGCCTCTTGTATCGTTGAGCTCTAGTGGCTGTGCGTGCCTGCGTGCCGCCTGCCAGTAATATGTATCAATATAAGTGCAACAGCATATAAACTGCAGTGATTAATTGTCATTAATTTATTGCTCAGACACGGCGCATTCTGTAGTGAATATTGTGCAATTAAAATTTTGATAATAGGGCGTTTGCATTGTGCTCCGGGCTCAAGGCTACCGCCTTGAGTGCTTGTTATCTTTATAACTCTATACTGTATTTATTGTTTAACGTGAATAAAAACGTTAAGTGCAGTTCTGTCTATTTATATATATATATATATATATATATATATATATAACGTTTGACCTTCTTACTACTTTATCTATCGCCAATACGTTTGCAGCAATTTTATTGTGAAGCGGTCTTGGTGCCGCAGTGCTTCATGCCGAAAGGCGACGAATTATTGAGAGGCTTATATTATCTCGAACTCGTCATCCGCTGACTGGGTCTAGAGCAACGAGTTTGCCGCTTCCCTGAACATCCAGGGAAATCCGGTCGGCTGCCGAGAAGTCGGTTAATTGCGTAGCTAAAAACTTTTTTACAACGTCTCTGTCTACACTCCGTGCAAGTGACAAACGCATATGTAGATACATATAGTCAGACAATCCTGCGGGAGAAATGCTCGCCGTATCTATAGTAAATGCGTGCTAACTTCGGGGTAGCTTTTTCAAGTGCTTTATAGTTTAGTTAGCGGAATCAACCCGTGTCGTTTTCTTAACTCGTCATTTTCATCATTGTTATGCCGGATTAATCGCTGAGGAATGTCTCTACGAATCTGGTCATTTCCAACACATTTTTGTTGCGAGATACAAATATCCCTAAGCAAGTATTGGCCTAACGGAAAGCAAAAAATGGCTTGTTGTTAATGTGACAATCTCAAATTTACCGATGCATCGGTGCGCAGTTATTCACTCATACGGAATCTATTTGCATATTCATAATTTAGCTTAGTTCATTAGCCACAGACAAATCGTTGGCGTGGCGGCTTAAGTCTGCGCCTCGCAACCGGAGGAGACACATAGGTGCGCGGGTTCGAGCCCCACCGTTGCACATTTGTATTTATGGGGGTCCGTCTATGAAGCAATGTGATAAACAGTTCCGTGGACGTTAAATCATGGCTGAGGGTCAGCCCGAAAACTTTACTTAGTCACAGACAAATCAGTCGTGATAATAGTGTGGCAACCACAATTTGCTATAACAATAAACATGTTAGCTGTCACGTGCAGCTTGTGGGTGTTGAATAGGACTCAAGAATGGTTTCAGCGGCGGTGCCAGTGGTACGTACTGATAATGATTGCTATTAAATCAAATGTTATTAGAACGGCATTATAAGCTAACCGTCGATAACTGCCTTGGTCAATAAACCCGGAACGATGCAGCTAACAGCAGCTTTAGGACCTCAGCAACGTGGCATGCATTTTTAGACTGGAAATGTTTTTTTTCTCGGTGCATCGAGCTTCCAATAGGTGCGACAGCTTATCCTCCTTGACGCTGCCAGCCCGCACACATAATTTGCTCTACGAGCGAAGATGAACGAGGGCATTGCGCTTGCGGTGCTCTCTCTCTTATACGCGCTACAAAGTTAAGTTGTTTCTTATTTTAAACAACGGGCATAACACATGCTGCGACAAACAACGCCAGCAGCGCGAAACGTTGCCAAATGAAATATATTTCACGTTTAATAAAGATGTGTTTGTTTGCTGAAATCGTTTGCCTTATTTGCTACCTACATCCGCTTAGGTATAGGCATGATGTTGAGCCCGTGATGGCGTGGTGGGTGCATTCGCCTGCGCCTCGCGACCGGAGGAGACACATAGCAGGTGCGCGGGTTCGAGCCCCACCGTTGCCCCACATTTGTATTTATGGGGGTCCGTCTATGAAGCAATGCGAGGCGCAGTCCCGTGGACGTTAAATCTTGGCTTAGGGTCAGCCCGAAATGAACAACAACACACAAGTAGATACACGCATGATGTGCGAATGTCTGTGGTTTTATGCGCGCATTTCTATTTTTTTTTTTCATTTATAACCGACAGGCATCAATCGTTTGTTGCTCGGTCACACGTTCTCGCTGTGACGATCTTCATTGGTCATCCATTCATTAATGACTGTCCTGTGTTCCCATCCGCCTATGTACTGTGCGAGTTGTCAAATACAAAGTCGTATTTTCGTGGGTCCGTTCGAGTAGGTTTCAGGGATGAGTTTCAGAGGCCGGATGTGGGTCGGAGTTCGAGATCCGAGCTGGCTCTCAATGTATTTTTACGCGGCCGTCGGCAACGTGGCCGCGGTGGTCATAAGAGTCGCTAAAGCAGCTCTAGCAGCAGCAGCAGCAGCGTTGTTACACCAGGTACACTACGCCGATCGTGGGCGCGCGAAAGGGTGTCTGTGGGAGGCGGAAAGTGAAAAGGAGAGAAAAAGACATTGCGCTTGGGTCTACGCAACGTAGTCTCCCCCTCCCATAAGTAATTGCTTGTCTGAGCGGGTCTACAACGGCAACTATGATGGTTCGCGGCGTAATGCAGTCAGTCTTTGTTGTGGCAGTAGTTGTAATTATTGTTATTGTTATTGTTGTAATAAATAGTAGTAGTAGTAGTAGTAGTAGCCCCACCGAAGTTGGCCCTCATCTCGTCTCGTCGACACATATAAACGAACGCGTTTATGTACACGTGTGCACAGGCACATAACATGTATATATGCATTTATGTATATATGTATATGAATATATATATATATATATATATATATATATATATATATATGTATGTATATGAATGTATATATATGTATATGAATATATATATATATATATATATATATATGTATATGAATATATATATATATATATGCATGTGTACATTGTACGTGCCAAAAGTGTGCAGACAGGCCCCTGACCGCCACCTAATAGGGTTCTTCTAGGATTAATCTACGCCAACAACGCCTACTGCTGCTACAACGAATCGCAATGGCACGGTCGTCCCTTCGTCTACTTGCTGGGTCTACTTAAGCGTACTGGTTAGCTGGTCTAACACTAAACGTAGGCTGAAGACCCCATCTCTTTGCCTACCTTGGGTCGCCGGCCAGCGTCTCCGATGGAGGTTGCGGGCGACGATGAAACCAATACGGCGCCGCCAAGCCACCACCCATAACGTTCGTCGCGGCCAGACGTACGATGCCTCCTTCATGTCTTGCTGCTTATTTGAGACCGCTTATTGTTGTTTCAATTACCAGCAACTCTAATCAGTTACGAGTCTATCGGCACAAGTTGCCGCCGGCCAGTTGCAGTGTAGTAGAAAATAGACAGATTTTATTACTACTACTACTACTACTACTACAGTCCAACTAGTACACTCCAACTACGGCCGTGTTGCTCGTCGTACCGGAGCTGTTATAGACTCTAGATAGTAGTTGTGTCAGTGGTAAGGGGCACAATTAATTGTCGTCGATTCGTGTTATTTATTCGCGTCGTCATCATCGAGCCAGATAAACGGACAGGGCTGCCTCTGATTGCGCGCAGCACAAATGTCTCATTGTCTCTCCCAATATCTCTTCCTCTCTCTGTCTCTCTGCGCGTACTGTTTCATGCTGCTCTTGTTGTTTTGCCATCATTCTCTGTTCTTGTGACTCTTTCGCTCTCTCTCTCTCTCTCTCTCTCTCTCGCGTTCTCTCTCTTTCTCGTTGCCGGCAGCTACCATGGTCTGTCTGTCTTGTTCAACGTCGATTGCGTGACTTCTGAGGTTTCCGTGCCTCGTCCCCCCGAGTCTGGATCAGATCGATACGCCACAAACAGTGATGGCTCCGTAGCAGGAGAAGAACATCAATTAGCTTCATCTCTCACGATGCGGCCACTTCAATCTTTACTACTACTACCACCACCACCACCACCACCACCGCCACACTAATCATGAATTACAAATCGTTTTGCCAATGTAGCAACAAACCGGCTTCGAAGTGAGTGCGTCGGGTACGTATCGTGCACACAGCACAGTAGTCAGTTCGTTGCATGAAGGAGTCCTTCGTCGGAAAATACCAAACACAGTCTCACGCTTTGTCAACGCATCGTTTGATGGTGGTGAATCGGACAAACCTAATTTGTCTAATCTTGCTCGCATCTCGTGCGAGTAGGAAGAATAGAGAACCAGACATTGCCACCTGACAGGGAGCTTGTCTTACGCTAGAAAATTGTAATGAGACATATTCGGGCGGCTGTTGCAACTTACTATCACAGGCCAGAATCTATAATTTTCGACAGTTCAAGTTGCTAATATATACACAGTAATATACTATACTAATACTATATTCTAATAATATACCTATATTCTGTTTACCTAGACGGGAAAACTGCCCCGCGCACGTTGACATACTTTAAGCATTAGACCTGCATTACTTTGGTTGCCTTACTGTGGAGGTGTGTCGAGACTCGCCAGAAGACACCATCTCTCAAGGTGACGCCGATTCGATCCCTGTTGTTGAGTCATTTTGCTTGCGAGAGTCCATGATTATGCTGCCACAAGAACTGTTGGGCAAATCCTAAATATCTCATCATGTTCACTTATGCTGCAGCTCCAGCCGCCCTTGATATAAAAAGATGACTTGTGTATTTATGTAGACATGTCAAGCGAATAACACATACACCACTAGGCGCTTGGTCTAGCTCCCTTAACCCTACTTTCCAATATATCATGTAAAAAATTGTTTTTAATATCCAAGAGATTAAGAGCAACTCCTTGTTTCGGGGGTATTTGCTGTTCGGCTATTCGATCATTCCAATACTCAATTTTAGAGCGTCGAGTAAGGATATTACTTTCCAAATTGCACTAGGTGTCTCTTAAAACTTATTTTTTCCGTACTTCCTCATTTGATCTGTTGACCATATTAACCAGAGTAATCTAAAGGAAATTTCCCAAGGACTATAGGAAGCACTTAGAGCTCCTTTCAGCTGTCTCCCTCTGCTTTTTTCTCCGGCTGCTTTTTGGATTTGCTAGGGAGTTCTCCCGACACAGCTTCTACAGCCATGCTATCTGTGCGTTGATGCGCACCCACGGTCTGCTTTGTTGCCAGCCTCCCGGTCGGCGTTCCCAAAAAGTCTCGTCCAGATAGATCTCCAGGTGTACGCTGTCATCGCCGGCTTGCCCTCAGCAAATTTCTGAAGCTCTTAGAAGCGCTTTGGTTGTACTCCGCTTTGTACCGTGCTTCCCTCATACCTTAACGTTCAAGTACCTCTTTAATAACGGCTCAGAGTATGCAGGGTGTGCTGGTTCCGGGTTATTGGGC
This sequence comes from Dermanyssus gallinae, assembly GCA_003439945.1. Lineage (NCBI taxonomy): Eukaryota > Metazoa > Arthropoda > Arachnida > Mesostigmata > Dermanyssidae > Dermanyssus > Dermanyssus gallinae. The sequence continues at coordinate 46,863 of QVRM01004797.1, forward strand.
TTTCCTGGTTTGCTCGGATCTCCAATAAGGTCCATGGCATCACTGTTTTTAAGGCTACTTAAATACTTACTACTAATCCTTTCGGGACTGACTCTCAGTCAAGATTTAACGTCCATGGGACTGCTTTTCGCATTGCTTCATAGACGGAACATTACTTATTACTACGGCTTTTTCAGCGTTCATATCAACGGCCGCAGAGATCGAGGATGCCCCGTGAGTCTTCTAGGCAGGACTTTGTCTGAGGCCGGCCCCTTTGTAACAACCATGACGCCTCTTGACCAAATTGTCCGTCAAGTCTTGCTTCGAAACCTTTATCTCGAGGATAACTGTTCTTTTAATTGCCTCCTTGATCTCTGCTACCGCTCTGTGTTCGTCTTCAGTTTTTTAACCTGGAACAGGTCGCCCCTTCTTTGTCCCCAGATAATTCTGTGTTGTTCTCACATTCGTTCTTTAACTTCCCCATTCCAGCCTCCTTGAGTTTTTCTGTATTTTCCTATAATTCTGCCTTTTGATTTGCAGGTGCTCCATTTCTTGCTTGATATCTTCAAGGGCGCCCTGCCGTGCCTCCACCCCTGGCTCTTGACCCCGGCCCTTTCTTTCTCTATCATATACTATTGCTGCGGGCGTGTTCAGTAGCTTATGGAACTATATTTTTCTTTTTAGTATCTTTTTGATGGGGTATATGTTTTGCATAATTCCGCCAAGCTATCTATTTATTGCCCTAACGCGCGGAGGGTGTTCTGGAGTTACTTTTCCTTAGCCTCCTCTAGAAGCCTGGTCAGTTGTAAACTCGATTCCCGCATATTTGGAGGCCGTCCTATTTCTGCGCTCAGATTGTTGGTCAGTCGTCGTTTCCTCATTTCTTTTTACTCTCGTCCATCTCTTGCCTTATCCCTCAGCGTCCTTGCGCGTTGGTCATTTTCTAGCCTTCTCTAAGAGCGGTCCTAACGTTTGTTTAATACTGTGTGATCAGAACTACTAAATATACCGAGCTAGTAATGGCTGTACTTTCTGTGGACTGTGAGAGCTAATAGTTTATTATCTATTTCCATAAGACTGTATACACCCTGCAACTGTGCAGTGCAGGCAACTGTACCTATTATGACACTAGTTCGTACTGAGTATGGTTTATTTAGTTAGTTTGGTCTCCGTTTGAATCTGAATGGCCGCGACAGGCAACTTGGAGCTGTAGCCTCACTCGTTGCACCATCTTTAATACCACGAAACTTAAAGCCAATCTGACTTTTTGGTACCTTATTGCCACATAAAATGCATTAATATAGTTCTAAAATTCTACACATTACCCCGGTAAGCCACCATTTGGGGTTATGTGTCAGCACTTACGGGGCATGCAGGATGTCTTGTAATTCCGCGCGCATCTATTCACAATTTTGGCTCTGCACACTTAGCTTCACTAAAATTCACAATTCCGATAGTCTGTGATACATCACAGGTCAGGGAGCCTACCTGCTTACACCAGTTCAACCAAGGATTCGCTGAAAAGCATTACGATACTACGATGCTTTCTTCAGACCTCCGCGGATATGTCAGTCCCGTTCGACTTTGAAACGGCAACCTTTGATATCTTCTTCCCCGAGAGATAACACTAAAGTGAAGGGTCGGACAAGAGCAGAAAAATGGCCAAGCTACTGAATGACTGAAATTGACCGATACGATAAATAGCGACATAACAGCGAGCTGAATACAAAAAAACGCGTGTTGTGTCTATGAGAATGTATTTCTATAGGACATAAGCAAATACTTGGCATTTAACAAAAAAGAAAAAATCATCGAAAAAAATTGCACTTTTAGAGCTAACGCCTTTATGACTCACGTTCGTATTACCGATGATACAAACCCTTCATTCAGAAGAAAACGTCTAGACTAAACGCATCACTTAAATCTCGTGTGGCTCTTGTGCACAAACACAGGCAATCAGTTACGTCGAATCAGAAAATGCATAGTACAAGATTAACACTAGTAGGGGTGCTTTGGGAGATTACAACGTGTACTATACCCCCTTAATAACTATTAACCCAGATTTAAAGGTGCTGGCTCTTTAATAGAGCCCTACGGGAGTATTACGCGTATGGTTTCTATATTAGATTTATTGTAATCTTTACTTATTCTAATATCCTATCGGAAAATATAGAACATAGTAAAACAGAGTAAATATCTTTAAATTATGTTTTTTCACTCAAATTTAGTATGATATACAGTTGTAGGGTTTCTCCATATTGCGCTATCTTCTTCACGCTTCTGGCGAGAGAAGTAATGCAACGATTTTGGTTCAGGGCTGAGCATTCCACTGTGAAGTACTCCGCACACCTCTGCAAACAGAACCGGCAGGTGCCCGCCTCATACTTCTTCTAAAAGGCGGCGTTTGAACATACTACGATTTGTTAGGCAGACAAAAAGTCGAAACCGCCGGCCTCCCGTCTGGGCTGCTCAACTTTAGCTTCCTACTCCGAAATAAAACAATCGTAAGGTACTGTACGCAGCATCTTCAGCTTTAGTCGGATTGTTTCAGTAGCTGGTGGACAGTCTGGCATGATATACAAAGGACAGTCTGACAGATACAGAAAGCGGCTCTTTGCTCGGATAGGCAAGCCAAGCATTTGCTTCATATATAATAAGAAGCACCTTCCAAGCTGGTTAAAACTCGCCAGTGTGAAATGGTTCTACACCTAGTCACGACCACACATCAACCCCGGAGCAATCTTGAGCCTAAAGAGCCTCACTGCTCAGGACACGGATACCATTCGGACACTGCCCACTTCCCCGTAAAGAGAGACAAGCGCCTTCCGTACTGTTTCGTACAGACGCGCTGTGACCGTCGTTTCTGTGTAATGAACCCGAAGGCTAAGATACTGAAACGAGTTGGCAACTCCGCAGCAACGTATAACGTCTCTGGCAACCAATAAAGACGGCATACAGATTACCTTTGGGTTATGCCACACCTTGCTCGATTTCTGACTGGAAAACGTGCATTGCGGGTGACTCGGTCTCTCCTGAAGCCGAATTGTTCCGGTGGAAGGGCCTTCTTAGCCACGTGCTCAACCCGTCGAGTCACCACCTTACAGAAAATCTTCTTTAATGCGCGCTCCACGATAGAGATTTGAATCATGTTTGTCACCATCGTGCCTAAGAGAAAATTAACCTTTTTAGCGCGCGTGAATATTGATACATCCATATACGTGCACTCCAGGACTTCAACACTGGGTATGGATGTCGTGAGATACTTTCTTGCCGTCAATGCGTACTCCTTCTCGCTGAGGCCATGGATACTTTGAATCAACCCAATTTTATTGGCGTGCCCAACAAGTTGGCAATCTGTCACCTGTCGTTCAAAATGTACACAAATATGTACAAATTAACAGCATGCAAGCAATAGAGCAACAAAATTCAGTGTTAATGCTATAACAAACGTTTAAAACCTTATAACTAACCCAATATATGTTAAGGCCTATATAATATATGTTTAAAACATTTCTCTATGAGATACGTGTCTTCTCGTTTTTCGGCTGCAGGAGATATCGTTTAAAAATGTATCTATTTGCGCACATATATGTTACTACATATAACACAAACAGCTGTCTTTGTTTAAGCTATTTCTCCCTAAGGTCCATTAAAGTTCACTTAAAATTGAAAATATCATTTCTCTTCTTCACGTCCTACGAGTTCCTCTACTCTCGTCCTTCATCAATGCGCTTAAAGATCCATCTACCTTAAAGAAAAGTGTTTCAGACATTTTAATTCACCCAGCCACTGTTGAATAGATATTTATGGCTTTAATCAAAATACAGGAGATGTCGAGGCAAGATCAAATAGCCTGCTCAGAGTAATGAGTGGTGGTTGTATTTTAATAAGAGCCGCTCTTCTCAATGATCCTTATTTATGTTGTTTGACAAATGATATAATCATATATTAAGAAATATCCGATCTAATAAACTGACACATATATCCGTCTACGTAAAAGTTTTCATCATAGCGTCATAATCGGTCGCACTGCTCTAGCAAGTAATGCTATGTGTTACCGCTTTTGCAGAGATGACACCGTAAGGCGTACAAATAGACAGTGAAACACGTAGTTGGCCACTCGACAGCCCGGCAGACACGTATTTCGATACGTAAACGAACGTGACATGGCATTGAGTTTCTGACGTAGAAGGCCAAACAGAAATTGATCTGTCCAGACCACTCGTCCCGATCTATGCGGTTGCACGGAGTGTTTAAAGACCACGGCCATTGATGGCATCGACGGCAGGAAGACACAGCTTTACGATAATGAACATAATGCACTTGAACCCGGCCGAAATCCGCCGTTTCAAATACGGACCAAGCGGTCCACGAGTGACCTTTATCTGTCGCTTGAGTTGAAAATTGAATGTTTATCAGAAATATATGCGCTAATCGCTTAACTACAAGAACCTCCTTTAGCTTTTATAGCACGAGCCAGTATGGCTCATGGTCCAAATGACTAAGTACAGCGAAGAACTTGGGGACAGATCTAGGACATACGAATTTAACCCAAATATGCATATATCTTCGCTAAGCAAGGTAAACATCTTAGTGCATGTGTACATACAAATATAGGAGTAACATGTGTATCGAAAGATAAAGTGAAAGTTAACGCTTTACAAAAATACTCTCATTCATAAATACTAACAAAAATTGGGACTACATTAAAAACTACTCAGGCGGACTCGCAAATATCAATAAATAGCTGGTTGGTTTACCGGACTATCAAAGTGAAGGCAGTACAGGCCACTCTAATCATTGGTAGGATCTTCTAATCTGTTTCCAGACGACTGGGTCTCGCCGAAAACGCTACTTAAAAGCTCGCTCATTATGAAAAGACTGCCCACTATCAGGATCTCAACTTTATATCAGTTAACAGCAAATTATTTTTAGCATTAATGCATTTTTACTTGGTTCCAAACGCGCAGACACTGCCTCCTTGATAATTGTACAGTATAGAGTAATGGACTGCAAGGGCGTTCCAACAGAAAGCTTCTGAAATTAGTAATATTTGTTTTGTAAATGAAATATCCTTGTTTTGAAAAGACAAACTAGCACATACAAATCGGCTCACAAGGGGTAAACTTGCACAACTCGAAAATTGTATATATATATATATATATATATATATATATATATATAAGTACTACTACTGATAGATAATAACAGGTAAAGTTAATAGCGTTTGGCGTTTCTCACGAGCGTGCCACACACACACACACACACACACTTCGCACCACGAGAGAAGGTGCATTTAAGTACGAATTCCTGGCACACAGAAAATCCCACTAGAGAAGAAACGAGAACAGACTAAGGCAAACGAAAAAATAAAGGGAAGCAAAAAATAGAAGGACACACAGACAGAGCGAGGTATATGTTAAAAAAAAGGCAAGTAAGGCGAAAAGGATCATCGGACTTTAGACCGCTCATCTAAACGCCATCTTCGTCGTCCAGCCGGGTAACGTTTGTGCCCGGCGTAGTAGTGACACCGCGCACGGAGAGACTGTGTGGTGTGGTTTTGCAGTGGGTCGTTCTCAACTCATAAAGGAAGAAGAAGGCTCCGGGACGGGGGCGGTGTAGGGCACCGAAGAAGTGAAAGAAGAACGACTAGTGAAACTGCTCTGCTGCACTGCACTGCATAAAAATGGCAATATTTTATCCTGAAATGGAGCAAAAGAGGTTGCGGCAGCCACGCCAGCGACAGCCGCAGCAACAGTAACGGCGGTGCAGGCGACAAAGGAAAACGGCGGTAAAGGAATGGCTGCGCCGAGAGAGATAGACAGAGAGACAGGGAAAATGCCGCCCGAGGGGATGAATTCCCACTCCCCCACCCCCCGAAGTGGGAAATTGAGAGAAACGGCACACGAGAAGAACCGATGAAGGAGGCCGCCCTCGACGACCAAATGAACGGGAGGAGGGCGGGGGAGAGAGGGCATTGATGGCCTCTTAGTCACTACCCCGCAACAGAGGGCGAACGGGTGATGCCGGCAGGTCCTCACCGGCCGCGGCGTCGTCTTCATCGTCATCGTCATCGCACCGACATGCAAAAGGTAGCCGAGCAAGGAGTTGTTCTCATTGCCACCAGTTCGTCCTTGAGGTGGAGACAGAGAGACCAGTAGCATACCATCGCCGATAGCCGATACTCACCGACCACCACTCACTCATCGAGTGAGTAGCACTCGACGTTGAGGCCTGTCTCTTTTGCTTGCTATATTGTCTCTTTTCGACGTTTCCTCTGGTGTACGTCTCCATCTCTCTCTCTCGTTTTCCTCTTTTACGTGTTCCCCTCCGAACAGTGTGGCTTTTTCCAATCTGTCGAACTCCGCTTCGATCTCCGACCACCTACATTTTGTATCTTTCCAGGAGTACGTACGTTTGCCTGCCTATGTCTCGATCTGTCTCGATCTAGGTTTGCCATTTTACCGACGCTTTCATTGGTTTGAACGGTGTGATGGCGCTACGTTATCGCAACCTGCTTCAGCACCAAGAAGTCGACGGCCTTACCTTATTGTGAAGAACACGGCAAGAACAGCAACAGCAAAACAACAACGACCTGGCATAGGTCATGCGCCCGTCTTTTTTTGCGACTGGCCGATTGGTCGTCCGTCATAGTGCCACCTGCAATCCCACCTGCATCTCTTTGGGAACGAAACAGTCTTTTTTTTCGAAGTTTGAAGGTTAGTGGCATAGTGAGCCTGCATGACCTCACTATGCCACTCCTAGATGCTACTTTATTAATCATGCTATCAAATATGTCATAATTTCAATGCGCTTTTTTCTCTACCGGTTCACCGGTGTTTCCAACCTAACACGTGATTGTCTGCAATTCTCTGCTGTACACGAAGTATTTGTTTGGGTCTTTGTCGGCATCACGTTTGCCTTTGTCGTTGAATTTCTTTGTTTTTGGTGGTCAAACACTTTTACGGCACATAAAGCCAGGTAGATTGAGACCGAGGTGAAAACAAACGAGACGTAACTTGTCACGAAAGTAGAGGAAGACAGTGACAGCCATAAGCTGTATAAATTAGTACCTATTTATTTTAGATATTGAAAAGCTAATCGCATAAACCGGACAGATAGATCTTCAAAATAGAAACCGCTATGAATGTGTTCAGTAGAAATGGTGGACAGCAGTTGCATCGATGTGCATGCAGTTTATGTTGTCTTGAAGTTTTTACTAAAATTATTCTGCCTCACATGGGCAGAAGAATATAAGCTGCCGTTCATAGCCTATCTGACCCTGGGGCGCGGCTGTCACTTGCGTGGTATCCAGCTGGCTTGCAGGCTAAGCAGTCTAAACACGCAGGTGGAGCGTGAGGAGAGTCTAGACTAGAAGCCCGGGAGAAGAAGTCGGAGGGCGTTCGGAACAAGAAACAGCAGATACGAGGAAATGCGTGTCGCCACCGAATAGCGCCTCCGGCTATAGGCCACATCAAGCATACTCAGCACAATGATGATCTAGCGGCAATACACAAACCAGCTTGCTTTGTTTGCCGACTTGGCAAGCACAACGAGCAAAAAACAGCAAACAAAAAATCTAGCAACAAAATGTTTTCTTTTTTTCATCATATTGGTCTCACGTCACCCAATGCCTGATCAAAAGCTTCGCTTCAAAATTGCCTGATCAAATGAACATGACCGACATGCTTCGGTCATGTTCGATGTTCCGAATGAAACCACACGCACAGCTTTCACGCAAATATAAGAAGATCAATAGTTAACACCAGAGAGCAGGACTATCAATCAGAATAGTAATAATTATCAAAGACAATACGAACAACAAAGACAATCTAAATAGAGGGATCCATAAAAAAAAGTTTTCACCGAGATAATGTAATTGTGTGTACGTTTGCCGGAGGAGCGATACCTAAGGTCTACACGTACAAGCTTATTTGCGTTACTTTAGGGAGATAATTTAAAGAAAATTCAGATAACATATAGTGGAAAAGTTTCATTATTAGAGCGCTTACTGTGCCTAATGCGGGCGTTTAGAGTTGACTACATGAATCCCTTATTGTTCCAGGACTCACATATGTCTATATATGTAAGCTCCATTCTGCAAACCGTGCATTGATATTTTGTCAAACGACGCGTGACAGGTTTGCGTGACATGCCATTGTAATGTTCCACGTGACTTGTCGGCGCTGCTGAGAGTTATCAGATTTGTGACTTCGGAATGTGTTTAATCGCCCGATATTTATCGCCGGCAGGGTGCCGTGTACGGGGGACTCCGTGTGTACGACAAATTAGTGAGAATGCGGAGATCCTGTTTTTGTTAAGACCAGAAATATTTGAGTGATGACCCAAGACCAGGCCAGGTAAACACTGTAATTACGGCCGACCTCATCGACAATGTAAACGACCTGAGAAGAAGTGAGTGCGACGTATCACAATGCGAATGGTGATTCGGTTTTGGTAGAGGCCAGCGTCGCAACAGTGTGAAATTTGCACGACAGGTTAAGTAACCGAACGGTGTGCGCGCAGTGGGTTCCGAAGAACCTCAAAAAGAAGGCTCAGCAAATCGCTAAGCAAACTACGTGTGGGGCTAGCACTGTAACATTTGTTCCAGTATTATGAAAACGCCGCTTTTTGGAGCGGATCATCACCGGTAACGAGAGTTAGTGTCATCACTTCGAGCCAAAGATAAAGCTTATAATGAAAACATTTTTCGTCACCTCTCCCTAACAAATTCAAGGCTGTGCACTCAGGAGGCAAGTTGATGCTCGCCATTTTTTTGCCATCGAATGCTTTAAGCACGGAACGACCATTAGCAGTAAAGTTCTCTAGCATATCCCAGCAAGCATCCACATCACGGCCCATCTTGAGGCTAAACAAGAGAAACTTCTATATTGAGGCGATCTACAGTTGGTTGCCTCGTGGCTATGACCTATGTGCGTGTGGTCTTCGCGTGCATTTCCACATCTTAGGTAAAATGGTTGGCATAAACAAGTCGAAACTAAGATTTAGAAAAAGGCAGAGTATTGTGTGTTCACTAGCGTAAGCATGTCAACTGGGACTAGATCTATTGCTTTTTTGATTCCCTCAAGTTCCAAAGGAACAGCCGCAGAGACCTGGTAGTCACCGCGTCAGCATCTCTAAATATGTTTAGTCACCTGCGGGGAACCGGGCCACCAGGTACTATATAGTTTTAACCAAGTAAGTAACCACTGGCCCAACGACGAAACAAGATACCTTTGAACCAGAATTTACCTTTGTTGCACTCTGCTAAGTCGCCGCCACACATCACTATACAGAACACGGCATCATCACCCTGCGACTGCATTTTCAGTATCACCTTTACAAACATGTTCCTGTCGACGAACAGGTAAGTACGTTTACAGTTGTCGGTTTGGTCGCCAGCTTCGTACTCCACTCAGCGCGCTAAACCTGTCTGACCGAGCTTACACTTTGAGATTGCCCACTTCATCAGCTGTGCTGAGTTTTCTGCATTCGGATCTTTGTTTTGACGCTTCTTCTACGCTGGATGGCAATAAGGCCAGCGTTATTCTCTTCGTCTTTCCTCGCCTCTGCCGTTGGCGTGTTGTTATTCATCGGTTCATTTGTTTTAATGAAGATACGCAGCTTGCGGTGTTGTCGTGTGATTTCTTGCTCTTTGCGTGTTTTTCTTCACGGTAACGGTTTAGCGTGGAAATCAAACACCTCTCGATGGTCTCAGAGCGTGCAAGCTGTTGCAGGGAAGCCGCTTTATCACCGGCGATATTTTGTTAGAGCTTCGTATGTGATGCCCGCAGTTTTACTAAATCCCACTATAGTACACATGAATGCTCCTTCATCAATACAAAGTTAGGTTCTTATGATTCATGATCAGGATCCGCACGACACAAACTCTGTGTCTCCGAGGGGTGCGGGCTCTAGTCATCCCCTATGAAACACAGTTGAACACACCTAAAATCCTTTCGGGCTGACCCACAGCCAACAAATGTGCAACGGTGGGTCTCGAACCCGTACAAATAGGTAGCAAGTGGCTTGAAGCCCTCCCCTCACCGCAGCTGGGAGCGACGCTGGACAGCAACACACTCCGCATTGTTTCCGGCTTGCGGTTGGGGAAGGTAGTTTGCACACCCCATCCATGAAACATGTGCAGAGCTCCAATAAACGGCGCGGGTAACCACGCCTTGTCGTGTCGCTATAGCGCGGGGCGCCACTCGCGTCACTTCGCCATTAGCAATGAGATCTTTCGCGCTCTTTACTCGGCCCACATTCCGGCAGTGAAAGAACCTGTCGGTTTCAATCGGAATAGTCAGCTGTGGCCACACGGAGACCCCGGGCGCACATGGACGTCTCCTTTTTTGGGACGGTGTCATGAACATTGGCTAGTAGCTACGTTAAAAACACGAGCCGTGAGGTGGGTGCGGGCGCCCGGCTCGCCGAGAACCGAAAATCGACGAAACACCAGGAATTAGCGTCGAAATTCTTAGTTCAACCGATCCTCATAGAAACCTTTGGTCCGTTCGGACCGGAGTCCATGAAATTTTTAAGGAGCTAAGCCGGAGAGTCATCGCTGCAATTCAGGACCCCTTATCGATATCGATTGAGGTTTAGTGCGGCAACGCTATGACTGTGGAACGATATTTTCCGTCGGCTGTAGGACTTCCGGAGATCGGCTAAAAAGTGTTTTTATTCCCCATAATTGCTTGCTAATGACAATAAAAAAGCAAAATGAAACCATATATTAATAATAAAATAGAGATGGAAATGGGTAGTGACCCTGTCACCTTGTATCTATTGCACGAGCCACATAAGACACGAGTTACATAATCTGTGATGATTTTTGCCTCGTTTTTGTCGAGAGCCTCTCGACCGAAAGCGACACATGGGATCCGTCTAACGAAGCAATGCGAAAGCTAACCTGTGGACGTTAAATGTTGGCTAAGCGTCAGCCCGAACACAAAAGAAAAAAATGATTAACGTATGGGAATTTTAACCCAAAATCTTAGAAAATATCGTTTCCAAAAGTTATGTGTTCTGCCGGGATCGAACTTGCGATTTAGTACCTAGTGCCGGAGTCCCAGTTGGTCGGGTCCGGTGGCGTGGTGCAGTCGCGTGTACCTTGCGACTGAAAAAGCACACAGATACACAGGTTCGACCCCCGCTGTTGCTCACTTATATGTATGGGGTCCGTCATACAAAGTAATGCAAAAGCAATTCCGTGCACGTTAAATGTTCGCTAAGAGTCAGCCTGAAAGAGTTGCCTTATTAGGCAGTGTAAAGCAAACAAATGCACTCGCTAGTAAATGTTTGTACGTCCACACACAACGTTCACGTTGCTGAGCTAGAGAGAAAAAGACAAAACCTAGGTCAAATATACCAATTCCGGAATACGCTAAATTGGAACACCTGTTAAGTGTCCCACAATTGAACATTATATCATTAGAATCTAAAGGCAGATAGAGACGATTTTGTAGATTCCATATTTCATAAGGGATTCTGCTTGTTGTTCAAATACTCAAAAAAGGCAACACTTTTATGACGACGATAACAACATCAAATTTGGACTTGCTCTTGGCGTGCTTTAGGACGACGCCTAACGCTATTGCCTACAATGACTATTCACGTCCATAGCACCAGCAAAATGTATCACTTCAATCTTCATCACAATTTTCCCAAGATTGTGACGTGTTCTCTACCTCGCAAGGAACTTCCGCGTCTAGAGCTAGCCAAAAAGATCTTATGAACACTGTAGAGTTTGATAATGTCACCAAGTGGCATCAAACAAAGTTGGCGATGCACTCGGCCAGACGAGCATATAAGAGCCCCTAAGGCTTCAACGAGATCACCCACCAACGAACTTGCGAGCTGAAAAGCTGAAACGCGTTAATTGGGTAAAACAAGTCGGGGGGATTTTGAAAGCAGCAGCTCAAAGCTTTATACGCATCACCAGACCTGGAGAATGAATCTCCATAATCCATATCATCACATAGGCAAACCATGCGCAGGGGCATCGCGCCACAACGTCTCGTAAAGACCCCTATATAAATATGCAACCACCGAGTCAACAATTTTTCAACCAAACAATATATAAAATCTACATAACCGATTGGGCGCGCATTCGTACTAACGCAATGGGGATAATCCCTGCGGCATTTATCAAATCCTGCATATATATATATATATATATATATATATATATATATATTTATTTATTTATTTATTTATTTATTTATTTATTTATTATTATATATTATTTATTTATATATATATATATAACTAAGTTAATGTTGGTGCTGTTCCGTAGAAAACAAAGATCCGGCAGCAACACGGTTTTTAAAGGGAATATCAGTGTCGGTTTAGTTGCATTTGTTATAAATCATGTATTATATGTTTTCAGAATTATACTGATGACCGGGCTTTTGTTCACAGAGAACAGAGTCATAGAAAAGAACCGCTCGTTAATCTGCCAAATAAGTTGGCACGAATACCTTCAAAAAATATAAATGCAGCCGAATTGTTTCATTATTAAATGTATTTTTTGTACCTTTGTGGGGAGTGTGTGGTTTTTTGTGGCGAACAAAAATTACTTACAACTATCTACCAACTTTATGATGAAATAAATACTGCATTAAATTAAATTAAACTATGATAAACAACGGCCTTCTAACAAGTACATTTTGTTTGACTTTATTGAATTTCATACTGGTTCCGCTACTACAGATTAAAGCTGAAAGACGCCGCCGCTCGTCTACCTGTTCTGGGAACCCATCGGAGACTTTCCTTATTCAGGTTGTTTTCGTCCTCAAGACTCACCCACCTTTTTCGAAGGACTAACCTATCTAACTGAGCCAGCGACTTGCAAACGCTCAACGAGTTGACACTCTCTACCCTTAAGTCCCTGCTGAACGCATTTCTACCACGTAGCGCAAGAGTAACAAGCATTACGACCCGTCTCCAAAGGGGGCCTCGAGGTCCCGAATTTACTGATCATGACCGAGCCATCGTCTTATTAATGCTAAGCGCAGAAAATAGGGCAATCCCCTTTTACATACAGCGGGAGTTGTACTAGTACCAGTTTAGAAACCGCTAGCACACCTTCAGAAGAATCGTGAGGCCGGGTGCGGAGGTAGGCCTGACAATGTACTATCCCAACGTGATTGAAGTGCACGATCCTTTGCACGATGAGGCACAACGACGTCTCCTCCATGAAGTTGTCGACGACACGACCATATGTCCGCCAAGGCTTCAGGCTCCTAGTTACGCATACTTCCCAATGCCTCATAGATAGCTTCTGTGATGACGAGACGATATAGTAGGCCTACAACTAGAAGCTGACCTTGTTGGCCCTCATCTGTGCCAATATGATCACCCCGTCGACAAACTGGGACATCACGGTATATCGTGTATCATCCGCGCAAGACGACGGCCTAGACATGTTTAGACATGCCGCTATTCATAAGACCTTTAGCAGAGCCCTTAAGTCACCCCAAACCTCTGCGCGGAGAACAACAGGCGTCCAGACGGGATGACACTTGCACCCTTTGAGCGAAGGAAAGTGCTGGCTTAGGAATCTGGTATCCCCACGAATTCTACCCTCTCGCGTTTGAAACCTTGGGAGCACACGTGATAGTCACAATACAAGCCTGTTAGGCACATTGGCTTAGCTACTCCTTTGCAATATATGCAACATATACAATGTACAACAATATATATAAAATGTCTAAATAAATGTAAAGTAAATTATTTACGACCGTTAATAAAGTATATAATTTGGGTAAAAACGGCGACCACTACGTACAAACGCCCGTGACGCAAGCTGTCGGCAGCGTTCCTTCTTATTTATTTTGTGTGTAACTGGACTCAGAGAACTACTGCGTAACTTAAAGCCCACATTGCATATTATGTTGACGTTTTAGGTATTCTAGAAAATCCTCGTAACTATTTACAGTTGTACCTAAATGACACTGCGAAATCGTGAAAGAAAGTAATCTCACTCTCAACGCAAAGAAGTCAATGTGGTCTTACGCGTTAGCAGAGGATGGTCTGACGCGTCCATAGACCATAGTTTAGCAGTTTATACAGAGAGCCACTTAGACTAGTTAGCCAATTTTCGTATCTGGGCGTCACATTGACCCCCCAGGCTTTCTTTAAACAGATGTATTAAAAAGAAACAAGCAAAACCTATATATGTAATGTTGTTATTAGTGAAAATGCTGATGGGCGGGTTTTTTGTACACAGATCAGAAAAAGAGCCGCGCAAAAAATCGCTTGCCAACCTACCGAATGACTTGGCATGGGCACTATCATTATATATATATATATATATATATATATATATATATATATATATATATATATATATATAATTATTTATATAATTGGCGAATATCGTCACAGTTACAGCTGCTACCGCAGAGAAAGGCTTTCGGCGCGCGGAGCTAGCCAGCTAGGTCAGCCAGGCTTGTCAGGCCGAAGGTAAAGTCTTTTCCATTTACCTATTAGCAAAGGCAGAAGAATAAGAAGACGAGGAATAAGAAAGAACAAGACGAAGGCAATAAGACGAAGAGACTAATTGGCCGTAGAGGCGGTCCTAGATCGGAAACTGGAGACGGTCGTAGGATGCGTTGATGATTTGCGTCGGTGATTTCCGTAGGACATCCGGCGTGAATAATTTCTTACCCATTCTCTCTCGGTTTTCTCTTGCTCTGTCCCTTAACCTCTGTCCTACACTGCTACGGCTGCTATTTACTACAACTAGTAGTGCTACTACTCCGTGCAGGAACGGACCCGTAGGACGTGCCGCCTCTGTTACGGCGACATTGGTGGCCTATTCCCGTCCTAATTTTGCATAGCACACCTTCCATCACGCCGTTTCCGAATCCCCCAGTTCCCAAATTCCCGCCTCTCTCTCTCTCTCTCTCGGGATCTCTTCCTCTGTTTCTCTGCCGTTCTCTTCTACCTCCTACTCTGGCTTGCAACATTGTCTTGCTGTCTCTATCGCGAAAATCTCTTTTCTATTCTCTCTTGTTTTCTGTATCTCGTTCTGTTGCCCGTTGGCGCTTTAACGACAAGCCAAGCGTAAGCTTCATTTCGCACCGGAAACGTTGCAGCAGTCAGACAGCAACGTGATAATGTTTGCCGTTACCCCCGTCGTCCTCACCGGCTAGCTGCAACATGGACAACAATTACACCGCCAATAGCCACAGTAGCAACACTAACAACTCAACAACAACAGCAACAACAGCAATAACAACGTCAACACGACGACCGTAGCTAAGTCTATCCCGGCACGGCCCGGCGCCGTTATCGGTCCCATCGTTCTCATTGTAGTTGTTGCTGTCGGCTATTGCCCGCTATTGCCGGTTGTTGTTGTTATGGTTGTTGTTGTTGTTGCTGTTGCTGCTCCTAGTGCCACTGGTACCATAGCCTACCATCATGGTAGCCGTCGTGGATTTTACCATTACCAGCAGCCACCTCAGGTCAACACTACTACTCTCACTATTAACGAGACCATGACGAACACCTACACCTTGTCATACCACCTCCCCCGCCCGCCGCATCTCTACTACGTGCCCGCTATAATCCAGAAACAACTGCGGGAAGCACGACTATTAATACTGCTACTACTACGACTGAACAATAGTCCCCCACGATGAGAACGATGACGACTTTCCAAGCGCTATTACGACAGCAAGGAGGTGCTGTTTGCATCACTACAAAGGGGGCTGTTATAACCCGATATACTGGTCGCGCCTGCCCCCAGTAGTCAAAAAGAGGGCGTTGACATACACATGCCGATAACTCGCTTTGTCTCGATTAGAACAAGCTTAACATTAGTTGCAATCGCGTACCAGTAGTCAAGTGAAGTCGTCATCTTTGTGAGACTTAGTTAGGTAGGCTGTGTGCAGTCGGCAAAGTGCAGCCGCATAGGCTCTGAAGCAGTCGACGCTTCTGGAAAGGGGGCAGGGGGGGCGCAAATTGGCACAGTACGTTCCTCCTGAAAATGTTGTATTTTTCTTAAGAGTGCTTTTTGGAGAGGTCGATTGTGTCTGATCATCTGAAGCGTGGCTTTGCTTGGCCCGGGTGAGCTGATGCTAGGCGCCGATGTATGCACGGCGACGGCCGGAAGCCGCCTCATTCCATCACTACTTGGTTCTAGCTGGTCGTAGCCAGTGTGTGTGCACCTCCTAAGGCTTTTGCGCTAAGCTGGTAGCCACGAGAAGATGTTGCAGTCCCTCAACTGTGGTTGACCGACCATTTGGGGGGATTCACTCGTCTATTCTTCGGCGTAGCTTTCAGCGTTGGCTAAGAGAGATCTTATCTCAGCTCTGGCTAAGAGAGTAGAGCCGCGCTGGTAGGAGAGAGGTAAGGTTCTAGCCAGTGGGATTGCTGAGGAGGTCGAACTCCAGACAGTGGTGCTTAAGCTCCGACCGTAACCTCATCAATCAGCACTACCTACCTCGTGAGGCAAATAGTTAGGTCTATCACGAAGCCTCGGTGTACCCCGTGGGATTTTGGTTGGTCCCCGTGTTGCAGTCGATGGAATACTCGACGGCAAGCCAATCCAGGAACTCCGTGCCACAAACCGTTGTTACCTGGTAGCCTTAAGTGGTCAAGGCTGCATTGGAGTCGCCTGTGATAGTTATCAAAAAAATGTCACATCGTTTGAGGGATGCGGAACGGTTATCGGGTAAGGCAAAAAGGTCATTTACGAACCTGTTGGGGTTAGAAAAGCAAACGTAGAAGTGGCCTTTCTCCTCGATTTGAATCAATGAAAAATTTTTACCCGATCCCGAGGCGCAATCGTGGTAAGGGCCGTTTTCGTATAGAATGATGCAGGTTGAGCTTCCTTTGCTCCGCAAGACGCGTGTTTGGTTTACTGAGAAGGCAGGGGCTGCTTTCGTCTGCTTACGTTGCAGTTTAGCTGGGCTACTCTAAGATACCTGGCCATTTGCATTATGAGATTTCGCCGCCCCCTTTCGTCTCTTGAGGTGGACTGGATGGCTCTCTTCCGCGTACTCCCGGTCAAAAGTGTAACACCATCTTATAGATGGTAGCACCAACGACACCTCTGGCAGTAGTATGTAGGGGTCGTAATTTAGTCTGATGCCGCAGGCCGACAATCCAAATTGTACACTTCTTTGTAGCAGAGCCTTAGCATGGTCGGCTGCAATAAGCCGCACTGCTTCTGTCCACCGTACGGTCGTAACCAGTTGGTGCGTGTGGACATGGATGAGCCTCGTAAGGCCGCTTCCAAGTCGACGTTTGTAGTGCCTACGACGAGGTTGCGGACTCGTTTTAGAGAGAGACGGCTTAACGAGAGGTTTGCTCCGCCAACATTTTTAAGAGCTTCAAAAGAGGATCTAGACCCCTCCTGTCTGAGCTCTCTGCATCTAGAAGTCCCACTACTGTACCCGAGAAATTCTAACGTTGAACTGCTCTGAACTTACCCTGAAACCGTCTTTTTGACTACAATGGAGGATGCGGTGTTTGCGCCATGCGTTGGTACTCCAGTTGGCTGCTTATTTCGAGCGCTCGGACCTGCTGCAGTGTGAATATAGTGCTTCTGTACATGCCATAGAACAGCTCCATGTCCTTGAAGTACCGTAGAGCTATTAACCCATGCGTTTTAGGCTTTCCGACATAGCCGGATTCCTATATCTGACCAATGGACACTTCGCCCACCATTGGAGCGGCCTCCTCAGAGATGCATAGAAACTGGGAGACCATGTTCTTCCAGGTTACGTTGTCGGATGTCATCTTGATTGGCTATTAGGATGCCAAGTGGGTGGTCCCTTAGAATGTTTGCCTTGAGTACATACACCTTCCCAAACACCGGGTCCGGCCAATCCTGGTTATGTACCGAGATGTTAGGCAATTAGGCGGTTTGAAAAGGCAACCGCCAGGCTGCCTGGAATGTTCTGTGGGCCACTTGGAATTTGCCCCCATCGTCTGAATAGCAAGATGTATGCACCTCGATGTTTGAGTAAAAGCACAGAGGTCTGACATCTGGCATGGCCTGTCAGAATGTCCGTCGAGCTTGTCCTCTCAAGCCGTGCATCTTCACGCTTGGGAACGGCTGCAGAGGCGTGCTTGCGGCCCTTGTCCGGTTCTTTCCAGGGGGATTCTGCTTAATATCTCTCTACTTGAAAATGATCGTTGTTCTACTGATCTGATTGGCCAATAACATAATAACTAAAATTAGTAGAAACAATATAAATGAAAAACAACACAATAACAAACAGTGCGGTTATCAAACGAACAAACAGTACAATGTTGCCGCTACAATTCGAACCCGACCTCGATACATGTTCGCCTGTTAGAGGCAGGGTACGACCGCTGACGACGGAGGTACATGACAGACAAATGGCTGTCCATGCACTACTCGCCATTTAGTAAAGTTAAATCTTGGCTGAGGGTCACCCCGAAAACTTTACTAAATGGCGATCTCTAGCAGCGCTGACGCTGATGATATCGGTAGCGAGCGGCTACAATGGCGGTCGAAGGGTCAACGCGATAACGACAGGCGGGATGCTTACTGCTTCAGCGCCTGCACATCAATGCTGATGTACCCGCTAGCTAGAATAACTGGCGCTACTACATAATGGGCTACTACTGCGCAGGCTGTTGAAGCTACTACATAATGGGCTACTACTGCGACGACTATTGAAGCTAGTACACTGCGGCGACATCTAATGGAGCTACTTTTGGCGACATCTATTGGCGCTACTACGTAATCGGCTACTGCTGCTGCTGCGACATCGATTCAAGCTACTACGCAATTGGCCACTGCGGCGACATTTATTGGAGGTACTACGTAGTCGGCTATTACGGTGACGGCTATTGTAGCTACTACTTGTCTGGCTATTGTAGCTACTAATTGTCCGGCTACTGCTGCAACATTTATTGGAGGTACTACGTAATCGGCTATTACTGCGGCGGCTATTGTAGCTACTACTTGTCCGGCTATTGTAGCTACTAATTGTCCGGCTACCATTGCGACGACTGTTAGAGCAACTTCTCGTCCGGCTATACGACGGAGCTGCTATTTATATATATGCGGCGCACGACGTGTGTTACGCCGACAACTTCTATTTAGAACTAACCGAAACGGGGTAGAATTGCCACGCCAGTGACGGTTGCTGTTACGTTGCCAATGGCAATGTCGTTGCAGCTGATGCCGCTGTTGCTGCGTATCACAATACGTATTGCGATTGTTACGCATCTTTTTATGCAGGCGGCGTACGTATTTCTACGACATGTGTCTTACTAGACGTAGATTACTAAAAAATCGGGGTTGTTTTTGGGAATCGGATGGGAGCTTTCGAGATGATTGCCTGATTGATGCACATACGTTGCCGCTGACAGCAGGTGGCGGCGGCGACGACCCGTCTCGTCGTCGCAGGTGGTTGCAAGCCCACAAAATATCTGTGTTCTTGCTTACACCACTACCCCCTCCTCCCCCTCCATTGGAACTGTACGGCATTGCCTGGAAATGAACAGATACACAGAGCACTGCACTGTGTGTGTGTGTTGATGCTCGAGATGAGCCAGACAACAGTATCAGTACGACCGCATCAACACTTCTGCTTCTGGTTGTGTCAAGCATCTGAGGTGATGATGGAGCTCACACGCGACCATGCATTGGTCATTTCACACAAGCTACCACAGATGTTTTGTGTTGTTGTCGTCAGCAAAGACCAGATCCCGAATCGTCCAACGTTTCGACTGAATTGGCTTTTTTTGTCTCTTCGTCAAAGCAGACCGATAAAGCTGACAGAAAGATAAATAGATAGACAGACAGACAGTTGATGTTAAGGAAATACATTGAGCTATATGCTGTGCTAGATGCTGTACATTTTCTCTACAATTTTTTTCCTACCATGTTCGCACCATTCGTTGGTGGCGCGTGATGGCATCGTCGTGGCGCTGCATCGAACGTGTAGTTTAGGACGGCGTAGAAGCGGCGCGCTTACCAGGAAGAAACAACAATTGAAATCCTCACACGTAGCTCATACGTAGCTCGCCTGATCCCGCAAACACCCGTGCACTTGTATGCGAGCGTACTTGTCCTTACGTATGTCTGCCTATCTGTCTGTCTGTCTCTCGACTTGAATCCGCACAGCGTGCCTAATACAATTCTCAGCAACCAGCCAGTTCCGACGATGCAGGATTATGTAAGGCAGGCAGGTAAACAGGTATGTACCTGTATGTATGTATGTATGTTTGTATGTAGGTCGGTCGGTGCTGTTCGTTGCCGCGAAGATGGCGCAGGGCGGAGGCACAAGATGAAGGTAAAAGTGTGCGAGCCGGTGTGCCGATACCGGGCGCTCGACGGTGGCAAATGGTGTCTCTTGTGGAGCTTGAACGCGTGAAGAGCAAATCTGGGTTGGGGGGGAGGTGGGGGAGGGGCGGAGGTAGAAGAGGACATGCAATGAGGACCGGGCGGGCGACATCGGCGTTATATAGTGTGGTTCATGGTGACGAGGCCATCCGTACCCCCCCCCCCATACAACCGGTGCCGCTACTCCGGCCCCACTCCCACCGTCGCCGCCGCTGCCACCGCCGGGCGCCCCATCACCCCCGCACTCGGAACTCGGAACGTATACGTCCGTATGCTTGTAATACTCGCATGTTCACAAACAGCAAGCAATCTTTGCAAAGCCAGCGAATACACACCGCCGCTACATGGGGGGGGGTGATATCGCGGCGGTGAAAGGCGGAGCAGCAGCGTTCGTGCACTGGCGCCAGTAGCAGCCGCAGCAGCAGCATCATTTGTTCGCACAGCGCCCGTTTCGTCGTCGCTATTGCCGTCGTCGTGGTCGTCGTCGTAATACCACGATTGCCCTAATCCCATCATCTGTAACTCGTTTTGCAGCAGCAGCAGCAGCAGTCGTTTCGTAACCCTGTCATCGCACAGGCGCAACGCACCCATTGCCCCAAGATGCTTTAGCGTCTCGAGAACGTTCCGAGTTCTCACGAAAACAGCAAAAACAGCCCCGCTCGTTTTTGCTGTCGTTTTCGTCGTTGTTGTTGTTGTTGTTGTTGTTGTCGTCGTTGTTGTTGTCGTTGTTGTTGTTAATGTCATTTTTACTGTTGATGTTTTCATTGTTCATGTCGTTGTTGTTCCTGTTGTCGTTGTTCCTGTAGTGGTCATTGTCGTTGTTGTTGTTGCTGCTACTGCTTCTGCTTCTACTGCTATTATTGTTGTTGTTGTTGTTGTTGTTGCTCCTACTGCTTCTACTGCTATTGTTGTTGTTGTTGTTGTCGCTGTTGTTGTTGGCGCTGCTTCTGCTGCTATTCTTGTAGTTGTTGTTGTTGTTGCTACTGCTGTCGCCTTGTCGTCGTCTCATAGGAAAGCCTCTGCAACTGCAGACACGCTTATCCGCTGCTAGTTCTTTCACCGTAGTGTAGCCACGGTGAAGTGCGGCGGCAGGCTAAACGCACGAACTGCCACAGAGATAGAAGGAGATAGATAGAGAGAAAGATAGGCAGAGAGACATCGGGCCTCGTTTCTAGTTCCTTTCCGCATTTAAATAGCTGCGCAGATGGACGAGTTGACAAGCATTCGCGTTTCTTTCGTAACGGGGTGAAGCTAGTGGATACCTATGCAAAACAGCGGTATTCACGCCCGCGGATGGGTGATGTGCCGGGAGTTATTGCGCGCCTACCGACGACCGCCGCCCGTAAATTGGATGGAGCAGTGGACAATCTTCTGTGGACCGCATTTTCCTTCTGAAATGGAGACGCTTCCCAAGGTGAAGACGACAGGCCCGAGCGAACAAAACATGCCGCGTGTGGTCGGTCTTCCTCACCGGCACGCAGGAGCTAACGTAAATTAACGTGTGGTCGACCAGCGTCGTAGCGCCGTTCACCAGCGTCTGCCTGACATATCCGAGAGCCGACTTCGCCTACAAATAGGAGGCTGTCGACCGTACAAAGGACTGCGTTTTATCCTGTCGACGATAGTAAGAAATATACGGACGCATCTTTGTGACTACTGGCGCTATATATATATATATATATATATATATATATATATATATATACATATATATAAATATATATATATATATATATATATATACATACAGGGTCATTCATATTGTTGTGCACGCATTTTGAGGTTTGATAGAACTCGGCAAGAAAATAAGTTTTCCCTATGGAGGGAAGACGTGGAAACGTCTTGTTTAGGAGAGAGAGTGAAGTTTATAAAAGTAGTTTTTCTGCCTTTTTTTTCCTACATAGTTGTGCGAAATCTCTGTTTGCGGGAGAACCAGTCAACGCATGAAGGAACCGATTACACCGGCGTGTTCGGAGGAAAATTCTGCACAACGGTAGATACACCACTAGTTTGCGTAGCAAAAAGCTAATACCCAGATTAAGGAAAGTCATGAAAAGTCGATATTTTACGTTAACGCCTTTTCATGAAAAATCGTAAAATTTTTCCATTGCGACCAAAAATGTACGTTCGAAAGACCACTTTCACGCAATAGCAAATTTAATGCCCACCATTTTCGTATCAAGGCGATGGTGCTGCGTTACGTAGTTGTCAAGTCACTAAGCTTTTTCGATAGCCATATCGAATGCGAAGGCATGCATATTTCCATAGGGCGTATGAGAAAGTTAGGTACATATTTTGAGGTTTGGTAGAACTCAACAAGAGAATAAATTTTCCTAGTGGAAGGAGGGGGCGGACACGTCTTGGCAATTTTTTACGGTTCTGAACGTGAAAACTTGCACGTACTACAAAACAACTATGACTGTCGAAAAAGCTTAGTGACTTGACAACTACGTAACGCAGCACCATCACCTTTATACGAAAATGATGGGCATTAAATTTGCTATTGCGTGAGAGTGGCCTTTCGGACGTACATTTTTGGTCGCAATGGAAAAAATTTACGATTTATCATGAAAAGGCGTTAACGTAAAATTTCGACTTTTCATGACTTTCCTTAATCTGGGTATTAGCTTTTTGCTACGCAAGCTAGTGAAGTGTCTTCCTGTTGTGCAGAATTTTCCTCCGAACACGCCGTTGTAATTGGTTTCTTCATGCGTTGCCTGGTTCTCCCGCAAACAGAGATTTCGCACAACTATGTAGGAAAAAAGGGCAGAAAAACTACTTTTATAAACTTCACTCTCTCTCCTAAACAAGACGTTTCCACGTCTTCCCTCAATAGGGAAAACTTATTTTCTTGCCGAGTTCTATCAAACCTCGAAATGCGTGCACAACAATATGAATGACCCTGTTTATATATATATATATATATATATATATATATATATTATATATACATATATATATATATATATATATATATATATATATTATATATACATATATATATATATATATATATATATATATATATATATATATATATATATATATATATATATATTATATAAATATATATAAACTTTAAGTTTGAGTGGCGAAATTTAAGGCAGATAGCTTTGTCATGTTACATGCTTGGTCACTTTATCATCTATTAAAGACAGTGACCGTTTGCCTGTGCGATACATAATTGGTACACTTATAACAGATAAATGATTGACCGTTACTACGACTTAGAGCACGCCAGTTCTGTACCGGATACAGTACTGCGAAAACTCAATAATTAATAAATCCTTAAAGCTTTGCGTAGCTTTTCGTATCAGCGGAGCAGACCGTAAAATGCAGGTATTTACACGGTTCGTTATTGTCTAAATTAACCATATAAACCAGGATTAAACCGGCAATTTTTATAAAATGGCAAAACACTCATCATTGCCTCAGCTATGAGGTTATGCCAGAACTGCCCGACTGCTCAAGGCATGGCCATTCAAATTCGATTTGACATTATCTGAAATTGAAGGTGGTCACACCAGGTCTCCACGACTAGCGTTCGTTTTACAGCGAACTCCAGGCTTCGTACACAGTGGCCGTTCGCCTGCGTGATACTTAACTGGTGGGCTTTTATTATATAAATTATTAACCGTTACTACGGCTTAGATATAGGAACAATATCAACGTACCAGCATTGCAGTAAAATATGATGTTGAAGCCCATAGGTCTAACTAAAAAGCAAAGAAGATTAGGGAAAGAAGGAAGCAGATATAGCGGCATTTTAAATTAATGATTTATACCTGCTTGATATAAAGAGAAAGACCGCTTTATAGAGTACATCCTTTGCACCCGTGATGTCGCTGTGACGATCTCACTTTTAATACGATGTATACGTTAATTGACGCATTTACTGGCCAGTCTTACATAGCCTAACAAATTCTTCTGAGTACCTACGTTTTTTCATGCTATTGCCGCGTCCATATGTTATGAACAGCTTTCTGCTTTGTAAAAGCGATGGGTCGGCCAGTAATTTCATAGGCACCTCTTAGATCTAGTACACTGGCAGTTTTCTAGAGTTGAAGATTCAGTATATCAAAGCGTATATAAAAGTAGGGGTAATATTACAGTGATTACTATGGTATCGATGCGTGCCATCGGGCGTGGCGCGCGTGGTTAGTGTTTTAACACATGTGATACCCAGAAGAGGCAGAAACAAAGCAAGCGTCTCAAGCAAAATCAAAAAGAAGGCCTGAAGTAGCGTTTCACTGACTGTCAAGAGAGCAGTGGTATCCGCTGAAGACTCACTGAAGGAAGTAGATTCATAAAGTATTCGCCGATATTGTTTGGAGCACAGAGACAGATAACAGCGTTATCCAACGGCCAAACTTTAATGTCAGCTTATTTTACGAATGGAAACTGGTGTGCATGGTCATGCGCCCAAAATCAGGTAGTGGCTACATAAAATAAACTACATATTACTACACAGAAACAATGCTCG
This sequence comes from Dermanyssus gallinae, assembly GCA_003439945.1. Taxonomy (NCBI): domain Eukaryota; kingdom Metazoa; phylum Arthropoda; class Arachnida; order Mesostigmata; family Dermanyssidae; genus Dermanyssus; species Dermanyssus gallinae. Next base: position 71,663 of record QVRM01004797.1, read on the forward strand.
CGCAAATAAACCGTCCTATTAACAATTAGGCTGTTTTGAACGTTTTTTTCACTTTAGAGAGCGTTTAAATTTACCGAAAAAGGGACTTACCTAAGTAAAGTACAGAGGTCGCTGTTTAGTAGAGGTAGCTGTTTAGAGCCTTCTTATTAACACCAGTACGTCGCTTCTAGATTGGATCTCAAATAGCCTAACTATCTAGCCCTCAGCGTTAACAATAAATTCATGACTACAATGTTGCTGTCCTTGTCTAACAGTAGCGGCTTTTGAAGCTACTTGTTATGTTGTTCACGTACGGCTGAGAAAAGCGCACATAATCATTTAAAATATAAACACCCGTGCTTACGAATTGCCTCAATTTGGTACCTTGAAACTTTCGTTCAGGACCGTTATACATTAGTCGGCCTGCTGCTGCTGCTGCAGCAGCATCGGAACTGCCCATGTTCGCGCGAGAGCAGCGCGGACCGACGAGCACTGACTTCTTCCTGTCATGTACAGCTCGTGTACAGCGATTGCAGGACTTGTCGTCGACCTGAGAATGTTAGCTGAGAATGTTTGAGTTGTTGCTACAAGACAACGCGAGCCAGGAAACATTGGCAAACAGGCAAAGATCAGAACACGCTATCGATGCAGACGGAAGGGGGCGTCGTCGTCGTCGTTGCCGTCGTTGTCCTCGGTTCTTATCCGTTAGTCGGTTGTGTCCTCTAAGTGCTCTTGGCTGTATACGTAGTAGTAGTAATGTCGGGGGTAGCTGTGGCAGTGCGAGAACACGGGACGGCTACAAGGCGAGACGGGCAGCGTGACGCGTAGCGAATCGTTGCTTGTTGTCGTTTGCCGTACCAAGCCCATGGGACTTCCGCGTCGGCGCTTTCTATGGAGCCGCCCCCCCCCTCCCCCCCCTCCCCCCGACGGCCTCGGGGGCGCCAGGATAAGCGCCCAGAGTCTTTCGCCTTCGCCACTGCCACAGTCGCCGCCACCACTGGCGGCCTTGCATAGTCATCATCATCATCTCCATCAAGCCTGCCTGCCTGCTGCTGGTGCTGCCTTTTCTTTTTCGTTCTGTTGTCATCAAGGAACAGAGGGGCAGAGCAGGACAAGGCAAGCTAGTGAAAGCATGAGGAGGTAGTGGAGAAGAAGAAAACGAAAAAGACGAGGACAACAACAACAGCAACAACAACAACAACCGCAACAACAACAACCGCAACAACAACAACCGCAACAACAACAACCGCAACAACAACAACAACCGCAACAATAACAACAACAACCGCAACAATAACAACAACAACCGCAACAACAACAACAAAGAAGACACGGGGGCGTCACGGCGCGTGCCGGTGGTGCACTGCCAGGCGAGACAAACGCAAAAACACTTTTACTACGACTACCACTACTACTACACTGCAATTCAACTGACGATGCGCCCTTATGCACTGACCCAGCTATCACGAACGCATCTGGGCTTCTGTTGCTGCTGCTGCTGCTACCGCCGCTGATGGTGGTTGTGGGGTTGTGGAAGTTGTAGTAGTAGTTGCAATCTGCGTAGTTAGCCAAAGCAGCAGTAGCGGTAGCGGTACTGACGAACAGTAGCAATAGTAATAGTGGTCGCCGTAGAGTAGACGAGCCCGGTGGCGTGGGGGCTTAAGTCTGCACCTCGCAACAGGAGGAGACACTAGATAGGTGCGCGGGTTCGAGCCCCACCGTTGCACCGATTTGTATTCATGGGGGTCCGTCTATGAAGCAATGTGAAAACAGTTCCGTGGACGTTAAATCTTGGCTGCGGGTCAGCCCGAAAACTTTACTTTTTTAGAGTAGACGGGCAATCGACTCCTTAGTGTAGTCGTCGAAGTTCTCGTTGCAAGCAGTATTATGCACGGTGATCACCTGCCACCGCTGATTTGGCCGCCCGCCGCTCTTGCAACAAAATTCAGGCAGCCAGACGACGTGGCGGCTGGTTGCACGACGATGCACTAACAGCGACGCCACACACGACAAGGCAGGAAGGACTACGCACGAACTACCCGAAAGCGGGCAGGGAGTGAGGGAAGTGATATTCAGCTGGACAGATGACCGACCATCCGAGCGACCAACACCGAACCGACAACGCCCCAGTGGAGACATCAAGAAACAACTAAACAACAACAGCAAGAACAACAAGAACAACAACAACAACACACAGACCCTCTATGATACCTATGTACAAAATCAATCGCCAATCGCCTCCTACGGTATACAGGTCATCTCGGATTATCTCTCGTCGGCTCAACTCAAAAAGCTCGAGCGCCTTAAGCGAGCTCTGGGTCTGCATCGTACATAGCTGAACAGATACGTCTATATGCTATGTGACACGCCGTTGCTTATAGAGGTCCTAAAGCGTAGGTTCAAATTCCCCTCCAGTCCGGCCTACGTGCAATTCATCAGCTCTTGGGAGGGGAAAATGGCGAAGATCGATCTTGATTTCTATAGCACGGGTGCGACTGCCTCTGAAACATGGAAACAGGCCGGTCAAACGAACCGACACGTTCTAATGCGCTCTGCTCTTCATGGCTTTCATCACGTTTTATGCGGGACGGGGCGGGGGGGGGGGGGGGTTATGTACCTGCAGATACATGTATCTGTATAAAATGTGGTGAAATATGTCCTAGGTACAACGTGGCATCGTGTGCTGCGGTGCCGTCGTTGAATAGCCTATCAGATGCGACTCGGCGCAGGCAAAGTGCGGAAGCACAGGAGGTTAGCTTTAACTTTTAATATTTGTGTAAGAATATAAAACGTTCCTACAAGACAATTGTATTTTTAAAAACACAATTAAAAAAAACTAATAAAGATACGTATTAGTTTATAATAAAATAAAACAGTCAGCCATCCATTCATTCACAGCGGCACATCTGTGTCTGGCCTATAGGCGCCTCATTTTCTTTGTGTCTAAATTCGCAAAGGTCGCAATAAGTTCGACGGTGAGCGTCCGTTCGGCTGTTGTTGTCTCTGTTGCTATGGCTCTTTCTCTAGTTGTTATTGCTGTTGTCACAGTTATTTTTTATTCAGTTGTTGATGCTCTTAATTTACTGTTATTCTTTCTTTTTTCTTTTCTGTTATTCTTTATTTACTGTGATTCTTATTTACTGTTATTTCCGTGTTACGTTTTTGTTTGATGTTGAACGAAATTCCGTTACAAAACTTTTTTCAAGTGCCATTGCGTCGAATTGGCAACGGTTGCTTTGAACACCAATACTACACGCAAGCGCGTGTCTAGACGCATATATCTAAATAATACATTACATCATGGAGTTGATTTTTTGTGTGATTTCAGGCGTATGCGTATGCTCACGCGCTCACGTGTAGTATTGGTGTTTAACGCAACCGTTGCAAACTCGACGCGACGGCATTTGATATAAGTTTCGCCGACTTATGCAACTTTATTATACGACGCAGAGCTGGTGCGGGCTAGTCCTCGAGTATCGTATAGTCAAATATGTCTAGCCCGACGGTAGAACTTTCCAAAGTAAACTTTATGCAGATGATGCAAGTCTGAGCGTGGAAAAACTAATTGGCATTAGTTTATGTATATATATATATATATATATATCCTATGAAATTGGACCCTATTTTTAATTGCGAAGATAAAACATCGCATGGCAAGGACTAGTTATTTATTTACGAGTTTCCCAATAATGTTAGTAAAAATAAATGTAGGCAACCGGCAAACTCATTGCAAGGCAGATAGCCCACAAGAAACGTCGTGCTGTGCGCGGAATGGTCACGATGTACCCTCCCACCCGATTTATATAAGAACGCTCCAAAATCGACCGTGATGGAAATTTTGCTCATCGATCGCCAACAGCAGACAAAATACAGACTTTTTGTTTGTTATCTCTTTAGTCACGCTATGCCCAATGGCATTAGCTGCGTTTTTAGCAGAATATTTTCTGCATTGCACACACCCCATTTTTAGTAATCCCGCGACGACATAGCTAAGTAAATGTAGTCGCCGGTTCGATTCGAGCCCTCGATATCTGAACATATTCGCCTTTGCGCCTCGGATATAAAAAGGTGACGTGTGTGCTTAGGTATGCAGTTCAAGCTATAACAAGTTCACCCCTACAATCCATGCAAATACTAGAGTTAATAAAGTTAACACGTTTACTTACACAGGATTGTAATATAAATTGATAAAGAGAGACCGTTACTGCAAATACTAGATGGATTGTATAGATGCACTTATTGCACACGGTCGGCCTATGTTCCAGTTGCCATAAAACGCACTGCAAATGGATTGTATTTATGCACTAAATATTATATCACACGCTTATATTTGAAGCTGCGCGTACTTATTGCTTGTATTCTTGTGGTCGACTACATATTCAACCGCTCTCGTTTTGTTTCTGTTATTTGCTACTTAAAGTGTTTCCGTTGCCGCAGCTGTTCTGTAGTCGCTGTATTGTAGTTGCTGAACCACGCTTACGTGCAATCTGGAACTAAAAATATTTTTAAGGACGTTGAATTTAATTCGAGGCCATCCTTCTTCTCCTTCGTCGGAATTGTCAGACGGGCAATCTAATACACCTTAAAAAGCCATAGAGAAAGATACGCTTCATTCCCAAGAACCCTGTTGGCTCCGCCGTCGAAGGTTCTTCTGTGTCTTCATACCACATTGTTCGCGAACTGCGTGTCGACATCGTGTATGCAAATTGAACTCAGCAAGCCAAGAAGAAGGAAATGTCCACGGCTACGTAGGGCAGGAGAACTCGTCGCTTATGATGTCCTATCGCCTGATGATCCTTTGACTTAGAGAATAATACCTGTGTTACCCTCGTACTCACTTCAGCTCACTTCCACGTTTAGCACGGCAGGGCGCCGTTGAGCTGGCACGTGAGGCATCCGATGTCCCTACTCGCTTCCCACCTCCCGGGCGCTCAACTGCATTACGACACGTGTCGAGCCCTCACACTCGGTCGAAGCAAAGTTTGTCGTGCAGCTGGAAAGCCAGATAATTTTTTCTGTCCAGAAAATTGTCAACTGGGTACACAGTGGCGGCTTCGAAATAAACAAATCCGGACCAGAGAGCAACACCACCAACGCACAGCAAGTCTAATTCCTAGTGGGGGATCCGGTGACATACCTCCACGAGGGTCGAGCCTTGACAATCTCAACACTCGAGAAACTTTGAGGGATGTATGTCTTAGACTTTTCATGCATTAGTCGAACTGCATCGCCTCAAGACGGAGCTTCGACAATGCTTGGATTAATCCGCACCGCGTTGAAACACTGCAGATGTTTCGTGTCACACTGACGAGTCTTCCTGGCTGAAACGACCATCGAAGCAGGGATACAGGAGGGCTAAACGGGCCATAATCATAGCATCAACTTACGTAGATTGCTCCTTTATGGTGCTTGGGGCAAAACTGTGACACTTACGGCAGCACCATCCACTAGACGAACGCATACCTTGAATTCAAACTTTCGTCACGTTATCGCAATTGATAGCTACAAGTGAGTTGACTTAACGGCAGTCTCGATAAAACTAGCCTTCGAGACTTATGGTAGCGTGCTCGACGTAGTATGTCATACTTTTATCGCACTGACGCTACGCTGCCAAGCGCAGATCAAATGGAAGTATTGTCAAGCGCTTTTCGCTGTCGAGCGAACCCCTGCAGCCCACTACCAATATCGGAATCTAGAATTAGAAGCATTTTTAAGGAGGTTGTTTTTAATTCTAGACCATCCTCCGTCCCCTACGGGCTTGGAACTCACCGTGTGGTATTATCTTTAAAGCACCGAAAGCCGGACATGTTGAGATATCTATGGTTTCGCAAACAGTCCTTGTGGCAGCGTGGCCGCTGAAATAGCGGAATCTGAAGCTCCGTAGGCGAGCAGGGGTCTCAACTATCTAAAGACTTCGATTAGGCGTATATGCGCCTAAAACACAAACATTTCTCTAAATCAAAATGTATAATTAAAAGTAATTCATAATATATTAGATGATAATAAGCAATAATGGTGTACAATTTCAATCTGATCTCGCTCCCTGTAAACAAGCAAACATCAGTCGGGGAAGTTGTGGTTGGCCACTTGATTGAATGCATTCGCACAGGTAATCAGTGTCAAGCTGAGCTTGCGCAACTTCGGACTGGAAAAATATAGATCGTAATCTCTGCAAATATATATATATATATATATATATATGTACATATATATGATGGATTTTCCTCGTAATAGTAATTTTGGCCAACTTCGTGTGTCTTCGTTTACTTACTATTTCTCGTTGTCTAACTTACCAACTTGTAATAGTTCTTTCATACTCCGATCGGGCATTACTCTCCGTGTGTACAGACATACATAATATATATATATATATAACGCAAAAAAGTTTCCCCAAAGGCGAAACTAACTCGTCGGTTATCTCAACTATATTCTGTAGCACAAGACAGATCGACTGCTGAAAAGCAAGTGCCGCCTATCGAAAGCTTGTCTAGCTTGTCGTCGTCTAATATCTCTCTTTTTCTCTGCCCTTGCATGCCCTCGTTATAGATAGCGTACCGGGCATGTCCAAGTGTATTGACCTTCGGCGGGTCTTTTTCCTCCTGCACTGCTAATTGGCTCTCTTACATCGGCATCTTTACCGTTTACCCAAGCGTGGGCTTGCCTGTTGTCTATGTTCTGCATGCACGCAGGTTATTGCACTTTTGTCTCACGTGCACATGGTGTTGTGTGCGCAAACGCTTCCATCATGAGAAATGCAGGTGAGTGCATCATGAGAATTGCAGGTGCATGCAGGTGCCTTACAACACGTGGCCGGTGTTGTCCGCTCTACGCACGAATACACTACCTTCGGTACGGCCATTATTCGTGATAGGTTTGTCTGCCGTTTTGCTGTTGTTGTTGCAGGTTTGCTGTCAGCGCATCCCGTCCCGTCAGAGTAATCGATCTGTTCATCTATCTGTCTATCTCTGTATTGATGGTTTCACCCATCTCTAAGAGACACGCACTGTAAGTAGTGCACAACGTTGTGACGGTTTGCATAGCAGTCCCAAGCTGATCACTTCTGCTCCCCAATCAAAATTCAGGTATGCCTTTCAGCAAGAGTCAATCGATCTTTTTCTGCTTGTTTATGGATCGCGCAGGAACCCACATACAGAACCACCGTCGACCCCAGGCCCGAGCTGCTGTCGCGTGCACTAAAAGAGTTAGGCGGTTCGCATCGCATCGTACGCATTAGTTATTCTTTGAGACTATCAATCTACACACCAATATTAGATAATTTCTGAGACCTTCCTTCTCGGATTCTGTAAAAAAATGTAAAACAACCATATGCACACGGCTGTTTTACATGTTTTGCAAACACACACATATATATATATATATATATATATATATATATATATATATATATATATATATATATATATATAACAATGAGAGGAACCAGAAAAGAGAGACTATCACATTAGAGAGGAGTGCACCGACAGCTTACCGTCAGAGGTAGCGTACGCCATTAAATATCCAAACGGTATAGAGGTGCACATCGAGTCGTCGGAATAGCGGCGCGTAGAGTATGGAAAGAGGCGGACGGCCAACCGCGCAATAAGGGAGAACCAGAATTTTATGACGATAGTGTAGAATGCAGAGAAAAAGGCAAGATAGAATGCAGATAAAGAAAAGAGATAGAAGAAGAGGAAGAATAAAAGCAAGAAGAATATGATAACCGAGTGTAGGAAAATACCCCCCCTCCACGCACTCAAGATGGGTAAAGGCCGTGAGCCGAGACAGAGGGAAGAAAAATCAAATGCATAAGAGAGAGAGAGAGAGTACAAGAGAATGAGACGATGAGAGTGAACAGAAGAGATTTGGGGGCACAGAGGGCAGCGTTTGTGAAGAGGGCTGCTCGTCGAAGTACGCTCTTGTCCGAAGACTGGCGGCAACAGCGACAGCAGCCGCCGCAGGTGGAGAATGAAACGCAGGTGAGATGGAATAGATTGTGGTCGTCTTCTTGGACTTTGTCGGCATCTTGCTCTTCCTCTTCTGCTTTTTTCTTTTTTTATAGTAGTAGTAGTAGTAGTGGTAGCAGAAGAAAGCCACTTCCCAAGCAGCGAACGAGAAAAGGGAGGATGGGCAGTCAGTCAATCTGTCAGACAAGCAGGAAGGGAGTTTCGTAATGATGAATTATGAAGTATTCGTAAGGCTCGGGCTTTGGTTCGCAAAGCTGAAGAAGACGAGCTACCACCGACAACAGCAACAACGACAACGTCGAAGTACTGGGTTTTGGTCGAAGTACTGGGTTCGGGGGTTAGAACACTAGGGGGCCGCTGGAGTGACTGGTGATGGCCAGGTCGGGCAAGGCAACAGCGGTGCCAGAGCATCAGTGATGGCCGGCATATCTTAATAAGAATGATAATCATGGTAGCAATAATAATAATGATGACGATGACGACGATGTGGATGGTGGCGGTGATTGTATCTAATGAACGATGAAGTACGCCCTTGGCAGTAGGAGAGTAGGAGCTAGACCTGCCTGTGCGGGTCAACGGCTGGCCAACCTATCCACCGGAGGACGTACCGTTTGCTAGTTGAGCCCCGTAAAGTACGTAGAAGATAAGGCTAACTCGGTTAGCATGGCCCGACAGAGTCCCGGGTAAGGACAGACGGTGGGACGGATGGATAGACAGGTAATCAGACTATCAGACTTGGCGCAGTTCTGGGCAGCTTCTTTACTCATATCACAATCGAGGTGGCGAAATGAATATAATGCGGTATAAAGAAAATGGTTCGATCGGCGAATCGGCGAACGATACGCAGGCTCCTCCTCCTCGCAAAAGGCATATCTCTTTCTCGTTCTCTCTTATATATATATATATTTATATATATATATATATATATATATATATATATATATCACGCAACGCGTAAGAATGGCAGGCAAGCAGAACTGATTAGTGGAGACGGGACGGAAAAGATAGAGACGATGCTAAAGACAAGACATTCGCTCCTAATGCAACCTCTCCATCTACTCTGGGCGCAGATCGTTTGATAATTTAAATCAATTTTTCTTTACATTGATCGAATTAAGTATATATATATATATATATATATATGATGAGAACAGCTGTTCTCAGACGGTGCGGACGTGTTCGTGTGTGGCTCTTGGAAAGTACAGCTAAATTTAGCATTTTGCGTGGAAATCCATAAGCGTCAGTGAGCATAACATCTGTTAGTCTTTAAGACTCGATTGTCGTGAAAAGTTATAGTGTGCAGCGGGACTAATTATTTAGAAGCAGTGTCTTCTTAAAACAGTCATCATCATCACTCACCTCCACCGGAATCATCTTCATCACCTACCACTACCTCCGCCTTTATCACGGTCTCTCGTCCTCAACATCATCACACCATCATCATAGTTGCCAACTTCGCCTCTCCTAGCATCCCCACTTCTACCGTAAGTTTCATTGGAACCACCCCATCCGTCATTATCATCACTGTAGTACAGTACCGGTCGTATCAATACTCATCATCAGCAGCATCAACGTTTGGCTCTCTCTTCAAATCACCTACAGTCATCTCACCGTCACCAGTCTTCATCTCGACGCCGCTGTTGTCAATACTCCCCCTCCCCGGATACCAGTACAATTTTTATCAATCGAACACGAACTTCAGTCTGCCCGGCGACTGCATGATAAACAAACGGTACTTTGTTTGTAAACAGGCGCGGCGCAGCAATAGCTAGCCATGCCGATACAGCGAACACCAACAAAAGAGGTGGAACGTGACGTGCCTGCGTACGTGCATGTGGACGGAGAGGCGGATGGACGCATTGCAGGTCCAACCAACGTTGCGGGCGGTCCGGCCCACCGTCCAAAGGCGGGATGCGGGAAGCGCGTTGCATCAAGCCCTGTGGAAGACACTCGCAGCAAAGATATGCGTATATCACAGGCAGTGGCTCACTCAGCGACCGTGGGAGTCACAAGCGAGCCTACCGAGGACGGCGGTGACGGTGAAGACGTACCGGACGAATCGGAGTTTATCACGGTGACCCGGTCTAGGCGAGCTCGTGCGCCAAAAGTGGTAGTAGAAAAGAAAGAGGGAGTAATATTTTCAGCGGACGACAACCCCTTGGAGCTACATTTCAACGATGTATGTGACTTTATCGCTAAGCATGTGAAAGGAAAGATGGAAGAACCGCGTTTTACAAGAAGCAGAGAGCTCTTAATCGTGGTTGAAGCTGAAGAAGATAGAGCCACGCTACTAGCGCTTCAGGAGTTAGCCAACGTAAAGGTATCCGCGAGGATCAGTGGAGGCCGATCCACAGTGAAGGGTAAAATCTCCGGTGTGCATCCCTCAATATCGGAAGCTACAATCTTGGCTGCTCTACAGCCTTGTGGGTTTCCGAAGCAATACGGGTGAAAACTAAAGACCCAAAGACGAATATAGTATTGACCTCCGAACAGGTTATTTTGACATTCGCGGGCGGAAATTTTCCAGCTGAGGTTCGGTTAGGGTTGAAACGGCACGGAGTCGTCTTATATCGGGAACCCATGCAATGTTTTAAGTGTTACAGCATGGATCATTTTGCAGCCAACTGTAAACTTCTTAATCCGAGATGCAGAAAGTGTGGCTCTACGGAGCACCTGAGAAAGGATTGCAAAGCCCAGGCTCGGTGCAGCTTGTGTTTTGGAGAACACGAAGCCACCTGGGGCTCATGTCCACATAGACTAAAGCGCATGGAATTATTACAAAAGTCGTCTCAAAATAGCATTGGGAAGCGCTTGGATGCCCCGTTAGTACCACTCTGTACACCGGTGGGCCACATACAGGCATCTGATAACTTCTCAAGGCGCACTTGGTCCTCGGTAGTAAAAAATGGGATCAAAGTCAACGAGGCGACATCCAAACCTCAAAGACCCGAACCACCGAAGGATCCAGCACTAACAAGTGCTCCACCTGCGACCGTCGAAAATAATTTGAGTGAGAAGCACGTGCCGCTGCTGAAAGTGGAAGATATAGTGCAACAGGTGATTTCAAAGATTATGCCGATGTTGAAAGATATCATCGCGCAAACAGTGGCTAGGACCATTCAGGAAGTTATCCCGAGCATTCTGGGAGGGCTGATGGGCGCCCCGTCAGCCGCCTCGCCTTTACTGCAACCCACGACCAATGACGCTGATAGCGCCAGACCTACACGACAGGACAGAAGCGCAGATCGTGCAACGACATCTTCCTCATGCTTCAAGTCGACCTGACATCTGAAGACAACGGTGAACAGGCCCCTTGCGTACGAGAACCGGCAGAACCAGCAAAATCCAGTAGTGGGTGCGCGTATTCAGATAGTAATGTGGAACTGCGATGGGAGGGGGGTGTTAGATCTGCTAGGGGACGACGCATACAGAGGGATAGACATTCTTATTTTGACGGAGACCTGGGCGCGAGAGCAGTTTGATATACGGGGACTCTATGGGTACCATGCACTGGCGTCTTGTAGAGAGGGTCCGGGTAGGCCAAGCGGGGGAGTATCAGTTTTTGTTAGACCATTGGTAGAAGAAATGAACGTAAAAATAGTAGCAGAAAATCTGATTGCAGTAGCTTCACCCAAACTAGAAATAATGGCCACCTTTGTGCAACCGACGGGGACGGAGTCAACGGAAACGATGATTGAGCGCCTCTTGCTGGGTATAGAAGCGTTACCGAATAAGGCTCCAATAATTATAGGAGGGGACTTTAATGCGAGATTAGACAGAATTGATTCGGAAAGAACGGTAGCCTTGCTAGACGTACTGGATGAAATCGGCTGCTGGGTAGTCAACAGCGCGAATGTGTTTACATATGAATGCCACTCTGGTTCGTCAGTCATTGACCTATTTGCAACAGATATGGATAGAAGGGACATAACGTTTGCAGGGGAAGACAATCCATTACAGGAAGGGGCGGGACTTAGAAAGCATATACCGATGGGCATCTGGGTGAAAATTAAGGGGACTGTTCAAGAACGGGGAAGGGGGAAAGATCAGGAAGAAGGCTTAATGTTAATACTCTATTACAGGGGCTTAACAAAGTACTTCCGGTGCCAGAGGCGATACACATAGATTGCTACGAACGCAGCCTGGTAGGGTTATTAAATTCTGCGATACTACCGGTGCAGAAGAGAAGCGAAAGACCTTGGTTTAGTGAGCGGTGTAGGATGGCCAAGCAGGCCAATAGGTTGACGCGGGAATACGTAAAAATCGTTCCGGTTATGCGGCCATTGGCCTCGTTGGTTAACGGTTGGTTAAGGCATCTTATAAAGAAGAAAAGCAAAGGTACTGGGAAAAGAAAGAATGGGCAGCAATAAGGGAGGCTGAAGTACGGCCATATACATGGCTGAGGCGAAAGGGGAGGAGGCAATGTTCAGTAGAGACGGGCAGGCTAGTCGAACATTTTGGGAGGATTTTGGCCGGGTCGGATACAACCCCGAAAACGGTGGTAGAATATGAAGGCCCCTGGGATCAAACGACAGAGGAAGCGAGGGTTTGGATAGTGAGGGCAATCACTCTTAGGGAAGTAATGGAAACAATCGACAGAGCACCACGGGGAAAAACGCACGGAAATGATTTGATAAGGAATGAACACATGAAAGATACCTTAGTTCTCGCGCCATGCTGGCAAGCTCTATTCAATGAATGCTTAAACACTGGGGAAATTCCACAGGCCTGGAGGGAAGCGACATTAATTGTCATTCCCAAAGGAAAAGGTATAGAAACGGAACCAGAGGCTTGGAGGGGAATAGCAATAAAGAGCTACCCATACAAGATATTTTCAGGAATAATAGCTAGGAGATTGGAGTCTTTCTTAGAGGAAAGAGGGGTAATACCAGAGGAACAGCATGGATTTAGGAAGGGAAGGTCAACTCACTCAGCAACTGAAGGGCTGCTCGGAGCAATCTGGGATACTCTGTCCAGGCCGAAGAATTGCCTATATGCTGTGTTTGTAGATTTAAAGGCGGCGTTTGACATAGCGCCAAGGGATAAGTTAAAGAGCTAGCTAAAATGGGAGTGCCGGGAGCAATGCTGAGGTTGCTCATCAGCATCTTAAAACAAAACACGGTGCTGATTGACAACGGGGCTGGCATTGCGGGGGAGGTAATTCAAACTACAGGTGTCGCGCAGGGCGATGGACTGAGTCCACTATTGTTTTCCGTTCTTCTGGGTGGGTTCCCTGAACGGATAAGGGCGGGCTGGACTCGAGAGTGGGCCAAGGTTTTAATGTACGCGGATGATGTAGTAATATTTAGTTGTAGCCTTTTCAGAGTGAAGCAAGCAATGGATCGGCTAGTTACATTCATGGATGAAATGGGCTTAAGGGTTAATTGGGAAAAAACAGTAGCCATGAAATTTCGAAGGGGCGGCCGTCTGGCCAGGGATGACGTACTTCCAATCAGGGGAAAGGAATTAAAATTTGTAAATAAATTCACATACCTAGGGCTCACCTTAACAACAAGGGGCAGTAGTTTTCGATCACACATCCAGGAGAGGGTTAGGAAGGCCACTATCGCAGCCGCGGCAATTAAATGTCCACATAAGCTTTCGGTCGATGCAGCAGTAGCCCTTTTTGGGATACAGATAGCGCCCATCGCCACATATGGCATTTCACTAATATGGGATAAGGTGGGAGTAGACGAATTGCGTTTAATTGATGGGGTAAGATTTTTCTTTCTAAAGAGGGTTTTTGCGCTTTCAAATACATGCAGAAATAGGGTGGTCCACGTGTTGGAAGGTGGCCCACTGCTGACAGAGGAGCTACAAAAACGATGGAATCTGAAGAAGACGTGCGCCTTTGACGTTTATATGCGAAATTGGCGAACCAAAATAAGCGAGGTAGACATAGGAATTTATGGGACAGCAGCAATGAGAAGCACTGGGTGGAGGGCTAGCGGGGTAAAAGATCGCCATTTAACAACGGCCTTTGCAGCCCACGGATTTCATTACGTTCTATGCAATGTGGAGGGCTTCCATGAACCACAAGACGAATGTCGATGCAAAGAATGCTGGAGTAAATGTGATAAATACCACGCCGCGGTTTGTCCGGCGGTTCGGTCCATAGCAGAACTGGCAAAACGCTAGATCGATTGTTGTGTGGAAAACTGTGATGTAACATAAACACACTTACCCAGCCCGGGTGTTAATAAATAAAATAATAATATATATATATATATATATATATATATATATATATACACTTAATTCGATCAATGTAAAGAAAAATTGATTTAAATGATCAAACGATCTGCGCTTATATATATATATATATATATATAATAAATGTTGTTTTGCATATATATGCGAACTTCCATAGTTACATGCGCCATATATATATATATATATATATATATATATATATAAAAATATATATATATATATACAGGGTGTGACTGAAAGAATTTTATAGCGATACATAAAATTGTAGAGCTCGTTAAAACGAATATTTTTTCCAATGGTACATGTGCTCTGAGAAGTCTTGTTTCGGAGTTACAGTGAAATTACTACAATTTGTGACACTGGTGTTTTTGCCCGACATAGGAGCACAAAATGTGCTGTTGCGAGACAACCAGTCTTCCTAGACAGAAACTAAGCACACCGTCGTGTTCGTGATAAAATTCTGCTCCGTCTAATGAATATGCAAGGCCGGTCAGAAGATGCGACATGGTCGCTTAGAAGAGAATTCGCCAAAAATAAAGTTCTTTAATAGCGTTCACGCCAAATACTTTAGAATCATAACCCTACGACCACCCACGTGTTCAAAGCTAACATACACAGCAAATGCGCATTTCATGACGATCATTTTGGTACCAAACGTATGGCAATGCGAGCTGTGGTTGCGGAGTAATTACGTTTTTTCGGCGGGATGTCCAGATTAAGTGCATGAAAAATGACGCGCTGCGGCTGACGCGCGACACGTCGGCGGTAGTGAACGTCGCCACACAGTCATTTTACATGCACTTAATCTGGACATCCCGCCGAAAAATCGTAATTACTCCGCAACCACAGCTCGCATTGCCATACGTTTGGTACCAAAATGATCGTCATGAAATGCGCATTTGCTGTATATGTTAGCTTTGAGCACGTGGGTGGTCGTAGGGTTATGATTCTAAAGTATTTGGCGTGAACGCTAATAAAGAACTTTATTTTTGGCGAATTCTCTTCTAAGCGACCATGTCGCATCTTCTGACCGGCCTTGCATATTCATCAGACGGAGCAGAATTTTATCACGAACACGACGGTGTGCTTAGTTTCTGTCTAGGAAGACTGGTTGTCTCGCAACAGCACATTTTGTGCTCCTATGTCGGGCAAAAACACCAGTGTCACAAATTGTAGTAATTTCACTGTAACTCCGAAACAAGACTTCTCAGAGCACATGTACCATTGGAAAAAATATTCGTTTTAACAAGCTCTACAATTTTATGTATCGCTATAAAATTCTTTCAGTCACACCCTGTATATATATTAGCTTGGGTCATATGGTTTATTTAGTCAAAGTTAAACGTTTTTTTATGTATCATTACCTAACACTACTCTAAATATATGCACATATTGATGTCAGTGTCATACAATACATTCCGACTCGTTGTTCCAACAAGCATGGTCGAAGTTGAAAAACTTAGCAAAAACCGCACTATTTTACAGACACGAACTGCTAAGTACAAGTTCTAAAATGAGAGCCACATGTCCAAACCGTCTTTTTCTAGAACCGTCAGCTCTTCGGCAATGAACCTCCTAGGCCTACATTCGCATCGAGGCAGGCAGAAACACAGGACAACTAGGACAAAGAGCCATCAGATGCAGAAGTTAGGATTCGACCTGCATTTCCACATCTGCCGTGAGACTCCTAAGTGGGATTCGGGAGCGGACAAAGCCGCGGGACAACTGCCTACAAATGAAGGGGCATTTCATGTTAGCGGCAACGGGCGATCTGGTCGAAGCTGCCTGCGGTTTTTCTGCCTCAAACGAAAAGATCGAATCCCACTGATGGCGATGCTTTACTATCTACATACGTTGTTAGATATATATATATATATATATATATATATATATATATATTTATATAATCAGCTGGATCCTTCAAAAGTTCACGCGCTCAGCTTTCGTAAACAGAACGCCGTAGGGCTGCTAAATCCAAGAAGCGTTACCCAACAAAAGCACGCGTAGCGTAAATAATGTAAAATCATTATCATGAAAAGAAAAAAAGAAAACTTCAAGCTCTTTACGCTCGACATAACCGTCCTCGTGGACACACCATTCGAGAAGTTGTGCAGAGGGTTTACAGGAGAGGTTTAGCACATGATGCACTATGGCGTGGAAAAGGACGGAGCGCTCGTTTGGCTAGAAGCGTTGCCATTGCGGTTAGGTGGGTCGAACAATGTAGGGAAACATCGGCTCGGCAGCGTGCCGAACGGATGGGTCTTTCGCGCTCGTACATCTGTTGTTTTTTGACGTCGGATATACCGATGTATTCATATATGATTCAGTTAACGCTTCGCTACTTGGGCTTTAGAGAGAATACAGCGTCATGCCAATTTTGTGGAAAAATGATATTTTCCGACAAAGGTAATTTCTGTCTGAATGGAAGTGTGGATGACATGAAGAGTCGTTACACGTGTTATACATATGTGACAGTCTCGTATGGCCTCTGGTCCAAAAAAATCATTAATTCCTAGTGTTTCACCCTACGGTGAATGGCGGGCGTTAGACATTCACTGGCCATTACGATCTTGCGATTTAAACCTTCCCTGTGGGGTTTTTGAAATTGGAAATGCACGCTAAAAGACCCGCGACAATCAGGTAACTAAATGTTAACATTGAAACGTGCAGTACTGTAAATTAAGCTAATTTATATGAAAAAAATGTGCTGACAAGTGGGTGTCCCGTATGCAGCTTGTAAATACCAAAATAAGGTCGCCACCTCAATGTGTTTTACTAGAAATGGCTATATACTGGTATATAAATGACAAATCTTGTAAACACTCCTGTTTTTATGTTACTTTACTTAGACTATTTTGCGAACGTTCTATATATATATATATATATATATATATAAAGTTCAACAAGTTCTTAAAATAAAAGCCAAGAATTTTCCAAATCTTGTTTTTAATTTTTTCTTATTCGATATTTTCCACGAGAAGCTCAATAAACTTTTCCCACCGAGATTCTAGAGCATTTATACCTCTTGAGTAGAATTCCGCGTCTTTAGACTGAAAATAGGCATTGACAGCAGCCTTAACCTCTTCATTGCTGGAAAAAACGCTTTCTACCGAGACTATTCTTCAAATGTCCGAAGCGGAAATAATCAGAGGGGGCCAGGTCTGGAGAATAGGAAGGTTGTTCAATAAGTTCGAACCTCAGTTGGGCCAGTTTTGCCGATGCTTGCCGCGAGTTGTGTGCAGGAGCATTGTCCTGGTGAAACAGGACAACCTTCTTCTGCAAAGCGGGCCGTTTCACGATGAGTTCTTGCTTCAGGCAGTCCAACAGTCTTGCATAATATTCTCCCGTGATCGTTTCACTGCTCTCAGGGTAGTCGACCAGAATTATTCCACGTTGGTCCCAAAAACCGTAGCCATCATCTTTCCGGCCGATGCCGTTGTCCGCGCCTTCTTTGGAGGTCCTTCACCAGGTGCACACCATTGGCGATATGCTTCTTGGGTCTGGGGAGTGTAGTGATGGACCCAGCTTTCATCGACGGTCACGAATCTGCGCTCGTCAAAATCGGTGCTCCTGCGACCTCTTTTTAACTCATTAATCCAGTTGGAAACAGTGGCAAAACATGGCGCAGAGTCACCGTACGCCTCGTCTAACTCACTTTTTACTTGGTTCGCATTCCAACCTTTGAAATAAAAATGCTTAATAACCACTCAAAACTCTTTTTTCTCAATTTTTTAAAATTACGCTGATACGTTGCACGAGAAAAGCGATCAAACGAAATCGCAACGGCCAATCATAATAATATTTTGACTGCTGGCAGTCGAAAAGTTGCCGTTTCCAATAGCGGTGAAAGCGCGCCAAAATTCAAAATCTGAAAAGCTCCTTTTAGAAACCTGTTGAACTACCTGTATATATACATATAAATATAAATAGATGATTGGTTCGTGCATAAGGTACTAGTCGTAGAAATGTAGTAGTAGAAGTATGTTTAAGTTTATGTTTTTCAGACTAGTGTTAAGCAGGCCAGCGACATGAATCATTACAAGCGTAATCTGCGTGTTCGGCTGTCCAAGGCTGGGCGGTAAACGGACGTATTTGGGCGCAGAAGGGAGCTATCGGTTATGACATCGGCAGGAACTGCGGCAACGGTATGCCCAGCTGCTGATTTCTCACAGCACTCGCTGCAAGTCGTGTAATGGACATTCCCGGGACAAGTATGGCTCCTCTGACTTCTCACGGAGCCGGAAGCCTCTAACAGGCATCTTCAATAACCCGTCTCAGCATCACCGCCTCCTGCAGTCACGTGCAAACAAAAGTCTGCTAACGCTGATGCCGAAGAATAAGTGCTATCTCATTGCTGTACAAACGGTGCGTGAGTCGATACACGTGTCGATATCCCCCCCCCCCCCCCCTGAGAAGCTGTACGGTGCATGATTGCCGAAATAAACATCACTTAGCCACAGAACCAAATGCCAATGTCTGTTGGGCTGGGCTGAAATGCAGCCTCATGTCTTAATAGCTTTTACATAGTAGTATTATAGTACATATGTAGTTACATAGTGTGTCATTGTCATTATTATTATTATTACTGCTACTACTAATATTTAACCAACATTTTGAGATTGGAACGTCTAGTCTACAAAGTGGTGCCAACAGCTATTTCAACAACGCATCGCGCCGAAAATGCAAAAGGAGTTTTTCCTTGGAACGGCAAGACATGAGAAATTGACGGCCACAGCAAAGCCATCAACTGCTCCGTTTTACAGAAGCAACAGCAGCAGAAAGCCGTTTCGGGGGCTGTGAGAAGCGTCATATACAGCAAGTGACCCTGAAAAAGCTAACCAGAGGATACCGACCTATAGCCGTTGGCTGCACTCTGCGTAGACTAGCCACAAAGACCCTACTTCCCCAGGTCAATGTAAAAAACTACCCTCAGTCACGGCAGATAAGGTACGCCACTGATAATGGGCCGGAAATAATTGTTCATACAGCCCCTTTCTCAAAAACAACGAGTACAGTAGATTTCGCTGAAGAACGTCTCTTTTTAGGCGGAAAAGCAACCATCCTTGTTTTCTGCGAAAACAAATTCTCAAATTCAATAATTCTTAGTTTAATGCGCATGAAAGCTCGGCAAATGTCCTCAAATGAGGTACTATTAGATTCTCTGAAAGGCGTGCACACCGTACGACTGAGCATTCATTTTAAGGATAGTCTGCCACACTGATTTAACAACTTGTTTTAGGATACCGCGTGGATGCAAGGACGTCATTTACTTCGGGAAATGCCAAAGGCATTTATGTGCATGTACGTATATATACAGGGTATGGTTGAAATTGGTTATTGATGATGCCGTAGAACTCGTTAAAATTATCGTTCTGAAGGACATTTAAAATAGGCTAACGAACGAAAAAAGTGTCGTATTGGGAAGACTGTCCAAACATAGAAATCATGCAATGCCTAATTTTTAAATCGCAAACAAAATTTAAACATCGCAAAAAAATTGCCACTACGCTCATAAAATAAACACATCTAGAAAAGTGCGCATTCTATGGGGATTATTTTTGTTCCAAATTGATAGTGGTTCAATTTGAGATACGTTACCGTTACTACGGCCCCAATATTATAGTTCTGTAAAGTCCCATGTTGGCCGAAGGCAGAAGTTAACGACTAGATAATCTGGCGGTGTTCGATGTGTGTTCTTTGCAAATTCAAAGAACCCTAGGCACAGTTTCCTGCACTTGAGCGCTTCGAGGGAGTAGCCGCCGCGCTTACACAAGAAGCCTGATTTAATGCACACAAGTCTCATTAGTGGACCAACGAGAACCCGCATAAAACCCGCCCGCATGCACGCCAGAATCACCTCTCAGTAAATGTTTGGGCTGGCATGGCGAACAACTACCTTCTAGGCCCCCAGGAACTTTCGGAGGGTTAAATGGAGAAACGAACTAAACATTTCCGAGCACAGCATTACTAGAACTGCTAGTAGTAGATGCTATAGAAGATATTTGTTTGGGGATGTAGTTGCATAACGATGGAACAGCAGTACACACTCGCGCGGTACGGGCTTATCTAAGCGTTACCTTCGAGGTACCAAGAATTGGCCGATGCTAAATCAACTGAAAACGTACCCGGCATACATACGGTAACGTAGTTCTGCTAACCATATTGCGTTTATCCCACTGAACACCGCCAGATACAGACCGTACACCAGTAGCTAATCCCTCCCTCTGTTATATTAGGACTATGTGGGAATCCGATATCGGGGGTGAGAAGAGCGGCTTACGGTAATCTTATCATGAATCGATCGAAAGACTATCGATACGGTACCAAAATTATTTCTGTAAATTTTGCATTTTCCTAGAAGTGCTTGTTTTATAAGCATGAAAGCTAATAAATGAGAGACCTCAGGATTACCCCCTCATTTTTTCTCTCATTTCAATTTCATTGAAAAATGCTTATTTTAAGGATTTCTACAATTCCCTCAATTATCGCCTACGAACATAACTTCTATACGACACTAACAAATTTACAGGTCAAATATGTAATTAGACCTAGTCTTCTAAAGGTGTCCGTGCAATTCTAGTGCATAATGCGAACAAGAATGCCAGAGCTGAAAATTCACTCTAGAATTTTAGTAAGACCGTAAATAACCTGTTGATGTTCTATTATTTTAACCATAAACTATTCAAATTATGTATTTCCAGCATGATGGCAACACCTGCACACAGCGACGCTGCGGTATGGCCTCACCTAGACGTTGCCTGGCATTGGGAGCGGGGAAAACGGCTTACGAGTATCTGATCACGATTCAAGACACTATCGATTTATTACCAAAATAATTTTCGGAAAATTTTAAATTTTCTTAACGTGCTTGTTTTATTAGCGTAATGGCAATATGTTAAGGCGTTGAATGTAAAAGCTAAAAAAAAAGACATCACAGTATGTTTGATTATTGCAAACAACCCACCAGAATTATGCACTAGAAATTTATATATATTAGGGCTACAAAAATGTCTTTTCGGTTTTGGCGCTATAAAGAAAACACATATATAAGAGACACGGGAGGTCTTATTTATTGATTTATATATTCTCCGCCGGAAGATACAACCTCTGCCGAACGATTTACAAGGTTTTCGATTTCTAAATAATCTTCCAAGTTTCCAAAAAAATTCAAATCGCCCGAATTTGGCATTTTTCTACCTCCATTTTGCAGCACTTTTACGAACAAAACGGCTAAACAGATTTTAAAATGGGTGAGACCAGCAGATTCCCCGCTCTTTTCCACATGAAGACAACAGAGTGAGCCACCGATCTATGCCTAGGCGCCGGGGCGGGCGCTGTGAAAGCCGCGCAAGCGCCAATCCGAAAAGACTTTTTTGTAGACCATATATATATATATCGAAACATGGGTGCAGCTTTGGCGAGAACGTCTCACCCCTAGGTCACCATGGCTTATCCTGCGTCCGCAGCTTAGGTCGTAGGACGAGGCACGCTGCTTTGAATGATACCCTAGCCCGTACTCTAAGGTCTTCTGGCTATTCTTGTGTTCTCGACCCCGCCTGTTTGTACATAGACAACTCCCGTTGACCTGATAGGATGACCCTAACAGCTTTTGAGGGTGGGAGGACACTTGTCTGGGACGATACCGTGACTGACTCTTTTACACCTTCAATGGTCAATCACGGAGCTGGCTATGCTGTTTCGCAGGCGAAGGGCTGATGTAGTTTGTTGTCACGCTCACTGGGGAGACTTATATATATATATTGGTTTTTGTTGTATAGAGCGATTCACCATGATGAAAAGCGTAATCGCACTAAGTCAGTAGGAACCGATTTGGTGGGCGAGATAAACTAAAGCGAGACAAGGCAGACTCTTTCTATGGACAGCACCAATACCAGGAATTCTAGACGCAGGTCGGCTAACCACATAAATAACTTTCTTCGCAGCGTCTCGACCAACGTATGGCTAATTTCCAACGGTATTGGAGGAAATTGCAACTAAATTGATACTAAAGCTAATGAAACACATACTTCTTCGTTACAGAGGGGGTCACTGGATGTCCGAGGTATCCTGGGACCAATCTATCGCTTTTTTGTATATATCCGGTTCTTAGGAAGCGAAAAATTGTTCGGATACACCCCACATTTGCTAAAACAAGGCAGTCAGACATACAGGTAATTTATGTAAGTAATTCAGCCCGTTAAAGGTGTCCTCGCAGTTGTATTGAATATTGTAGACGCAAATGCTAGAAATAAAGCGTCACTTGCAATAATTTCAGTAAAACCATAAATAACCTTAGGTTTTTTTAACCATGACCTATGGCTGTTTAAGCGTTTTATGTTGTTGCTGTTGTTGGTGATGTCGCTGCTGTCGGTGTTGATACTGTTCTGCAGATAGTAGTGGTCAGTTTGCCATTATGTAGACAGTTCGTCATGTAAAAATGTGTATTTGATGCAACAACGCATTCTCAGCGTACTAGTAAAAGTTTACTGCCACAATTCTGCAAACTGTTCTTCTTTACTGAATTTCAACGTTTGGTAACACTCATTTTTTAACTTTTGGACTGGATTTTGGACTAGAGGCATCATGAAACCTTTTTTCTTCGTGCAATTTTCTTGTCAAACAATCTGTGACCGTCCAACGTTTGAGAGAGGAGATTAGACGCTGTGTCACTGAGATCCAATCATAAGCGCGCGCTAAACTGAGATTGAAAAGTTGGTCAGACGAGCTCAAGCGTGCCAGCAAAGCCGATGAGGGTATTTGACCACATCTTGTTGGGACACGCTGTAGTTTATTTATTTCTTGTACTAGCTAATAAAATAGAATAATCAAGTTGAATGTTTTATTGTCTGAACATCTAACGCGTTTCATGGCGTAAAGGCCGCGTCTTTACTTTGGGGCCACACTTTACATCGCCGTTGCAGCGAGGCCTGCTTACGCGCCCACGGGACAGAGTTGCTGAAGCGGGTGTTCCTTAGCCTAGTTGATTCACCCGTGCCGCAGACAAGACGATGGCCAGCGTACCCAGTCGACCGTAAGAGGGCCAAGGCCACACGACCCTCGCAAGCGCATTAAAAGCTAACGGCTCGAACCAATAGTCGTTTTAAAGGCCGCGGCACTTTTGTTTCTTGGCCTGCTTGTGCAAGAACCGATCGAGATCACTCTTATCTAGCTTTTGTTGTTGGATAGCATGCGATAGAATAGAGGAGTGAACCTGTTGTAGTTGTGATTGTTGTTGTTAGCGGCAATTCCACTCTACATATGTTAGGTGCTGCTTACACCGCTTCGCGACCAGTTCCGACTATTACAGCTCGGCGTGTTTTCATTCGGAAGTTGCTTTTCGAAGCTGGTAAGGGTGTTTTACATTTGATTGAGTTTAATCGAGACTCGGCCAATCGAGCTGGATTGCTGCTTTTATCGGGGGGGGGGGGAGATTAGCCCATAAATAAACCTTATATTTTATGTTTAGGATAACTTTAACCTAAATCTGTTAATCGTAGCAAAGTTTGCTTGCAAGGAGTATGCAAAACTGTACGTCGGTTCACTTCCTCTAGGAACATCACCGAAGCGCCTTGGCGATGTTTTCGACATGGCCCCGTCATTCCACGAGGCGCTGGGATGAATGCTAAAAGTGCATTTTCATGTAATAAATATTTATATTGCGCGCCTATATATACATATATATTTTTTTTTGTATACTTTTTACAACAATGATTTGAACTGATTGCAACAATAATATTAAAGCTTATAAACGTTCAAACTAACTTTACAGAAAAAATACGCGATATAAATTATCGGCACGAAATTTATAGATATTGCTAATATATTCAAATATGTTTAATTGCTTACAAGAGTTACTTCCTGGTCTTGAATTTTAATTTTATAGTCCATGTGTTGTCACAAAATTATCATACAGTTACACCCAATATTGCTACGCGTCTTTAACAAAACTTCCGTTAACTCCTTAAAGCAACTTTCTAAACAAAAAACACATTTTCTGCACACATGTCGCAGGTGTTAATATAACACAAGCCTAAGGATGCAAAAGTGTGACCTACTTAACTGCTGAAGCCACTATACGCATAGATATCTGATGGCTTTGATATCATAAGTCGTGCGTTGGATCCCGACGTTGCATAATGGCTAACTTAAGCAGCCGAGAAGCTGTTATTTTTTACGCACTTAACTCAAACTTACAAGACATTTTTACCGGTGTTGTGTTAAACAATGTGTAAGCAAAGTAAAAAAATATATGGTAATACTACATGCAGACACATATTAAGTATAGTTTAGTAGCGATATACGTATTATGGCTAACAGTCTCTGACAGTATGTGACCGCTAACCTCTAGTGAAAAGTTTTTTTAATCAATTAGAGAACGGGAGTTCCGACTTCTAGAGAGGACTGCGAACGCCAGGGCCCAAGGTAATTCCCTAGATGCGCTATGGATTTGGGGCGATGCATGGACTTCAGCCGGCCATGGTTTGGATGGAAACACTCGGCGACGACGACGGCATGGTATATGTGTACGCTTTATGTATGCTTTATATATATATATATATATATATATATATATATATATATAAATGCATACACAAAACTGCCAACTTTGTACCAAATATTTACATATATATTAAGCGTCTCCCTGGTGAAACACACGCCGACGTAATGCAGCGTGCTTTGCGATGGGCGCGCCTTAGAGATCTCTCAGTCGGATCGGCGACGGGACCGGACAGGCAGCCTACTCCGACCTACCCTCTGCTAATGAAAGGTCCGCATAGCGTTACAAACACGGCAAGCTTTGGGCTACCTCTTTGGAGAAGGAGGAGCAGCGGCAGGCTGCATCTCGTATGAGATACATCAGCTAACCCTTTTTTTGGAGTATATACGAGTACACACTAGTAGACTCGGCAGATGACGGGAGTGACCATCCATTACACCTGGCTTGCAGGCAAAAGCGTTCAAGCCACTAGCTCTCTACTAAGTTGTAGCCAGCGAGTGATACAAAACAACGACGCTTCTGCTTAGGATTAGATTCTCTATATAGTAATATATGCGTATGCTATGCACAAAGCGAGATGACAAAGCTTCGGCACACAATCATGCATTTACTGAGATGCATAGTTAGTCAGCACAACTGTATATATTGTGATTAAATGTTGCGCTACTTGCAACTGAGTGTTGACTACTATCCATCATTTTCATGCTTGGGCTATTCGATTTCTTCGTCTTGCTTCTGTTTCTAGCGATAATAACTTACTTTGATCATGTAGTATGCTTAATCTTATCGATTCCTTTTAGCTTTGGCTGCCGCGACAATCTATCCGACAGCAGAGACAACAACTCGAGACCATATACTTACTATACTCATTTGGCAACATCCTCCATGCACACAACGCATGGCGCGCCCTGGTTTTATTAAATTAAAAAATTCCACATATATACAAGCATTTGTTTTCATTTTCAATCCAAAGATTGGGACACTTACGTGGCGGCGTAGAACGTAAGTAGTCGTTCTTCGAAAAACAACTTGTTTCTTTTGTGCGATTTGGCTCGCTGTCACTGCACTTCTGCGGCTTCTCGCAAACGCATGACAATAGCCTCCCGACTCCCCCGACGCCTCAGCCGTTTTCCACCCAACCAATGTCGAAGCTAAGAGCCTCGCACAGACACGCTTCGGAAGATTCAGCCCTTTCGCGGATATTTTGGCCGCATGAACGCGCCTATCGATTTACTACTACTATATGTTTTGTGTACTGCTGAATACAAAAGGGGCATTACACTTAGCGTAAAACACTTAACCGAAGTACTGAGTTCGCTGCTAGTGGAACACTCTGGGCAAACGCCGCTGCTTCCTCGCGACAACGACGACGAGGTGCTCGGGTGAAAAAATGTTCAATAAGAGTTCTCCAACCCAACAAGCGGCCGCTGAAATCTGTGAGGAAGGAGGCATATGCGCTACTGGCTGGGTCACTGGGCTTTTACGCCAAATGCATGCGCATTGCCCTTTCTCTTTGCCTACCAAATATGTCTAGTAGGGTTTTTTTCTCATCGTCGCCTAATGTTTCTTGATGTTAGTATCCACTAGCACAGATCCATATTGTGGCGCCTACGGCTTCTACTGTCACTAGGGCAGTTCTTTTTATTTTTATTTTTATAGAGGACTAACTGGGAAATGCGGTTGCACACTCGGGCACCACAGCAGGGGAACTCCCTGCAGATGCGGGCCGGTAGTGTGGGGCTCCAACCCACTAAAAACCAGTCATGTCCCCGTCCCCCACACTGACTGGGAACTGCGTTGCGCATATAATCAAACAGTCAGGGGGGGCGAGTCTTCTACTACTGGCGGGTGTGTTCCCCGGGAGCCACGGGGAGGAGGGGCGCTGTAGGTAGTTGGCGCTCGTTTTCTTCTGTAGAATGGCTCTGAAGACCCCGGCTGTGGTGTTCCAGTTTAAACGCGTTTCCGTCATTTTTTGCAGACGTCGCGTAGGTTAAAATCCGGTGTGTTCATTAGGAGCAGTAGAGCTACGCGCTGCTCCGCCCATGCTGAACACTTCAGTGCCGTGTGGTCTGAAGTGTCTTCCGGTCCGTCGCCGCAGTGGATGCATTTAGGACTGGGAGCCTTCCCGATCCTGAACAGGTAGGACTGGAAGTCGCCATGCCCTGTCAGGATCTGGGTCGTGTAGAAGGTGAGTTCACCCCCCGGGCGGTTTAGCCATTCTTTGATGTCGGGTATAAGGGCGCGGAGACTGGTGCCAGGGCCACCCCCTTGTAGGCCGGCCCATTCTTCCTGCCAGAGGTCGATAGTATGCCGACGCTCCTTGTCCTTCTTGCGTTAGGGGTTACCCCATAAGCGGCGGCGTTCGGCAGCTTTCAGATCCCACGGAATCGTTCCAGCAAGGACGAAAGCCGCCGCTGCGCTTACCGTCCGGTACGCCGCGATCACCCTGAGGGCTCCGACCCTCTGGGCCCGACGCAGGCGCGTCCTGTTGACGGCAAGCTTTAGGGTGTCGGTCGGCCAGGCCGGAGCTCCGTATAGGGCGACTGACTCGGTCACGGACATGATTATTCGCCGCTGGGTTTGTCTTGGTCCATGATTATTAGACATAAGCCGTGCGACGTTTTTTGCTGTCTTGGTTGCCTTCTCCGTCGCCCGCCGCACGTGTTCAGTGCCGCAGAGACCCCTGTCTAGGGTGACCCCGAGGTACCTGACCTTGTCAACAAGCGCAATCTTTTGGTCTTCTTGGCGAAGGTGAAGGGCAGGACAGTTTTTCCGTCCTACCAAGAGTATTGCCTCGCTCTTGGCGGGGGCGAGTCCCGCCGCTTGCATCCAGCGGGCGACGTCTTCAAGTGCTTCGTTCGCACGGCTTTGCAGCAGGTCCGGTGTCCGGGCCTGGACGGTAAGGACGAGGTCGTTGGCATAGGCTAGAAGGCTGACCCCGGGGGGCAGGTCCCTTAGTCGCAGCACGTCGTCGTACGTTATGTTCCATAGCAGGGGGCCAAGTATGGAGCCCTGTGGCACCCCTGCAGTCATGTTAAAAAGGATTCCGTGGGACTGTACTGTCCGGTCCTTTAGGTAGTTTGATATAATGCGCCGTAGGTAAAAAGGAACGTTCTTTCTGTGAAGAGTCTCCAGGATGACTCTCCAGGGTAGGCTGTTAAAAGCGCTCCGTACGTCTAGTAAAATAGCGAGGTAGAGGCCCCGTCTTCTTGGCGGGAATTCGTGGAGGAGTTCGGCCTGCGTCTGGATCTGCTTTATAGCGCCGATTGTCGAGTGGCCTTTGCGGAACCCATGCTGGGCCTCTGACAGCAGGTCGTTCTCCTCCGCGGAGTCCCGCAGGCGTGCCTCCACGATATACTCGAAAGCTTTGGCCAGGGAGCCGAGCTGGCAAATAGGGCGGTAAGAGCTGGGGCCTTTTGGTATGAGGACCAAGCTTGCGGCCCTCTATGCGCTGGGAAACGAGCCCGACCGGAGCATCCCGGTCGCCGCTGACGCCACCGCTTCTGGAAATTCTTTCATCAGTTTTGTGACCGCGGAGACCGGGACACTATCTGGGTCCGGTGCCTATCCCTGTTTGAGGCGTGCCGCAGCGTCCAGCACCTCTTGTAGCGTGACCTCCGGGGGATCCTCTTCCTCTTCCCCTGAAGCCTCTAGGTACGGGGCGCGGTCGAAGGGTGGGTGTTGAGGACAGAGCGCCTCGATCGCTACCCGCGCATCTTCCGGAGATATGTCTACCCTGCGCTTATAAGGGGGGAGCCCCCTGATCATTTTGTATGGGCGCCCCCAGGGGTCGTCCTCCAGCTCCTCCAGGAAGGCCCTCCAGGAGCGTTCCTTGCTCCTGAAGATTTCCCTGCGCAGGAGGGCCTGCAAGTTCTTGTATACGGCTCTAAAGCGTCTGGCGGCCTTCCCGTCGTGTGACGATTGTCTGGCGCGGGTGAGCCACCGTCGCGCTTTTAGGCATTTCCGCCGTAGTTGTCCCAGTGCCGCGGTCCACCAGTGTTTTGGCTTTCCTTGGTATCCTCGACGTGCGGGACGGCCTGGGGAGACCGCGCACGCCTTTTCTAAGAGCAGCTGGAGACCCTCCGCCGTAGTTGGAGGTCCCTCTGCTGCTATAAGGGCCCTGAGGGACCTCCGAAGTTGTTCGGCTCCCTGGCGTATGATGAGTGGACTCTGCGTTGGATTTGTCATCGCGGCAGTAGTCACATGGAATTCGATGATAAAATGATGAGGGATTCCTCTTCCTGTAGCATCTTTTAGTCTAAAATCTTGTTGGCATCGGCCCTGCGCGTGATAGTAAGATCGATACATGAGGTGCGCCTGCCCCTGTGAAGAAGCGGCTGAAGAACTACGAGGTCTTCAGCCGCTAACCAGTCGAGGATTGCAAGCCCCCTATGACTGGTTCCGGCCGAGCCCCATGCGCTGGCCGCGGCGTTAAAATCTCCGGTTATTATTAAAAGTGGCGCGTCAGTTTGGTTAAAAGAGAAATATAAGTCGTCTAAAAGCCTGTTAAGGTTGTCAAGTAGAACGTTAGGACTGCAGTAGCAGGAATAAAAGCGTCCGATGTTTGCAACGTCAACCCATGTAAAACCGTAGCCGCAACCGTGTCCGGAGATGCGCATCTGGCTGCGATGGTCAAGTACGATGCTCGTAGCGCTGTCGGCGTCTGCAAAACAGTCCGGGAAACGGTTTTCTGCCCACCGGATGTTGGGCTCGCTGAGCAATAAGAGGTCGGCTCCTACTCTGCTGCTGACCTCCTGGAGCATGTTGTGCGCGCCTCTGCTGCGATTGCAGTTGAGCTGGAGTACTTTACGAACTGGCGTCATTGTCGTTGGTGGGCGTGGCTTGCTTGTTAGATGCCTTCGTTGCACGAGGGTCCAGAGGAGGCGATGTCTGTACACTCTTGCGGCTTTTTTGGGTGACCAGGGTGAACCCCTTGGCGTCCACGGCTTCACTGGGGTGGTCCTCGTGGGTAGCCGGTGCCGGGGTTGGGTTTGGCACTCGTGTTATCGCGAGGTGCGCGGCCGTTGGCCGGGTGCCGCGGCGGCGGAGCTCCTCCAGTTGCTCTCTGTACTTTGGACAAGCGGCAACGTTGGCCGCGTGTCCTGCTTCGCCGCAGTTATAGCAGGTCGCCGCCGCTTTGCATTCTCTCGAGAGGTGCCCAACTTCCCCGCACCTGTCGCAGCGCTTACCTGTGACGACCGCGCCAGTGCACGAGGGAGCAGAGTGGCCCACTCGTTGGCAGCGCTGGCACGTCGGCACGGTGATCCACTCCGAGATGTTTGATGTTTAGGAGTCTGGCGGCGTCGAGAGGGGCCGTCTGCCGGTGGCCCCATTTTGTGGGGGTTCCACGGCAAGTGGTCCGTCGATGGGCAGCGCCTTGCGGATGGCAGCCTCGATGTCTTGCTGGTTGGTACCCTCCATGACATCCCTGATCAGGAGACGCTTTAGTGACGTCCTGTCGACGCTGGCGTCCGCCTCCCCGGCTGACTGCAGGGCCTGGAGAAAGGAGCTGGCCCCTCCTTGTACCGCCTCTGCTACCACCAACTGCACATCTCCGGTGGGCAGTTGTTGAACTTGGTTTACCCTCACGTTGTGGGCATTGGGGTCCACCCTGACACCCAGCTCTTTGATCATGTCGGCGTAAGTCTTGCCTTCCTTCTTTTTAAGAAGGAAAGTTGTTGTGGTGCTGGGTGAGCTCTTCTTGCCACCGTCTGCCCCCCCCCCCCCCCTGTCTGTGCGCGCCGTAGGGGACTAGGGCAGTTCTTGCGATTGCAATTACTACCACTACTATGTCGTTTACTACCAGTAATAGAGAAAAATGTTTCTTCTTACTATAATTTTACTTGCGAAGTGGCAAGTGCAACGTGGTGGCGACTTTCAGTCTCTAGTCCACATGGACACTAAAGTATGAATACAAGAAAAATCTGCGTAACTAGTTTTTGTTAGTAATGTGCTACGATTGTCCTGTATTTATTTAACGAGAAGGTTTCCCTACAGACAGGCAATATAATATACCATTTAATAAAGCTATTAATTTTAATAATTGTGTAAACGTCGTTTGTATCATCTATAATAAGCGTAGAGTTTGGCTCGCACCGGAGAGCCAATTTGTCGATGAGCAACATGTAAAGCCACTATTTTTTACAAACTAGCAAACAAGTATCTAGTAAACTCTAGAAGACGTCTCTGTTAAATTACCGGCAAAAATGGCAGCAAACATGTCTGAGAATGCCGCCCGGCTATCAAAACAAAAATGCTCACGCATTTAGTTCTACTGGCGGTATGCTGTTTGTATATATGCTTGTGCGACTACCAGACGTTTTGCATGACGAGAATGGTGCGGCAGTCGGCTCCAACGGCTCCTCATCCTTCATGTCGTCGCCTGTCGAGCGGCAATTATATAATGTAATCACCGCGAAGTCGCCTAAAGTCACCACAGTCTACTTCGCAGCGGCCAATGCAGAGACATTTCTCGCGCTGACAGCTGGACCTAATAACGAACTGGAACGTTTCTCGTAGCGTGGCGGTGGCCTAGAACAGCAAAGAGCGTTGAAAAGGCCATGGAAAGAAATCTGGGAGAACAGGTGAGTGTCAGGAACGAGTGGAAATGCTAGGACGGGACCTGTCGCCACTACTACCTACCTACCTATTTGCCTGCCTGCCTGTTGTATTCTAGCGCAGACAAAATATTATTGTCACCAAATAGAGGAAAGCCTACTGAAGCGTGACGGCGGTGCCGTTCGGTGGGCCTTACGAGCGCAATAGTCCCAGCCCGGTGGTGCACGGCGAGCTGGCAGAGGAGAACCGTGCGGAACGAGAGGAAACAGGCGGAGCAACTGCGGGCAAACTTTTTGTAATTAAAAGTCTCCACGTACGCATAGCTGCTTCGGTGGCTAGGCGTCGTCTGCCATAGCCACAACGGGGTTGCTGCTGCTGGTCTTGCTGCCGGAGTGCCAATGCCAACACTTCACGCACCTTACAACAGCCTTACGTCGCCATCGTTGTCCTTATTATTATTATTATTATTATTAGCAATAATAATAACAATAATATTGACGGGTGTAGCAAATAGTGTTTAATGCATATTATTATTATTATTGTGGAGAAGGACGGCCTCCACCCCTTGAGCTGCATCAAGAGCCAAGGCCGAGCCCCTAGGCACACCGAAATAAACGCAATAATTCAAAGAGCTCTCCGGAGAGCGGGAATACCTAGCATGCTGAAACCCAGACTAGGACTTCATGACGATAAAAGGCCCGACGGTGTGACCATTCCGCCGTGGGAAAAAGGAAAATGCCTGGTTTGGGATGCGACAGTATCTTGCACTAACTGTTGGGGAAACCCTAGATATCTCAACATGTCCGGCCCTTGGTGCATTGAAGATATACCTCAGGTTAAGTTCCAAGTCCGTAGGGGACGGAGGATAGTCTAGAATTAAAAACAACCTTTAAAAAAAAATTAATTCTAGTATCCTGCACGGCCGCATTGTCTTATTTATGCCACAGCGCGACGGAGGCGGGATGGGTTGCCGAACACGCAGAAAAAGAAAAGTGGCGTAAATACACAGAGTTAGAGCCTAGATACAATTTCGTGCCGATTGCAATGGAAACAATGGGCCCGGTCAGCAGAAGTACAAGGAAATTTATAAAAGACTTAGGTGATCGAGTACGAGCAAACACCGGGGATATACGCAAATACGAATTTCTGAGGCACCTGCTTTCACTGGCAGTTTGCAGAGGAAATGCCGCGTCGATATTAGGTGCGATGGGCTGAGAATAGCTAGATGGTAACCATGAAATAACGAGGATACACATTCACACCTCACAATTGTATTGTCCTAACACATATTAATGAAAATAAATAATAATAATAATAATAATAATAATAATAATAATAATAATAATAATAATAATAATAATAATAATAATAATAATAATAATAATAATAATAATAATAATAATAATAATAATATATGGAAGCCTGGAAGAGGTGGTGAGACCTTGGAGGCACTACTGCCTATAAGCTGCTGCGATCTGATAGTAGTTGTAGCATTAGTAGTAGTAGAAGTCGTAGTAGTAGTAGCAGTAGTACTATTGCTACCTGCTTGCTGACTAGGCTACTCCATCAGAGGGCGGCGAATCCTCGAGTCTAAACGCTCCTTCGACACGTGTACTCCCAAGAGGGTTGCCACTCCGGCCATCGGAGTCATCGTCGTGTGTCTTCCATCGTCGTCGGTCACCTTCTGCCTCTGCTTTTCCTCTTCCTCCTCCTAGTCCTCGACTTGAGGGTCTTTTACGATGAAGACAAGATTGCTGCTGAGTTCAGCTATCTTCAGCCTCGCTTGCTGGTGACAGCGGCGGCGGGCAATGGCGTAGGCCGGAACAAGAAAGACGGACGCAGTCTAGTTAGACATCGTCAACAATAGGCCAACTTGGCCAGGCGCAATTTGACGGCCATCTCTTCCGTTTACGTCTGCCCGCATCCTTACCGGCCGGCCTACCGACGTGTCTACCTGTCTGGCCTGGCCATCAGTGGGAGAGGCCTCTAAAGGTTAGGCCTCATTTTCCATTTGTTTTTATGTAGCAGCTCATCGGACACTGAACCTTCAACTGAGGTTCTCAATGAAGCGTTTAGAGAGTCCTTGTTTCTCGTCGCCTAACCGCCGCGTAGTTAGTTGGGGCTGTGCTATGCTGTGCCGGTGGTCGCCGTCGTACAGTCTCACAATCTTATAGTATTTCAATATCGTCTTTCTCGTTCTCACTTTATTATCTTCTTTCCCCTAGCTATACTTTACGACTGCTACTAAACACGAGAAGAACGTAACCGCTAGAACGCGCTGTTATAGCGATGTGCAAGCATTGAAGATCAGCCAAGCATTTCTGTCTGTGAGGAGGGGGGGGGGGGGGGGGCGAAGCGGTAAACGAGCTCGCGTGAACGTACACATTTAGTCTGCAACATGCCCATACCTTATGATCATAACCAAATCACCACATATATATATATATATATAAGTGGTGATTTGGTATATATATATATGTATATATATAATATGGTTAACAGTTTTCAGATCCGGTCTACCATAGCGGATACAATATACAACTCTCACCGGCGCAGGTTTTTGCGTAGACACACGCCAACACCTTATCTCCCTCAATCCACTTTGAAAAGAGCCTCCTCCCTACTTGCTGTCTAGCCCTGCGTACGTCTCTATACAATATCTGCTTCACAAATAAGTCGTTATCAACCGCTACCAATCGCCAATATATGGATATGCTCTGTTTGCTTTCGAAGTTACCACACGTCTCGTTACGCGTGAAATTCGGGCGTAGATTCGGGCACCGAATGCTCGCATAAAAGAAAGCTTTTCAAAACAGACTTCTCGTATATATATATATATATATATATATATATATCGTGTAGGAAGAAAGCTCGCTGCTTTTGGAAAGCGGTGGCTATGGCCTGCTGCTTATCTGACTCTAACCAAATCGAGGCCTGCCCTAGCACGACATGCGTAAGCATGTGGCCAATGGTTGGCGTGGGTTTAGTGTGTACATATGCATTTGTATGCACGCTCTTAAGATGTACGTTCAGCTACTCGTTCTTTCTCTCCTCTGCTCTCTTCCTCTCGTATACTATCTCTCTATATACAAATCTATCTATGCCTACAACGGTTTTGCATTTTGCTGAAATCGTCGTTTGTGGCAAACGACACCCACTTCCAGCCTTCAGAGCGTTTGTTTGTTCAAAGAGGCACATGTACCTCCAACAGAAGTGGGCGGGCAAACATTTCACTTTCGTTTCCTTTTTTTTCCTACCCTGAGCGCCTTCGCCTGGCAACATATCGATGTAGTTCAAATTTATTTTTATTTGCCGTTACGCTTTTATTCGTCCTTGGCTCGGCGCAATACCACCATAGGTCTATATTCCTTCTCAATTAAATATCTACACACAGTGCAGTCTCCCTGTATCTAATTTGTTTCTATACATGGAACCTAAACTCGCATATACATTATATCTCTATTAATGTGCGAATGTGTAAAGGTATGTATAAACGGATTCACGCATATATTGCCGACATGATGCACATAACTTGTTCTCAATGAATGAAGGCATTTTGAACAAATAAAACGTTTCATAGTTTGTTTCTTTATTTAAAAGCTGCACATAAAATAAATATTTGTATTTATATTATTCTGTTTCGAAGCAGATAAATTAGAGCGCCGAACACATGCTGAGCTTTGCCAACTACAGTTCGGAATCATACACACCGTTGTTTTACGCGTCCTGTGTAAGTATGTAATAGTTAGAATTGGTTATAAGTTATAATTTAAAAAAATATCCAACAACAGCATCAGTAACCTGATGTTATGTGGCACTTCATTCGCTTAAGGAGACCTATCGTTATGTTAGGATGGATGCATTAGTTAAGTGAAAACCGTGAGCCACAATTACGATGACTAAAAGAAGCCAAGAAAACTTTCGGTGACTAGATGCCAAGCTCTACAGTTTAGCCCAGTTGTACGAGTGGTGGCTTGGGCGCTTAGCGCGCCGTCCTAAAAAAGCGGGGCATTATCATGCGCAGGACAGAATTTTGCTTCTTCCTTGATCCACACGTACGTGGAACGCTGTGCTGCTGCTATATCCCTCTGGTAAAGACCAGGTAATATAGCAGCGTGAGTACGTGGATTGGCGAAAAGGTAAAGCGATGGCACATAGTCCCTTCCTCCCAGCAAGCGCTGAGGAACAGGTGAGTTTAGTTATGCCTAAAGCCTCTTTCTGTATGAACCTTGACAGGATCGCCCCGGTTGTACGGAACGGCAGAGACTGTGAGGCGTTAGCTAACAATCTATCATACTTACTTCACTCTAAACCACTAAACCATTAAAAATGTTCTCTGTCTAATGTTTCAACCAAGTTCTGTGGACAAGATTTTGAGACAAATCGCCGTTTCTGGGAGGGTAAGTAATCTTCATTTTTAGAGAGGTTTTTGAAAATGATAAAATGAAGGTACAACATTTTACCTTATCTTCGACGTGTCTACTAGTACGAGTAGGACGTATATGTCGTGTAGGAAAAGAAAAACTCGCTTGCGTGCAAGTCGAAAGCACGAAGTCATCAGCGCATAGAGTATTATCATCACTCGTTCATGTCGTAGTTTTAGTCTGCACCAGAAGGTTGCCATATACAACAGGCGCGTGCTGAGCAGCTGCGCCTTCTAGAGTAGCAGGGACGTAAAAGCTTGTAGTACTCCTCGTAGGCGCGAGGAGATGTCTAAAAAAATGTTTAAAAAAAAAACTAGATAAGTATATATATATATATATATATATATAAGTAACATGGCATACTGCTTATAAAGCACTCAAAAAGAGAAGATTCGCAGCTTCAATCTGAAGTGGAGAACCGCCCGTTTACACACATTTCACAGCTGCTGTAAGACTTTTTTACGTGTCTAAACAGTTGTCTAAAATGCGATACACGCACATTATGCGCTTATTACGAAAGTTTTAGTTTGTAATTTTACGATCAGAGCTATCAAGGGAACCGCACGCGTGTAGTTTCACGTGTGCGGGTCCCTTGGTAGATCCGATTTGTAACGTTAGTCCCGAAAAGTCAACATCATCGGTGGAATTCTTGTTTCAATACAAAAGAGCTTTAGTCGCTAGAAAAAAACGAGACAACGCTGATCCCTATTCCTTCGTAACTTGCCTCCTTAATATGCGAGCTATAGGATTTTCTCTTAAAGCGGAGCTGAATGCCAGGGCACTTGACGGAGCAGTTCTAATGTGCAGTTCACGGCCTTGGGGTGCAAAGGCGCCTTGAGGTACTATGTGGCATACCTCCATATAGTAATTGCTTTCGAAATCTTAATCTAGTACAGGCAACTATTGTTTTCACGCACTCATTACGGTAGCGAACAGATAATAAATGACGAACGTTGCTAGCAATTCTCATTACACTGATAACTTTCTGCAATTTCAGTTTGCATAAAAGGAAGCAAAAGTCTTCTACCGGTCTCCACTATGTCAGCACAGCAGCAGTTCTAAGAACAGACATTACAAGCCCTAGCGGTAGGCAAATGATAGGTCACATATGCATAGGGGAAAATTGTTATCCTCTTCCCAGCATATATTTAACAAACTTGCCATATAGCGAAATTAATAATACTAATAATTATCATCATCATCATTTGCACTTACTCCTTGTGCTTCTATTCTGTGCATTTCGCTGCATTTCAAGTTTGTTAAGTATATGCTGTACATATATATATATATATTTTATAATTATTACTACTGCTTCGACTAGTACTACTATTAGTTTGAACGCATCGCGTAGCGTTTTCAGAATCCACCGCTCTTCTCAGTGTTTGTTCAGCTTAGCCGAGTAAAGTCGATACAGCTGCAGACAGACGGCAAACTCGCTGTCTGAGCCTGAGCGCGCCCAGCCTGCCTAACTACAGGTAGTTCCACAAGTTTTTAAAAATGAAAACCAAGAATTTTCCAAATCTTGTTTTGAATTTTTTCTTATTTGATATACTCCTCGAGAAGCTCAATACACTTTTCCCACCAAGATTTCAGAGCATTTATACCTCTTGAGTAAAATTCTGCGTCTTTAGACTGAAAATAGGCATTGACAGCAGTTGTAACCTCTTCATTGCTGGAAAAACGCTTTCCACCGAGACGATTCTTCAAATGTCTGAAGAGGAAATAATCAGAGGGGGCCAGGTCTGGAGAATAGGAAGGTTGTTCAATAAGTTCGAATTTCAGTTGGGCCAGTTTTGCCGATGCTTGCCGCGACTTGTGTGCGGGAGCATTGTCCTGGTGAAACAGGACAACCTTCTTCTGCAAAGCGGGCCGTTTCACGATGAGTTCTTGCTTCAGGCAGTCCAACAGTCTTGCATAATATTCTCCCGTGATCGTTTTACCGATCTCAAGGTATTCGACCAGAATTATTCCACGTTGGTCCCAAAAAACCGTAGCCATCATCTTTCCGGCCGATGCCGTTGTCCGCACCCTCTTCGGAGGTCCTTCACCAGGTGCACACGATTGGCGAGATGCTTCTTGGGTCTCGGAAGTGTAGTGATGGACCCAGCTTTCATCGACGGTCACGAATCTGCGCCAAAAATCCGACGGATTTTTCGACATCTTGGCCAAATTTCGCTGTGAAGCGGAAACACGCGCGTCTGTTTGGACTTGGTTGAGCAAATGCGGCACTCATTTTGCTCTGAGTTTTTTCATCTTCAAGTTCTCGTGCAGGATGAAATGCACACTACCCAAACTGATCCCCAAGGCCTCCGATATCTCCTTAATGTTCACTCGCTTATCTGCGGCAACGATTTTTCGCACTTTTTCCACGTTTTCCTCATCAGTTGCCGTTTTTGGGCGTCCTGAACGTAGTTCATCCTCGGTGCTCCTGCGACCTCTTTTTAACTCATTAATCCAGTTGGAAACAGTGGCAAAATATGGCGCAGAGTCACCGTACACCTCGTCTAACTCAGTTTTCACTTGGGTCGCATTCCAACTTTTGAAATAAAAACGCTTGATAACCACTTGAAACTCTTTTTTTCTCAATTTTTCAAAATCACGCCGATACGTTGCACGGGAAAAGCGATCAAACAAAATCGCAACGGCCAATCACCATAATATTTTGACTGCTAGCATTCGAAAAGTTGCCGTTTCCAATAGCGGTGAAAGCGCGAAAAAATTCGAATTATGAAAAGCTCATTTTAAGAACTTGTAGAACTACCTGTAAATTGCTTTTACTTTGTGTGCGAGCGTGTACAGACACTCTCGGCGGCGTCTCTGTGCTATGCGCGTAAAAACGGCCGCTGTATGTATATGTGCTGTATATGTATATATACTGTATATATGTATACGTATGTGCACGTATTAGGATGGTGGTGGTTTTTCGTTACGTCTACGTTAACAGTACAAAATGCCGTGCACACCGAATACACCGACCCAGTAGTGCATATGTATTCGATTGCGGTGCACGTTGAAGTACGTTGTGCTTGAATTGGGTGTATGCGTGTGAGAGCCACGGTATGCTTATGTTTATACTGTATGTGTATTAGCATACGTCGCCGCTATGTTGGCAGCAGCTGACATGCAGGGCGGTGGGATCGGAGCGACCGTCATCGCCGCCTTCGCCGCCGATTGTCGTTATGAACAAAATCAGCGCGAGCAGTGGGGGATCGACACGCGTCGCCCGATGTGCCAACAGGCGTGAAACGTATCCCGATGCGTTTATCCGTGCGTCTCCAAGCGCTGGCTGGCTGGCTATACCACTATTGAAATGCATTCATTCAATGTTTACTACCCTACACTAAATCGTTTCTTCATCCGCTTCCTGATTGTAATGACAAATTCGACGAATTGCACCCATTGGCCCAACATCCATCTTAATAAGTGCACGCTTCTGTAAGGCTCGTTGTCATCACCACGCTCGCTGTTGATTGTTAAAACGCGTAGAAAAAAAAGCCTAAGTAAAGCGTAGAACAAGCATATGCAACTGTCTGATAGTTATATCCAGGCTCGACGTGTATATATATATATATATATATTTAATATGTGTCGATGCTTGAATGGCATTTTATTCATGTATGCGCAGCAAGACGCACACCGCTCTGTTACAAGAACTTTGATCGTGAATGAAGTGACGGCCTGAATAATAATGCTGGATTTTAGATTAAAAAGTAAAGAAAAAAATCTTTTTATATATATATATATATATATATATACTTTTTAATATAAATAAACAAACGCATGCGTGTTTATTGCAATAGAAACTAACGTTGACAAACTAACACAGGACTCGGTATGCACTCATCGCGTCGTCGCTAGGAACGTGACAACAGTCGCAGACGACGGCTGGCTGCGGTGGAGTTGACGGCAAAGACTCATAGCAAGGACGAAGCCAGGTCAATCAGGTTATTAAGCGTACTATATATATATATATATATATATATACATATATATATATATATATACCAATCTCGAGTCGAGGAGCCTCCAAGTCTGACGACTGAAATCGATGATGGATGATCTTGGATGGACAAACCAGACTCGGCACTACCTGCAGCGCACGCTGTAGACATGTAATACACACACACACATCATACAGGTAACGCCATCAAGTACACCAAGTAGACGCAAGTAGACCCGTTTTTCGTCATGCGCCCTAAACGCACTAGTCAATCGAGACGAGGCTGTAGAGTCGGTAGGAGGAAGGAGCTACGGAGAACGTGTGATGGATCATGCCGCCGATACCGACCATGATGGTGACGACAGCCTCGTTGCCTCGCCACTCTCAGAGGGACCGGCTTCCTCAAGTCGGTCATTTTGGTGCTCAACTCCTCGTCACCGTTCCCTTATGCTCGTTTTCGGGGCGCGGGCGGCTTGCAAGGCAGGCTGGCAGACTGGCTGGCAATGGCAAAATGGGGTCTCCTTCCTCCTGAGAAAAAGAGGTACCTATTGAGCTTTGCGGCTATATTGCGAAAAACGCGTCGCACGCCTGTCTGGTCATGTAGGCGAGGTAGTGGTGGTGATGGTGGCGCGGTGGTGGGCTAAGACTATTTCGGACTGCCGAATCGGATCTCTATACGCAACAACAGCGGGTCTTGTTGTTGCTGCTGCTACTACTGCTATTGCTGGTCTGACGCCTGCGCTTTGGCCCGTCAAATCGGCTGAGTCGCTCAGCGTCAAACGCCGCTTCTCACCAAGCTTTAGACGTCGACCGTATTGTCTGTCGTCCATCAGGCTGCGCTGTATAGCGCTCTGAGTAAGCTAGGTGCAACACTGTAGTCATAGATTTACGCCGCACGCCAAACGGTGACACTAGCAAGCTTGTCACACACCTGGCACACAATATCGGCGGTGTGTATTCGTCCTTGACGCACGTCAAATAAACGCATCAAGAACTCAAAGGAACAGCCTTCATATGCAGAGACGGAGTGAGGGCTAGAAGAGAGGCTATATAGTAGTAGTATAGTTGTAGTAGTAACAGTAGTAGTAGTAGCAGTAGTAGTAGTAATATTAATAACATTACGTTAAAACGGTGCCTCTCTGTTTCAAGCAGAAGAATGACAGCAAGCTTGTCACGTTTTTGATAAAAAAAAAATCGACGACGTGCATACGACGTTCATTCAACACGCAGGACGAACGCCACAGTCCAGAAACTCAAGCAACTCTGTATTTTCGCGGACGGATAAAGCGAGATCTAGGAGAGAACCCGATCAAGACAAAACAGTAGTTATAGCAATAATGAGCACGCCATAATTAACGGACGCAGGCAAACAACAACTCGTCGTAAAACATTGATATTCTCTCTGCGAACACCTTACAGACGTGGACCACATGTGTCCGCTTCAGCCACCTTTGAAGTGACTGAATACGTTTGCTTAGAGACACTTGCTTACCGAGTATTATGCTAACTAAATATACACATTCATTAACATGCCTGCATGTAGCGTTTATGATTGTAGCTGCAGCAGCAGCAATTATACTAGTACATGTATGAATAAAAATGATAAGTACTTACAATAATGCAATTGCAAAATATTGGATAAACATGTACACGTATATATGCATGAAGAGATGTCAAAAGCGTCGTCTAATGGTGTCAGCGGTTCCCTCGTACGGGCTCGTAAGTCAGTCAGTTGTGCGAAGTCCGAAGCAAGAGGACACGGCAAATCAGCATAACACACCCGAGTGGGGCAGGAGGGCAACCCGGAAACGCAAATCGAATCGCGGCGGTGCACGCTATCGCATCCCATCTCTCACCACGATGATGCGGTCATTAGAACCCCGTGTCTCGTCGTAGCTCGAGGCTGCTGAACAAACAAATCCTTCGTGAACGCCCGGCGGCCTCTCCGTGGATAGAGACGACACTCGACGATTTGAACGCTCCTCCGAGTCCAGCTTGAACAGACAGATGTATAGTAGTAGTAGTAGTAGCTGTAGCTAATGAAAGCATATGAGCTTGTATACAATGTGTCCTTGTGTTCGAGTGCGACTATGTGCATATGTGCGAGCCGAAATGGAAGCATGCAGCATATACAGCGTGTGTTTGTGTGATGTTTCCGTGTCTGCTTTTTGCTGACCAGTCTCCTGCCAGCCCGGATATCGTGCTGACGGAGATTAGCTTTATGTACCGACAGGCAAGAGGTCGTAGCTAACCTCTTGTCGGTTAGCGTGTGCTATGTAGCTTGCTACAGAAACGCCCCCTAATGTTCGGTATCGCTCGGTAAGTCGCAAACGCAGTCATTCGGGTCTCCTTTGGATTCGGGCACGGACAGGGAAGAGCCAAATCACAACGCACATCATCATCATCATTATTACCGTTGTAGAAGCACAATGCTTTGCGTACGGCGACTTCTTCAACAAGGAGAACAACTGCAATAATAATAATAATAATGATGATGATGATGATTATTATTATTATTATTATTATTATTACTATTATTTGTGGCTTAGACCAGGACGTCTTACTCTAAAATTAGGTTGTGTCTATGCTGTTCATGAACATCGCGTGAGCGACGTTAGCTGCAAAGCTTCTTCAATCAAGGCGAGACGAAACAAAAGGGGAGGAAGGTCCGCCGCTATCACGCTTCTTCCCGAGGCCACTCAGGGTGAGCAAAGAAAGATCAGGGTCACGCCGCAGCCCCAGTCGCCTTTATAAACGACGAACTCCTGGACCTTGCCACGGCGAATACGATGGCAATATTCATACTCATTCCAGCAGTAGTAGTGGTCGTATAGTAGCTGTACTAGTAATAGTACCAAAAGAAAAATCGAGCCCCGTGGCTTAAGTCTGCGCCTCGCGACCGGAGGAGATACATAGCAGGTGCGCGGGTTCGATCCCTACCGTTGCCCCACATTTGTATTTATGGGGGTAGTCAGTCCGTCTATGAAGCAATGTGAGAAACAGTTCCGTGGATGTTAAATCTTGGCTGAGGGTCAGCCCAACTACTTTACTTAGTAGCACCAAAAGACAATACACCTTGAAAAAATGCAACATTTCGTAGCAAAGCCGGCGAAACTGTACAACAAAAAACGCCAACAACATGAGTAATTTTTTTGCAAACTGAAGCAAATAGCTTGGAAGGTCCTATAATTGGCAAAATTCGAAAAAAATCTTTTCTGGCCACGACAATAAACTACTGCCGTGACGTCTAATATGCATTGATTTACTTAAAGTGCGCCACAGTACGTAATCTAATTATTTGTAAATAAACGTTCCTTTGAAATGTAGCCACACTAACAAACTAGTTCAAACTCTTGTTGGCACGCAAGGCCTTATCGAATTTGAATTTAAAGTTGGTTTACGTGATTTTTTTTCAAGTCCAAGTCAATGATTCGTAAATAAATACATAATTACGTATTTTAATTAAAAACAACTGAACCGAATCGACACAGGAGCTTCTGATTACGTGCAGTATTCTGTGTAACCTGTCTGTAGCATATCCAAAGGTCGAATGAATAACCATAGCAAAATCATATTCTATGTTTTATTGTGGGAACTCCAAAAACAAGATTTCCAAAATTGATTCAGTGGCCGTCACACGCATTGCGCGTTGTTAATTAACACTTCGATTGCCCACTGCGTATTTCTCGCTTACTGTATAATTTATCTTTTTTCTCGAGCAAAAAAAATCTCACCAGCTATCAGCAGCAATTCTTTCTCTGGCCTTGTTGGTGGCCGATCGATGGGATGAGAGACCTTATCTAGCAACTTTGCAGAAGTAGTTCCCTAGTCGGGCATCTTCGACTACGAATTTTCCCTGAAGCTTTCTTGCACAGCGATCGAAAGGGCAACGTAGGCCGGTAACCGGCTAGTTGAGAAACGGACGACAGGAATGCCAGCGCGATAAGTCGCCTCTGCCACGCGTACGTAAGATTACTGCGTTGTAATTGCAGCCAGCCATCATGTGAGCTTACGCCTCCGCTGACAGCAGCTTGCAGGCGAGTACAGGCTTCATCGTAACCAGGCTGCTTCGCAGGAAAGCCTACCAAGATTGCGACAATAACGACGATGGCAATGGTGGCCTATGTACATGGCTGAGGCATCGGCACGCCGACTGAACCGCACAGTGGGTAGTGCGATTCGTGATCATGGGAATTGTCTGGCCGGCCAGAGTTCAGACTCGAGAGAGAGAGAGAGAGACCGGAAGTCATCAGACGGACGATGATGCACTCGCTGGACGAAATTCGTTTGGAATTTGTCTCATTGGATCGATTGGGGGTGTGTGCGGACAAGTGCGGACAAAGCCGCCTTCGTGCCGCCAAACGAAATCTTCCGCTCTGAAATAATGGCTTGAAAAGAGCGGCGATTTCGCAAAGTCCGTCGCCCACGCCCCGCATACATACCATACACGCACGCACTCCGCGAATGCCCCGGCGCGCTTACGTTGCGCCGGCTTATCGAGCATACAGCACAAATGAGCGAACTACAGAAACAGGGAGACAAAACTAGAGAGAGAGAGAGAGAGAGATAGAGAGACAGACAGACAGATAGAGTGTCAGAAAGAACTACAGGGATAGTGAGAGAGAGAAGTGCGAGAAAACTACCTACTAGAAGCTCGACGCGGGTGGGGTGTTGTCGTGCAAACATTGTGCAATGATGCCGATAACCCTTTAGTCTCTCGGCATGGTCTGGCTGCACAGGCTGGTCTGTTGGCGTCACGCCTTTAGGCGCGCAACTGCACCCCCTGAAAGATAGACTGGGGGAATGGGGGGGGGGGGCAAACAAACCCCGTCGAATACGCGAGGCAGTCAGCCTTGAAGCGTGTGATACGTACGCACATGTGAACGGATAGACAAGACTCTAAGACTACGGACGAAGGAAAACCTAATCGCCTATGAGCCGCCCAATGCTGTCCGGGGTGTCAGCGGTGGCTGTCCACGGAGCATATACATAGCAGGTCCAGTCTACTACTGCGACTAAGAGCGGGAAGGACTCCAAGCGCCACTACTTCTACTAGTAGTATTTCCTTAGTGCTGAAGCCGCCTCTGTTAGTATGCGTTTGCGCAAGTTCTCCTTGTTACACCCTACCCCCCCCCCCCCCCCGCTCTCCCGGGGGCAGTGTTGCTAGCC
Organism: Dermanyssus gallinae; assembly: GCA_003439945.1. Classification (NCBI taxonomy): domain Eukaryota; kingdom Metazoa; phylum Arthropoda; class Arachnida; order Mesostigmata; family Dermanyssidae; genus Dermanyssus; species Dermanyssus gallinae. The sequence goes on from QVRM01004797.1 coordinate 116,408, forward strand.
ACCTCAGTCGTCTATGTGTGTTGTGCTGGCTGAAAAAACTTCATAGTGAAGTCAAGTGAAGGCTTGGCTTCTGGCTAGAACACGCCCTACTGGTGGTGGACTCAAAGTACTGGCACGAGTGAAGCCCGAGCACAGAATGCCGAAAAAGGGTGAGCGAGGATGACCTGAATGAGATGGTGATTGGTCCAGATTAAGCGGTCTACCTATGACGCTGACGGTGCCATATCTTATCTTAGCCTTAGAGGCGAGAAAACAATAGGAGAGCAGGGGCGGGAGTACCCACATTGTAGATGAAGTAAAGTCCTTGATACAACAGAGGATCTAAGTGACCGAGTATGTTTCTTCTTCTACTCTGCTGTCCCGCTCTCTTTATATGCGTTTGTATGATTTGTTTTTCTCACTTTGTTTCTTCGACTGCTATTTCTTTCAGTACGTGCATTCATTATCTACCTAGAATCATTGGCTGTCAAGTACAAATATTACTAGTACTTCTCGTCTTTTTAACTCGGCGATATTTTGGATTTAGGTAGATTGGAACTTGTCGGTCCAAAACCAAGTACTCATATAAGACAAGAAAAAGTATTTTGTGCCATATAAACAAATCCATGCACTTATGCACCAAACTGCAATAGAAAAAGTTGGCTCTCATCGCCCCTACCATATGGGTAGTTTCATTCGTGAGCACCTTTTCCGAAATTAAACTTTTATGCAGTAATAAAATACTTTATTATGCGTTAAACCAACTCTAATAGAGATCTGCAGGTCTTAAAACAGATTGCTTTCTTTCGCGACAGATCTGTCGCATGAGGAGGAAAATCCCAATTGTTAGCGCCATCTGTTACCTCCCGGAGCCGGCCTGCAGCTCGGGGCAGTTTCTGGGCCAACTCCTTGAATCCTGCCTTCCTGGTCTTGACTCGACACAGCAGAGCGACCTAATCTCTAATTTGCTTAGCCTCATTTATTTCGTCTCTAGTAAGGTTAGGAAGCGTATCATACTTTTTGGGTTTAAGGAGGCAGACATTTAGACTATTCCTATTGTGCTATAAGAAAACTTCGTTATAATATGTGAAAATAAGAATTATTTTGGACCCCTTTAGGCTCACTACATTCATTAGGGCTAGCATTGATTCAACAGCAAGGATAGGCTGCCTTTTGTTATCACTATGTGCCGTTACCTTTCGTTAATTGTTTTCATATTTGTGAGCAAAACTTGGCTTAACATCTCCCCATTGCCTCGGAATGCCACGTTAACCTTTACTTACAAAAGGGGCCACACTCTGACACATAGACTATTTTTTAAATAATTATGTATAACATCAGGGGAAAGGGTGATTAGACTGTACTTAAATATGCACCGGCAAACAATACCTGCTTTGCTATTATATTATTGCGATCATATTTTAGAAGTCGCTAGAAGATATCCAGCAATATGACTAATGTTGACGTTATTTTGTATAACTTTCACAAAATACCAGGTGCTGTTTTTGTGATTTTGTAAACAACAAAACAGCTTAGAAGCATTTACTGACGAAATATTTAAATATATTTAGTGCTAAAACAATATACAATAGAATTATTTTAACTAGACAAGACTTCTGGCCAAACTGATTTTATTAAACTTTGCATGTGACCCTTTATTCAAGCAAACAGATATATGACAGAGTCTCCACAACAACAAAAAAATTTCGAGGCTGACTCTTAGCCAAGATTTAACGTCCATGGGACTACTTTTCGCATTGCTTCATAGACGGACTACCCCCATAAATACAAACGTGCAACGGTGGGGCTCGAATCCGCGCACCTATGTGTCTCCTTCAGTGGCGAGGCGCAGACGCATGACACCACGCCACCGAACTCGACACAGGGTCTCCACAACAGCAAATGCGTTACTATCGCTTAATAATAAGCTATATTTTTGTTAACTCCACGAGACGACATTGAGCGAACACTTTCGATGCATGCGTTTCCTATAGCTTTGCGGTTGATGTCTAACCTTAAGTATCCTACACGGGAACGCAGTTTCCGTGGGGGGGGGGGGGGCTTTGTTAAATTGGCAAACCCACGTCTGTAAACCGAGTTCCGAGACCATGATAGGAAGCTGAGACATGAAGCTCCCCTCTCGTGGCCTTGAAGCATTACCATACGCAAATCGAGGCCTGGGAATGGGGAGGATTCTCTAGTGAGTAAGAGGACCACACCAGGTGTTGTCCGTTTTCGACAACGATTCTGCATAAGCACTTTTCGAATCTCCCAAGTTGAAAAATAAAATAAAAAAATTATTCCACGTTTAGGTTACGCATGAGGGTTAGCGTAGGAAAATGCGTTGCGTCTTGTATTTAAATCACGAACATGCTGGGAGACAACTTAGTTTATTTGAGTTATATTAATGCTAACGAGTACAAAATGCTGAAAACTATGATGAGCAAGGTCATAGTTTTCAGCATCCAACAGAGTCAACGTCTAGAAACATAAAGTTTCTAAACGTAGACTCTGTTGGACATAGAGTTTTTTCTTAACTCGGTAATATTTCTCGTAGGAATATTTGAGCCTGAGATTTAAGAATGAATGTTTCTACATTTACACCGTACGGTTGTTTGAAAAGGTAGGTTACTGTTTTGATTTGTCCTAAGGTTTTGCAGTTGTTTTTTTTATTAAATGACTCTTTATGTTAGCACTTTGCAGTGAACAATTGTCTCCGCGTTAACGTGTGGTTACGGGTTCTCTAACCCGAGATTAGCCCAGTTCAACAATGTGCCCCGAACAGATGCTGCGTTTCCTTGTTGGATGCCAAGCGACAGCCTCTGATGCAAAAATTCCGATGCTCTTGAGTCTCCCGTGGAAAGGTTAAGGCTTCTACCCACGCGCTAAATCAATCTCAATGTAAGAGGGCCTGGTCCTCCCATTGTTTCAAAAGCCAACGGACAAAATTGTCAGCCACGGTGGGGGCTCTATCGATCAGGCTTGTTAATCGCTTTTGTTGCAGAGGGTCTGTCCAACTGCTCTGTTTAGTTCTTTCATCGGGAGGAGAGTCAAACAAAGACAACAATCTGTCGGTCAGCTTTTATAGTTCAGCGTTATAGGCTTCCCATACATCCTTATCCAATAAATTCGCAGTTGTTTGTATTTATTTGACTTAAAAGCATTTAGCCATTTCCCGTATAATAACAATACCTGTTTTCAAAATATAAGATACATTTTTAAGGGAGTATTATTTAAGTTTATCATCATTAGTCATATATATATATATATATATATGATATATACACTAAGCGCAATGAGCTATTGATTAAAAATACATATAAAATACAACCGGCTACGATTAAATATGTATCCTAAATTTTGCAAACAGGATAAACTACTTTTTCAAACAACCTTACGGTGTGAGTGCAGAAACATTAACGAGCACGACTGGGTAAAGCTAGTAAAGTATGCGGCGAGGTCCAGTTAGTCGAAATCCAATCTCTGGGCTTCGATTTGTGCAATACGCGTGATTTAATCTAGAGATGCTTCGATATCCTCTTACCATGCATATGGTTCATACGACATCGGGTACGTAATGACGTGTATCTCGCAGGAGCCAGCCGTACAGCATGCATGCCGAGATGAACATAATTATGGCTGCCTGTTGATCCTATTTGCTAATCCGTGCAGATTAGCGAACAAAACCTGAATATATTGCGATGAAGAAGTAAATACACGACAAAATGGATGATAAGTCGGGGCCTGGCGTTCGGAAAAGGAAAAATCGTAGTAATAGGTTTTGAGCAGACGTTATCCAATTGATCTAGCGGTCGGTGTCCCACGTCGGCAGTTCGTGTTGTTTCGCGGACGGAGTCAACCTTTTTCTCCCTCTAAATCTATCTGATATTTGGCTGTTATCTTCTGTTGTCTCTTCGCTTGTATTATTATTATTATTATTTATATTATTATTCGGATCTCAAACATTGCATCTTTAATACCTCGCCCTTCTTTAAACCCAAATTGTCTCGGACTGATGCTGTCGTTCTTTTTCAATGAACTCAACCAGCTAATAAACTCATATTTTTTTCAAGAATCTAGAAAAATACCGTCGTGATAGGTATATGTCCAATGTTTTTGAAGTAAATCGTGCCCCCTCTATAAAAAGGCGTAATTAAAGTTCTAGTTTGTTGACATAATTTGTATATATGTTTCAATAAGTTGCGATACTGCATTTTCTTTTACCGATTTCAGAAAATGTTTGTCAATTTCTTCAGTTGTTTTACTTTGATTGAGGATTGTGTTTCGAGGATTATTTTATTTGTTGTGTCTCTGAAATAAGTGAAAAGTGTTCTACCGTGCGGATTCCGCAATCTTAGTTCAAATCCTTGCTAGAGTCTTCTGAGATAATTTAGTTTTGTTTTAAACAATTCTTCATGCACATCTTTTAGATCTTCAATGGAAAACTGCTTGGAAAGCTGGAAATGGAAAGCTGGCTCAATGGGGACTTTCAAGGTGATCATACGGAAGAAACAAACAAATGTACAGGAGAAGTCTGAATTTGCAGAGGGATCTCTATTGAAGATGTTTAAGTGCATTCATGAGATGTTTCCTTCATGCAGAACTTCTGGTGGGAGTGAAGGCATTGTATTATGGGCCCCAACTATTGACACGGCTGTGGTTTTAGAAGCCGACCAGCCAACTTTATGTTTTAAGTGCCAACGCACGGGCCATATAGCGAGTAGCTGTACGTTGCAACGCGCATGCCGTAAATGCGGGGGAGCAGATCACCTGGCGGCTGAGTGCACCAATACCCCCAAGTGTGTAAACTGCAAAGGTGCTCACGCAGCAGGATCACCTAATTGTCCGAGACTGTTCTACCAGAGGGAACGCAATCGTATCCTATTAGAAGCTCGAACTCTTCAACAGGTGAGGATTGTACATCCTACAGCCATCATTGGAGACAAGCTGGAAATGCCGAAAATATCTCCTCAGGTTGCTGCAACCACGGAAGCTGTAACGCCAGGCCCAAGTTACGCTGCAGTTGTCAGAGATATCTCGTCAGCAGCTGACGACCGAACGCCTCAGTTAATTCTCCCGAAGCCTGCGGTTCCTCCACGCAAAGCTGCTAAGAAGTCAAGTCAATATATGAGAAGTTATGGCCGTCCACGCGTCCGACGTTACCGAGGACTGGCTCTCAAGTCGAGCCGCAAGTCTACTCAGACAGCTAGAGCCACCCTTGGAAATTTAGGCTCGGTTGCAGATGCGTTGAAAACTGTGAGCCCTGATTTGGCAGAAGCTATTAAAGTGGTGACAGAGGTACTACAGCCCTTGTTAGCTCTGTTACCACTGGCGAAAAAACTCAGAAAATGCTCATAATGCCAGATAATACCTTATCATCGCAAGATCCCGCAGTTACTTCGTCCTCTTCAGCTAGCCATAAATCCGACTGCCCAATATGTCGAAAGACATTTACTTCAAGGGGCTTACGGAGACACATAAATTCTATGCATCCAGGATCAAACGCCTATAGGCAGCCTGCTACAGAAGACACGCGTGCACAACTTCCATACATGACATCTCATATTCAGTTTGTTTTTAAAAATGTAAGGATGATACGTATAATACCCAAAACAGCAAGAAGGTTTGTGCTAGAATGCCTTGTGAAGGTCGCAAACGATGTAGTAACCTACAATCATAATTCAGCATGGTTGTCTCTACTATCGTTTGGCCCTGTTATACTTCGCCTTCCTAACGTCAAGAATGAGTCGTGTTCGTTGGCAGACATTATACGCTCAAACCTTAGAGACTTTGAGAACGGTCTCAGACTCGACGGATTGGCCGGTCAAGTCGGCCACCAGAAGCACAGAAAAATTGGCACTTCTGAAGAAGACCTAAAAAGAAGAGTGGTTGCAAAGTTAACCGATGGTGATGTGTCGGGCGCTGCAAGGCTCATAAGCTCATGCGACACGTTCGGTGCCGAGTCCGACCACGTAGAAGCTCTACGTGACAAGCATCCCTGCGCACCAACGGACTTGAGGTGGACAGATCCTCCTGCCGAATCGTCCCCCGCGGAAAGCTTCCACGTGTCACGGGAAGATATTTACCGCGCAGTAGGAAGCTTTTCTAGAAGCTCCGCTGCGGGTCTTGACTTCATTCGACCAAGGCTTCTGCAAGATTTACTTTCTCGAGCAATGGGTGAACGAGCGGAGGCTTTGGCCGATGCACTTGCTAAACTCATTGAAATTTTACTACGAGGAGAGCCGCCAAGAGATCTCATACCAATCATATTTGGAGCGAGGTTATTTGCTCTGAAAAAGAAGGATGGCACAACCCGCCCTATTGCATGCTCATCTACACTCCGCAGGATAGCAGCAAAGATCGCCTGCTGGAAAAATTCGTCGCAAATTGAGGAAGCAATAGGTGACCACCGGCTTGGCTTTGCTGCTAGAAGTGGAACAGAAGTGGCGATCCATGCCGCACGAGCCTATCTTGAATCTAGGTCAGAAGACATAGTCATGGTCAAACTAGATTTTCAGAATGCTTTTAACAACGTTCGACGTGACCATCTTTTAAAAGCTGTTGTATCCCATGCGCCTGATTTATACCACTACTTTGCGCAGGCATACAGAAACCCAACTCAACTGCTATTGATGGACCACGTCATACTCTCACAGTCGGGCCTGCAGCAGGGCGACCCATTAGGGCCTCCACTGTTTTGCCTCGCCATCAAGGAGCTAATAGACTCTCTCGAGTCCCCATTTAATGTATGGCACTTAGATGATGGCGTGTTAGCCGGTGACCCTGTAATAGTGGCCCGCGATATTCGGAAAATACTGGATTTTGCAACAAAAAGCGGGTTATGTCTCAACCCACAAAAATGCAAACTTTTTGTGTCGGGATCATCAATATCCGACTCCTCGATCAGACCGATAACCGACCTTCTTCCAGAATGTATCAGGACAAATAGGGCCAACCTTACCTTATTAGGCGTGCCACCTCTTGACGACGGGAAGGAAGAACAGTTATCTGGCTGGGTGGATAAGTTAAAATCCTCCTCAAGCCGCTTGGGTCTTTTAGGTGCACACAGGGGATTGTTCTTATTAAGGTCTTGCTTCTCGACAGCACGGGTAAACCACCTGCTTCGTGGGATTGACCTAACGCAAGATTTAAATATTCTGGAACAATTGAACACCCACACGTTGAACTCCCTGTCTTCCTTACTTAACCTAAGTTTACCAGAGTCAGCCCGCAGACAAGCCCTTCTGCCAGTGGAAAAAGGAGGCCTAGGCATTCCAGACGCTGTCTTGGTCGCAGGTCCCGCGGTAGTCGCTTCAATGTCTAGTACCTGGCATAGGGCGTCAAAGATACTAGACTTCCCAGCCGTCGGGCGGTTACGTTCACTACTAGAAGATTCTAAGGAGTGTCTCTTGACACGCACTGGAGCACCCCCTCCAGAAGAACCTACTTCCCAGGCAAGCTGGACCGCGCCGTTGGAGAACATACAACTCGCCAATCTTTTTAATTCAACAGAAGACGAGGTGGAAAAAGCACGGCTCCGAGCAGTTTCATCTAGTGGTGCTGGTGCATGGCTCAATGCCCTACCGAGTGCTCCCGTTGGAACTCTCTTAGATGACTTCGTCGTCAGGATCTGCGTTGGCCTCCGCCTTGGAGTCCCTCTAGTCGAGGAACATGAGTGCAGCTGTGGCGAAAAGGTCTCACCTCTTGGTCACCATGGCTTATCTTGCATCCGCAGTTTAGGCCGTAGGACGAGACATGCTGCGTTAAATGATACCCTAGCCCGTGCTCTAAGGTCTTCCGGCTACCCTTGTGTTCTCGAACCCGCAGGCTTGTACACAGACGACTCTCGTCGACCTGATGGGATGACCCTAACAGCTTTTGAAGGTGGGAAGACACTTGTCTGGGACGCTACCGTGACTGACTCTTTAGCACCTTCAATGGTCAGTCACGGCGCTACCCAGGCTGGTTATGCTGTTTCGCATGCGGAAAGAAATAAGTGTCGGAAGTATGCACATATTGGAGACTCTATGGACTTTCGACCTTTTGCCTTTGAGACCTTAGGGGGCCCAGGTAAAATTACTGAGGGAGTTATTACTAAGATATGAAAGTGTCTCAGATTGGCTACGGGGGACCCACGCGCTGGTGATTTTTTTCGGCAAAGGCTATCATTGGATATACAACGTGGAAACGCCACGGCGGTGCTTGGCACCTTGTCCAGGTGGTCTACACCAGGCCTGGACCTAGGGCTGATGTAGTTTGTCGTCACGTTCGCTAGGGGACAATTGTTAACCCCGTTACAAGTTAAATAAAATTTTCTATCAATGTTATATATATATATATATATATATATATATATGGCTAGCGATAAGAAGGCTGAGACAATGAACACGCAATACTATCTGGCAAAATTTATTATTTATATAAGTTTGTTAAGTTAGCACTTTGAAGTGGACAATTGTCTCCGCGCGAACGTGTTCTCTAACCCAGGGTTAGCCCAGTTCAACAATGTGCCCCGAACAGACGCTGCATTTCCTCGTTGAATAAGCGACACCCTCTGGCGCAAGAATTCGGACGCTCTCGAGTCTCCTGTCGAAAGATTAAGGCTTTTGCCTACGCGTTGAATCTGCTTGAGCGTAAGGGGGGCTACAGTTCCCATAGTCTCGAAAGCCAACGGACAAAATTCGTGCGGATAATCCACACTGGAATATTTTCTGCATTTGCTAGAAGCTCAGCTAACCTGGAAGCGTGACCTGCTCGGTCCGCACCTGCACCGACCATCGAAGGGGCTAATGAGTCGATTACAGTTGCGTCCTAAACAAGCATGCGGCCACGCTCAAAGGGCGTCAAAGTCACACGCAATTATATTAATATCAGCAAATTTAAATCATTGCATTGCATTCATGAAAACATATATATATATATATATACCATATCTCGCGGAACTGAACGTTAGAACACGTACGATGAATGTTAGAACACACCACCAACAGCACTGTCCTTCTATATATATATATATATATATATATATACTTGTACAAAAGGTAATGCAATACTAGACCGCTTTATTTACTGATATTAATATAGTTGCATGCTTATTTTCTCAGCTTTCTTTTCGCTAGCCCCTTTAGCTGGACTGTTGCATTTGCCTGGCAATGGACTTGCCCTGGTTTTGAGTCTTGGGCCTCCCATTGTCTCGAACGTAAGCCTAGAGCGGACGCGATTGTCTAAGTACTTTTTGAGTTTGGTCTGCGTCCTGTTAGCCATGTGTCCTGGCTATGAAGTGTTGTGACCGACGTGCCAGGAGGTAGAGATTGGTGAAGCGCGTTATTGTACAGGTGAGATGCTCTCCAACTGAGCATCAATGAAAGATATATTTTTAGTTTGACAACGTAGACTGAGCAATTGCGCCAAATCTATACTTAAAACAGAGGAAAGTGGAGATGACGTGCACGGAGTCCGTACTGCAGCGCAGCAAATTAACGCAAAATAGAAAAGTGTTATTCCGAGAAACCTCTTTTCTTTCCTGGACTGCTTAGCTTACGTGGAAGGACTACGGCTGCTTGTAGATGCAAACCCAGCCGTAGCCAGCGGATGGACACAGTGTGGGATGTACTCTATAACTGGCTTTTCGTTTTTGTTCTCTACTTTTCATTCGACAAAGAACCAATCGCTAGTTTGTCTGTACGCGGGAAAGCGTTGATAACTGATATTTGTTGGCAGCTGTGAGGCAGGACGTCAGCCTTCGTAGCGGCACTGAAGGCAGGCACGCAGGCAGGCCGCGGGGCTTCATTTCAAGCTCGGACTCTTTCAAATCGCTTGCGGTCTCCCTTCGACACTAAAGGACTCACTAAATAAGCTCTTGGCCAATAAAAAGGGGGCCAGCGCTAGCGAGTAACTTTGGCGACATGAAGGTGGGCGAACAATAACGCAGTGTATCAGAACTAGTAAAAGTGGAGCAGTTTTAGCTGTAAACCTAATCGTGGCCGAAGTCGTCGTAACACCAGCCTTATTGCAGTCACTCGCCTTTACTCGCGCACGTGCGACACAGTTGTCACTAGGTGTACAGGGTGTACAGGCTGTCGCAGCACAGCGATCAACGGTTTATATGACTTGAATTGAAGTAATTGTCCGTCGCTGTTCGCGCAGTCGGCGCATGGCCGGCCGGAATAAGTCGGCCGTCAGAACTGGGGGCGCGTGACGGAGCCCCCTCTCCGTGGCGGCGGACTGGGGGCGTCGTGCAAAGGCACGGACAACGGCGGACATGTGGGGGGGGGGGGGAGCGCCCGTAAACCCACACCCGACAAGGGAGCGGCCGCCGCCCTGTCTGAGCAACGCCAACGATCGGTCTGGTTAAAAAAAAACTCAATATGAAGAAAGAATCGTTTACCGACACCGTACCGAGCTTACGGACTCAACCTCAGTACCGGATCGTCGGCAACGAAGCCTCCAACCGAGCACCCTAGTCTGCTGGCGCGCGGCATTGTCGTAGCGAAGCCATTCGCTTATTCTGCCTTAGTGCTCTATCAATCGACTGGCTCGTAGCTCGGAGTCTGTCTATTTGCTTTGGAGTTCAGAGTTGAAATGTGTGTGAGCGGCCTAAGTGTGTGTGCGTGTGTGTTCCTGTGTATGTATGTATGCACGCACGCTCGAAATAACCTATGGGCTCATATAGCAAACTCGATCAAGCATACTCACACCTGCTACGACTGCTTCGACCGCTCTTCGACAGAAGCGAGAACCAATTCTAAACCTGCTCTTTAGAATTGGTGCAGAGATTAGTGCAGACAAAGACCCCGGCGTCTTTGTCGTTCACCTATTTCACGTAACGCAACAACCGGCAGGCGTTCCTCGAAAGACCTGACCTGCCCACCCTAGCGAAGAAAACCTCAACGTTGAGCCTGTATATAATTGCCATATACGATATATATATATATATATATATATATATATATATATATATATATATATATATATATATATGGTAATTTATTTATCTATGTATTCCATTAGCATATATCCATAATTGTAAAAAAATATCTTTAAGGTGTAGTTGCATCACGACGCAATCAAACCTGTAACTCCCAGTGCTAGACTGATTGGATATTTACATTACCTTATTTTGCCGACGTCCTTACGGTTACTAACAGGTGTCGGCAAACTGCTGCAAGAATCCCACACGCTGTATTTAGTGAAGGCACGTAACGACAAACTAAACCAAGCGTGATGAATTAAACTTACCCACCAGACGGGTGACTAATTTGAGATATAAACCCAGATAGTGACACCAAAAAGGTTGTATAATAAAAAAAAATTGGTTGCGTTGCAATGCGGATCGAACTCTTGTCGTAAAAGACAATGTTTCACACTACAGTTAGACTAACTTTTTACAAATTTATTTTGATACACTTATAATTGTTGATACGCGTTGACTTTTTGCTTGGGCGCCATGACGGATGTGCTTATTTGCGTTTCTATTTACCTTCTTAGAGCGCTACAACCGCGCAAAAGTATACGCGGACCCATTGAGCTTCTCCAGTATACAGGTAGTTCAACAAGTTCTTAAAATGAAAACCAAGAATTTTCCAAATCTTATTTTTAATTTTTTCTTATTCTATATACTCTCCGAGAAGCTCAATACACTTTTCCCACCGAGATTTCAGAGCATTTGTACCTCTTGAGTAGAATTCCGCGTCCTTAGATTGAAAACAGGCATTGACAGCAGCCTTAACCTCTTCATTGCTGGAAAAACGCTTTCCACCAAGACTATTCTTCAAATGTTCGAAGAGGAAATAATCAGAGGGGGCCAGGTCTTGAGAATAGGAAGGTTGTTCAATAAGTTCGAACGTCAGTTGGGCCAGTTTTACCGATGCTTGCCGCGACTTGTGTGCAGGAGTATTGTCCTGGTGAAACAGGACAACCTTCTTCTGCAAAGCGGGTCGTTTCATGATGAGTTCTTGCTTCAGGCAGTCCAACAGTCTTGCATAATATTCTCCCGGGATCGTTTTACCGCTCTCAAGGTAGTCGACCAGAATTATTCCACGTTGGTCCCAAAAACCGTAGCCATCATTTTTCCAGCCGATGTCGTTGCCCGCACGGATCGCACACTAACCTTTGAAATAAAAAAACACTCGCAAATTTTTTTTCTCCATTTTTCAAAATCACACCGATACGTTGCACGGGAAAAGCGATCAAACGAAATCGCAACGGCCAATCACCATAATATTTTGACTGCTGGCAGTCGAAAGGTTGCCGTTTTCAATAGCGGTGAAAGCGCGCCAAAATTCGAATGAATCTGAAAAGCTCATCTTAAGAACCTGTTGAAATCCTGTATTATCAAGGCGTGCAACTATCTTCGTCGTGCCTTTTGCATTGTTGTCTAGTGACCGTGCTTATTTGACGGTACCTTGTGAGAGCACCACTTGTGAACTTGTTCAAAAGTTTTATAGGACAGGCTCAGTACGTAAAGTGTCATGCCTTGAAAAATCACGGAACGCACGTTCTGCTAAGCCGCTGTATCCGGCATTGTGGAACAATGTGTGGAAAAATCGGTCCGGCGATGTGCCCAATAACTGGGTCTCTCGCGCGCCTCTACCTTTTGTCTTTTGAAGTTGGATCTTGCGATGTACCCACACAGGATTCAACTGGCTCAAAAGCTTAAGCCTATGAATTATCAAGAGCAGTCGTTGTTGTTGTTTCCGAGCGTGATGTCAATGGTTTGAAGCAAATTATCATTCATATTCGATGCGAGTGAACTCTGGTTAAGATGGTGACACAGGTCGCACAGGCGCCGAGACAATTGAGCGTTTGAGGCAGAAGTCTTTTTCCTGTGGGTTTTTTTTTGGCACAATAAAAAGTACGCTAATAATCCCACGACCATCAGTGAACTCAATGCCAACATACAAAGCGTGCACTAATGTAATTGAGTCTGATTTATTTATTTAGCGGTAATTGAGTCTGATTTATTTATTTAGCTATGACTCTCTTTCCGCGTGACCGCCTGCTGTGCGCAACTTACGCGTGTTGCGGGTACCTTTAGCGCAAATAGAAAGCCAGTCAGATGAGTACATTTCCTATCGTAGCATTCCTAGGCCCGTTGACCATCGGAAGCAAGACGTACAATATGTCGTGCTTCACTTGAGGACATTAAACGCTCAAGGACAAGATAGCGGATTGGTAGATTACGGATAGCCCACCAACTCCGGACCGATTGCTGAGCACCCCCGGCCTAGTCAAGCGAAGGAGCGATCGGGGTGCCAGTTGCTTTAGCTTAATAGGCAGATGGAGATGAGATACTACCTTATAAAGCACACCTTCCTACAAGAGAATCGTCCGTGTCAACGACAGCCGCATTACACCAAGACACGCAACGTGTCTGGTCGTGGTGGGGGCAAAAAGCGTTGTGGCAGAAATTGTTGTGGCAAGAATATTGTGATAGCCTCCTCTTGAACCGGGACAGCAAGGAAAAAGGAAATAAGCTCTGCTGATCCGTTAATATAATAATACTAATTATTTAAGTGTCCCGTATACAGCTTACAATACAAAGCCGAAAATATCACCATCGCATCTGTTTTAGAAATGACACATATTTTGTAACACATTCTACCCACTATTGTTTTTATGTTATTTAAAAAATCTCGGACTATATATACTACTGGTAGGGGCTGATGCCAGATATACGGATGGCAATGATTTGGACGTAACACGCATGTACCGATTACTCTACTTTTGTATTATTTGTGTTATTTATATGTCTATATTCTTTATATTTATGAATTTTTGTAATTATATGATGTACTCAAGTACAATGCGTTTCATTGTGTATGCTATGTGAGGCTACCGCCTTAAGTGCATTATTAATTGTATTTCGTTTTTACATCGAGCACAAACGCGTTCGATTAAATGCAGTTGCGTTGAATTTACCATGCTTGAAACTTAAGACGTCATGTTGTATAAGGTGCACTATTATGATTGTATATGTGTATATACAATCATAATAATGCACCACAATAATTGCAGAGAGATGCAAGCGGTCAAGAGTAAAGTAAACACATTTTTGTTAGGGCTGGCGTATAGGAAAGGTGCCGTGACGATAACTCTTTTGGAACTCGTTCTTTGGCTTCATAAAGTATGTAAAAAACATTTAAGAAACACAGATATATAGAACATTTGGAAAGGTCAATATCAGAATATTTATTATGGTATTTAATTTATTTAATTTCAACAGGCTAACGTAGCCTTTTGCGTGTATGTGGCTGTGTGTATGGGTGTATGTAGGCTTGTATGTAAAATCTTGAACTCTAGACTACTCAGGCAGGCTTGCCTATGTTGACTCTGTCCAGCTTTTCCATTTCGGTCGGTTGCGCGTTGTTGCTTCTGCCGCCGCATCTGCAACGGTTCCATTTCTCATCTTTATTGAGCAAACAGACTTGAGAAATGGACGAAACGTTCTTCGCTTCGCTTCGTGGTGGACAGCAGCCCGACGACCAGGACGATGAAAACAACAACAGCAACCAGTCATCAATATGCGCCTCAAACCACACATCTATCAGGTCTCGCCCAACAGGGATGTTGGGCGGCTCTATATTAGGGCGCGCGCGCCCGCATGCAATTGGTTTTCATTCGCAACCATCTAGAAACCTCGAGGACTCACCAGTGTACATCACGGCTGGCAGAAGGAGTCCGTGGGGCCGTAACGACGGATAGCCGACGACCTCTGATGGCATCCTCGGCATATCTGAAGGCGACCGGCTTTGGCCTTCGCTTCCCTCCTCTGCTCCTCGGTGGTCGGCTCACTAATGGTATTATTATAGGTCGTCCATGCATAATGCATACATATATGTGCGACAATATAGTATATATATATATACTTCGTGTTAGTCATTGGGCCCACATTAAGTATTTTTGGTGGAATAAGATGTTCATTACACGGGGCAAACGGTGCCCCTGGGCACGGCTCACCGAGAGCCGGTTGCCTCAGCAAATAACTCAGACAAATAGAATCGAGTGTCGCAACAGATAAGCGCCCGACAGTAACCAGAATACCCTACACTGCGCCGGGGTGTAGATGTATAGACAAATCTATTGTATACATAATATTTACCAACAAAGTTCAGTTAAATTTTCTATCATTCTCTCTGAAACGCCTACAATCGCTTTGCATTTAGTAGACGAACTGAGCTTTGTCTCAGCGCATTGAATTGTAAATTATATTTAATAAGAAAGGAAAATCGATTTAAATTAAAGAATTTTGTTATCTGTAAGTACACATTTAACCTGTAGAATCATTGGTGAATGTTTTGATGAAGACAATTAGCAAGACAAAACAGTAAAACGTTTTAGGTAAAGAGTTGGGTCCTTAAAGACAAATTTGTTAGGTTAGAACGTCGCAACTAGAAAGAAAAGTTAAAAGTCTCCGCCATCAATAGCGACGGGCTTGGGAAGTCACATTTGATAAATCGAACCGATTGCATATATATATATATATATATATAGACACACTTTCATGCCAAGAAGCGGTAAGTGGCTGGACACAGAAGAACAATTGTAGACTTGGGGTGAATCTTATATATATATATATATATATATATATATATGACGGGTAGAAGCAATTTCTTAATAATAATATTAATAATAATAATATTAATAATAGCACATTCTCACCAGAGGTGACAGCTTGTGAGTTTCATGATTTCTGATGATTTTAAGGGTTTGACTTAGGAGCACAATAATGTGTCGTCGTTCCTGTTTTCAGTGTCTACAGGCATTTCATGATAACCGATAGAGTGTTAGGGGGCGGAGAATGATGGAACCATTGACTGATGATTCCGCCAGAATACGTCGTAGGCTGCATGCAGCCTGAAGTATCTTGTTGTACAGTTATATAATTGTACAGTAATAATACTAATAATAAGCAACGACAACAATACTAAAAACAATATTCATCATTAACACTACCGCGCCTGTCATATAATCATGCTAAAGATGATGACGTCAAACTGCTTCGACAACACACAACAAAGACAAATAATGAGCCCAATCACCACGATGTGCCGTTTCACTCACGGGCCAATTAAGTCAACCATTTATCGAGACGACAGCGACGTTTACCAACAGCCAATATATTTTTGAGTATGGCCCAGTTGTGTGCGAGCACAACTAATTGTGCAAATTCAAATTACTTTTATTTCGGTGACAGAAGAACTTCCCAATCGAGTGGCTTCTGGAAGTTTGGCTTTTTGCTTGTTTTGTCACTCTTATTTGCTTCTCTATTTCTAACGAACAGCAAACGCGTCCTAATCACCACAGTTTTAACAACATATATATATATATATATATATATATATATATATATGGTTGTACAGACTCAGACTTCGAAGCCGCACTGGTAGCCAGGAAACCCACAACAGCCAGTGACCACAACGACAAAATCAACAACTTTGTCAACTACCAGCCTAGCCAGATTCCCAATCACTTCTAGCAAGCACGGCAATGATCTCAGTTAGAACAAGAACGACACAATCAGCAACGAAAAATAATTGCGTATTATTATTGAAATAATAATTGCGATTGCTTCGACAAAGCAGCTCGATTTCCCTGGCGAAGTAAGTCCGGCATGCAGAAGTTGGTGGCATTCTTCTGAGCGTATGATGAGGACACCTTACTGATACTGGGTGAGCAGAATGTGTTGCGGATAAGGCAAAATGTGGGAATCCCGCAAAGCAGCCCACTGAACTGTGTCTCCTTTACTTTTCCGTTTGCTGATTTTGTCGGCTATATTCGATAGGAGTACCGAAAAGCCATACTTGAGTCGACTGGCTGTCAAAGGCGTTATACGTTGCGAAGGCCAATCCTTGGAATTAGTCAACACCTTCTCATGTCTGGGGCTTCGGCTCCACTATACTAGGGCGGCCTTTTATGCGCACATCGTATTTGCTTTTCAATGCGGGTAAGGATTTGTACTCGTAATGTCAGGCTGTGCACAGGGTTATTAAGATAATTGGATCGCTGTCGAAGATGCTGCGTACAGTGCCACGAAGTACCATTCGAAAGCTTTCGAATGGTACTTTGCGAATGGTACTTCGTGACCAGAGCAAATATTGTTACTCATGCTAAGGAAGCCGTGCAAAAACGTTTACAGCCGATCCAGTCACATTTAGTCAATTATGGTAGTGAAATGTATCATTTCAGCTGTATGGCCCTGGTGGAATCAAAAGGGCGTGGTGTGCTATGAGTTTCTGGAGAGCAACAAGACGATTAACAGCGCAAAGTAAACCGTTCTTGAAAAGCAAACCGAACTATGCAATCGTAGATAATTTGTGTTCCACTACGACAACGCCCACCCGCACACATCTGTGGAGACCTGCCGTAAATTGCTGCATTCTGCATGCAATGTTTTGCCTCACCTAAGAGAAGCAAAACTTTGCATGTTTTAAGGGTCTTTATTATTTTTCTGTATCTAAAAACCAGAAATTCTGGTCGCATATGGCTTTCCTCTCTTCTCCCTCGAAATCGCCAGACGAAGGTTATAGAAAGGGATTGTACGTATATTATTTACTAAGGTGTCACCGTATATATATATTATAGATTTAGACATATATTTTTCATGGCTTCACGATCACGTAGATTGTCACAGATCACGCACAACCTGAGTGATCGTAGCTCTATATGCATATATACACATTCGTCAGAAAGCCAACAGCCCGACACGCTTTCCGTGACCGGCGACCGTTTGGTTTACCTCTCTATTCTGTGTACAATTGTAGGTTGGTGCAGAGGTGGGGCTCAAACCAATATACACATCCGCGAGTGGCAACTGCTGTGCGTAGAAGAGTAGATAATTAACTTACAGACACGCCAACAAAGCGTGGGCAATGTAATTGCTGCTGAGCAATTAATTAGGCTCCATTCTCCCGCCGCCGCTGGTGTCAGTCACGTCGCCTTATTGCTTGGCTGGCTGGTTGACAAAAACAAAACTTCCACCTGCTGCTAACTTTCTACCATGGACTTCTTCACCTAGTAGACGAAATCGTATGTAGCAGCAGCCACAAGCGTAACGGCACAAGCGTCAACAGCAAGAGCAACTGTATTAGCTGGACAGTCCAAGGCGCGAAGGGTGTACGACTTTAATTTGCCCACATTGACACGTTACGAATCGGGCGCAGGACGAATACAGAACGTCAGGTGCGTACTATTGACGCATCTGACGCTCTGTGTGTAAGTATTCGTTTGCCGCTCACCGGATGCCTGAATTACCTCTATCTATCTAAATCTCCGGGATCCTCCTCGCCTTCTTTTACTTTGCGCCGTTGAGACAACATCTGCTTTGCCTAGCTGACATGAGGGTTACGGAGGAAGTAGTGGATAGAGCAGAAGGAACCCTTTTACCCGCTTCGTCCGGTAGCAGTCGTTGGCTATATATATATATATATATATATGGGACTTGACTTCAGCGAATGGGTGTTAGCCCGCTAAAGGCACATCCCGCCTTAAGCTTTACTCTCTGATGGGCTCAGATTTCCATACAACAGTACTATGGCCCATCAAGAGAAGTGGCGAGTGCCACTCGTATAACTTGTCCCGGATCATTTTTCCAACATTCGACGTGCTTTGTTCCAACATCTGCGGACCCATAATTCAAAACCACGGGATCTGCTAGTATATAAGGTTGAAATTAAGCTCTCCTGAGCCTTTCCAAAGCTCCTTTCTTTTACCTCAGTTTTACCTCTTCAGTACCGTCGTAGCCATAACTACCTTTCGCTTCTACGAACTTACGGCAATAGGCAAAATGGACTACGAAGTGCAGTAAATGTTAGATCACTGAACGTTGCCCAGGCGGTGAAAATAAGCAACACATTCTTGTGGAGAGTTCCACGAAGTTTGTGATATCGATAGATCTGATGCATTTTATAATTATATTTAAATGTTAAGTTTTTTGTAAAAAAAAGTTTTTATTAGTGCTGATATATTTATGAGTGTAGGTGCTTTTGATTTGACTGGGCTTGAACTCCTTAAGAGTTCCTCCGAGGGGGTCTGGAACATTTTATTTCTTTCCGTCTCTCTTATTAGACCACTTGCTAACCGTATAGTACGCTTTAAAAAATTAAGGGCCGCTACTGTCTGGGCACTTCTAAATATCTCACTTGCCTTCTTCGTTTTCAAAGGGTCTTTGAAACCACCGCGGACCTAAAGAGCGCAATAAACTCAGCTGCTAACATCAGCAATTTGCGCTAAATTTTTTTCGATCCGTCAATGTTTGGTAGAATTCTTGCGATTGCATTGGCCGTCTTTTTTGTTTTTGTTTTTCTGTGGAGGAGGTGTTAAATGCAGTTAGGCACTATTGCTATGAGTCTCTCTCTCAAGCAGTGTGGGACTCGACCCCAACGGTTGAGTGTTAGTCTATTGAGACCCATACCCACTAAACGCATCTCCCCCGCGTTCTCTCAGATCAACTGGCTGGGGTCGGCCAAAGGTTCCCGCACTTGTCTAACACCTGCAAGCCCGTTTTCTTCGAGCTGCACTTCTCTACGGTTGCTCTCAAGTTGAAGCAGCAGTTGTGTCTGTGTTTCTTTGCACTTTTTGTATTTCTCTTGGAGGACTTCTTTTGCCGTAGCTGCTCCAAGTTTACAGGACTGCTTACTGGAGACGATGTATTCTATTAGGCTGGACCAGAGTGAATTGGCGCTTTGAGCACCATAGAGGAGCATATCTTTATGCGGACAAGTCCCGTAAGGTTATTGGCCAAGCCAATTCTTAAGTACCGGACCTCCTTGACCTTTTTATGATGATACCAAATGGAAAATGCAGTAGCACAGACGGTCACCACGGCGTGGGCTGGTAGTAAGGCTAGCCCTCATTTTCTCATGTAGTATGACTTTGAAAACTTCATACATTCTAGACTTAAAAAGACTAACTTTGTATTGTAAAATAGTTAAACCGACTTCCTGGAATACAGATACGGTCTTTCGGTATGAGAGTGTTTCGGTTATGCTATTTGTAGAGGTCATGTAGGTTATAAACCGGTATCTTAAATAAATAAGGTAGAGGTACACGCTGCCCTCCCGTGCTGGGTACCTCAGAACTGACAAGCAAAAGATCCGGTGTCCGGGCGTGGACAATGAGGACGAGGTCGTCGGCTCTAGAGATTGGCTACGGAGGGAAGTTCCCTTAGTCGCAGCACATCGCCATTTATCATCGTATGTTATGTTTCATATTAGGGGGCAATATATGGAGTCCTGTGGCACCCCTGCAGTCATGTTAACACTAGTTTCGTCCGACTGTACTTTCCTGTCGTGTAGGTAGTTTGATATGATTGGTAAAAGGGAGCCTTCTTCGTGTGGACGATAGGCTGTTAAAAGCCTTTCGAACCCCAAAGAGGATAACGAGGTAGAAGTTTCGTCCCCTCGGCAAACTCTCGAGAAGAAGTTCACCCTGCGCCTGAATTCGCCTTATAGCGCCGATAGTTTAGTGGCCCTTACGAAACACATGCTGGCTGTCTGAGAGTGAGCTGTTCCTTTTCACAAGTACCTGAAGCCTGCCTCCGCGATTCGGATGCTTTGGCCAGAGAGCCGAGTACGCAGATAGGGCGGTAGAAGCCGGGGTCCTTGGGTATAAAAAATTTCTCCGGAAAAGAGCCCGACCAGGGCATCCCCTCGCCGTTATCGCTACTGCTTCCGAGTATTCTTTTATCAGCATCCTAACCGCGGAGACCGCCACACCGTCTAAGCCCGGTGCCTTTCTCTCGTTAAGGCGTGCCGCAGCGTCTTGCGCCTCTTACAGAATGACCTCCAGGGAGTCCTTTTCATTCTTGCCTAGGGCCTGTAGGTAAGGGGCGCGATCAAAGTGTGGGTGTTAGAAAAATACATACATAATAGCTTTACTAACCGATGGTTAGTTTACAATATTGCGCGTACAGAGAAAGCACACATTCACATATACATATATCCATCACGGTTCTAAAAGTCGAGTCAACGGAACTGTTCTATCGCATCGTTGAAGGTGATATAAGTCACACTGTCTCCCGCAAAGTTTGCACAAGCATAACGAGGAAATTTCATGGAACTTCTCTCGAATACAGATCTTCATGTGGAAGCCATGTACAGCAAATCGTGCAATTAGGTGTCTATTTTCATAGTTGCAGCGCTTCCATGAAGTACACGTCATTGCCTGGGTTTCATAAAAGAGCGGGTCAATGCCTGCCATCTTATTCTCCCATTCAGACATGTACTCGTTGAAAGCTGCCGTTTTCGGTAACACGTGCATTTTTTGTAAATTCTCAACAAATAGCGGAGTCGACGCCAGTAAATAGACTAATCTGTTGAGACTAGTGCGGTCAACTCTTAGCGCCTTTTTTAGAAAAGCGGTCTTGATTTGGTCAAGCGCCTTAAAGTTTAACTTCGTCAGATGCGGCCATATCATCTGTATACCGTAAGAAGCAGTAGGCGCAATCTTCAGGTTAAAGAGATGAACGGCAACGTCCATTGAGAGTGTATGAGGGTCTCGGATGCTATGAAAGGACTGTAGTCCTTTCCGAATTCGTTCATCAATGTGCCTCGAGAAGTTCGTGCCTCGAGACGAGAACATAACCCCTAGTTATGAGAAGTTCGAGACAAATTCTATAGATTTGAACCTAACCGTAGTTCGTCGATTCCAGCCAATTTCCCTCCACGTCTAAACTTCATTGCCTTTGTTTTATCTAAATTTATTTCCAACTGGTTTCGATGAACGTAATGCTGCAAGGTCGCAAAGGATTGTTGCAAATGGAATCGACTGCGAGAATATAGCACCAAGTCGTCTGCATACATAAGGACGTCTACCTGCGAGTGCCGACTCCGTGTCTCTTCAGGAAGGTCTCTCACCAGCACCGAAAACAGCAGGGGGCTAAGATTATCACCTTGGGCAACACCAGTGGTCTGTAAGATCGCCATGTGTTTAGCGCCTCCGTCATCTATAATAACTTGTCCTTCCTGTAAAATACCTTTAATAAGCTCCAATATATTCAATGAGATCCCGCAAAAAGACAGCTTGTCAAGTATAATTGTTGGTGTTAGAAAAAGAGAGCTTCAAGTGCTTAACGCACATCTTTGGGGTCACGATTGTGCTCTTGGAAGCAAGAAGCCTCTTAACCATTTTGCAAAGGCCCTCCAGAAGCATTATTTTTCCTCGGAAAATTCTTCAGTACGAGTAGTTCTGACGGGGTCAATTAGCACCCCATATTTAGGTTTGCCGACTAGAAGGCGGATCTTTTCGAGCATTTCGCTAGCCGAGGTTTCTTCTCCTGCCTCGATTCTCACAGACGTCATCTTAATCTGCCCTTTCCGTGGTCTAGTAAAATCGTCTGGCTGGAGCCTTTGCTGTCCCCCTTATGTGACGTCTGCCGAGCATCCTAATTGTCTGCAACAACCCTCGGTGACTCTTCGGAGCGATGTCCAAATCAGTTCGTGGGACATGTATAGGGCCACTGGTCTTGGGTTGGTCTTATTGTGGTCCCTCTCAAGGGTCTTGCAGGAACTAAGTAGCAGGTTTTTAAGAACAACCCGGTTCTTTTTTGACTTCCTTGTAATGAACATTATTCGTAAGCCTTGCGGTGCTGCGATGCTGCCCTTCGAAGGGCGAGCGGCTTCCACTGTAGCTTCCGCTCGGTCTCGTCTAACGAGTTTGGAGGCCTCCCCAAGCAAGGGCAACGCTGCCATTTGTTTCTCAATGAGCTTTGCTCTTTCTATATCTAGCTGCTTGTGTCTAGTTTATTTTTCTGGCACATGTTGCACATATGTTTTCCAGGCATCAATAACTACCCCGGCCGAGTCGATTCCTGAACTTTTAATTCCTAAACCTGCTTGGTCAGGCCGCCTGACTTTGTTCTTCATGTATCAGCCAAGACCGTGATTTTTTGCACCCCCCTCTTGGCTGGGAGAATTAGCGTGTCCTGTTTCGTCTGCCTTACTTTCAGCTCCGGTGGGCGTTTTTTGAGGCGAGTTATCGCAAACGCACGGCCACATACAGTACATCAAAATAATCGCTGAATGTCACGCACCACTATGCTGTATCACTCTCTGGGGTTATCTCTCTGCACTCACAAGAGAAGCATGATCCCTCTGATTTTCGTACACACATGTCTGCACTTCTTGGCGCTAGCGACTGATCTGCCTCGCCTGCAGAGCATCCGACACTGACAGTTTTTTAATTTCTTTATCGACCAATTTGTTCCCCTGCAATCGCATATTTTGTGACATCCTGGCGAGCAGCCGGATATAAGAATAGGCATCTAACTACGGCATTTGCAGCCCACGGGTTCCATCACGTGTTATGCAGCACAAAAGAATTCCACAATCCTCAGGAGTGTTGTAAGTGCGCGAGATGCTTAGGCCATTGTGATAGATACCACGCCGCAGCATGTCTAGCAGTGCAATCAATAGCTGAACTCGCAAGATGAGGGAAGATCCGGTGACGCAGAAAAACCACTGATTCAGACTGATGTACTTATTTAAAATTTATCCAACCTAGGTGTTAATAAAGCATAATATAATATTTTGTGACGTAATGTCCGACCAGTGTCCTCAAAAAAATAGTAGTCTTGCCTTATTCCTAGTCAAGACTACTATTTTTTTGTCCGCCCTGATTCCATTTTGCACTCTCTAGCAGATTACAAATATCAATTGTAGTACCAACGTGATTGATCGAACCGCGTTTAAAAAGAACGTTCTGTAGCGATTGGCAATAATTTTTTATCATAATTGGTCAAATATGTCAGGTATGTTCTAAACGGTTCCAGCAGCAGCAGCGGATATTCTGGCTACCGGGTTATCGATCGAATCAACGAGGGCCTCATAGATTAGACTCTTTACGTGGCCTCTTAAATAGAGTCCTCTGTAAGCGACCAAACGGTGAGCCCGGCCAATCTATCAATACTCGAAGGCAACGCCTAGTTGAGTCTGCACACTAGCATCCTCGCGGTGCTCAGTGCTGCGGAATGTACGTGTGTAACACAGCATGGGGTATGAATATGAATGCAAATGCAAATACTGTGACAGGGAAAGACACCGGGAAATATTAAACCCGAAAGAGCCCAATGTTTATGAACACGTTAGGCTACAAAATGCAAACGTAAGAACTCAAAAACGAGGCATCATATATTTTGATTTTGGCAAGCGATTCTCATTACGATCGTACCCCCCTTTCCCATCAAAAATGGGCTTAATTTGAAAGGAAGCAGAGTGTTCCCTCAGGCACTCCACAGACATCCGCTCTGCTTCTCTGTCTAACAAATATTGGTCTCACAAGTGTCTATTTTGTGAATTAGTGTCTAGCCGTAATTACATCCGTATAACAGCTATTCATCACTTTTCTTACTGCTTACTGTTATTTATTTTTACCTTTACTATTGAACATTAAGACATGTTCATTCGCCATTTTATTAAAACATAGGTATTTACTTTAACAAGCATTTTGCATCCGCCTTAAAGTATTGCCCGTCCATCTTGGGACAGCCTGTACCTACTTGTACATGCCACAATGCTCGTGACGGCACGACGACGGTCGTAGTGCACATCTCACTGAAAAGTTGCCTTTGTTTACTTCCAACATCCCAGTTCCATTACTGATAATGTGTTAGTGCGTATGGTTACATATATCGGGGTGTGTGTGTGTGTACGTGGTGTAATGTGGTTGTTTCAATAAAAGTCACAGTCGGATACCGAGGCGAAGCTCCTACGTGTGATGAGCTGTAGTTTATGGGCGGCGACTTTTAAGGTGTGTACGTGCGTTGTATTCAATGCTTAATGCTATTGACCTTGACCTTGAATGGCTATTGAGAGAAAAAAAACTATTGACCATCATCAACAGCTACATATTCTGCAGCAGTGGTTACAGCAGCAGCAGCAGTAGCAATTTAGCCAAGATAAGCGGCTTACAATCTGATTTTCGAACACGAACACTCATCGAATTGAATCGCCGCACGTCATCAAGCGAAACGCCATGCGGCCGATTTCGACATGTTCGTCGCCCTCCACCATTCGAATGGCGCCTGTTGTCGTCGTTGTTGTTGTTGTCGTTGTTGTTGTTGTTGTTGTTGTTGTTGTTGTTGTTGTTGTTGTTGTTGTTGTTGTTGTTGTTGTTGTTGTTGTTGTTGTTGTTGTTGTTGTTGTTGTTGTTGTTGTTGTTGTTGTTGTTGTTGTTGTTGTTGTTGTTGTTGTTGTTGTTGTTGTTGTTGTTGTTGTCGTCGTTGTCGTTGTTGTTGTTGTTATTGTTTCTGATGTTGTTGGTTGCGCTGTTGCTGTCGCAGTTGTTGTTTCTGATGTTCGTATTGTTGCTTGCATTGCTGTTGTTTCCATTGCAGCAGTTCGTGTTGTTGCTAATTTGGCTATTGTGTTTGTTGTTACTGTGCTGCTGTTGTTGTTATTGCTATTGTGTTTGTTGTTACTGGTACTGTTGTTGTCGTTGTTGTTGTTGTTATTGCTATTGGTATTTATGCTGTTTGTTGTGTTAATGCTGTAGTAGCTGCACTGGTAGAATAGAGAAAACAGCCGCTGCAGAAGCAGGACTACCAGCAGCAGCAACGGCAGTAGGAAAAGCAATGATGATGATGATGACGATGAAGACGTTGACGTCGCTGTCATCGCCGTTGTAACGTCGCAATGAATTAGCAGCAGCAGCAAGAAGCAGCCACCAAACGAAGAAGAAACGACCAAACGACATGGTCCAAATCAGAATCAGACTCGTTCCGTCTTCAAGTCTCTTTAGCTCTTCTCCTGCACCGACAGTCATCTGGCGACTGGCTATGGGGGCGGCTGTGGCAGTAGAGGCGGGGGCGGCGGCGGCGGGCTAATAGAAAGGCCGGCGCCTACGACGACAACGACAACAACAACATCAACGACAACGACAATGACGACGACGACGACGATGAAAAAAGAAAAGCGAATGAACGCATTCGGCCGTAAAGGGCTTTTCTTTTCAAGCGTTCGGCCGATCGGCTCATATTCCGTACACACCAGAATAAACCCCCCCCCTCAGACTTCCCCCAACCCGGCTCCACCCATTGCCCACCACTATCACCAACCTTCCTCCCTCCCTCCCTGTTCCTGCACCCCTGCCGCCGGGCGGCAGCTCGTGATGGCCGCCGCGTAGCCTCGCGACTACCACACTCATCATCATCATCGGACACTGGGCGACGCGTGAAGACATGCTTCAGTCGCTCCACCGGACGACAAGTAACGGCAGCGTGGCGGCAGAAGCAGCAGCAGCAGCACCAGGCCCAAAGCAGAAAAAGGCTGACATGCAAGCATGGAGGATAGGGCATGCTTTCGAACGGGAAGGCCGACAAACCAGCCCTTGAAAGACAGAAAGCAGAATGACGACAACTACGTCGACGATGACGGAGGAACATGAAAACGATGGTGATCTTTATGACGACGATAATGATGAGGATGAGGATGATGAGGATGATGATGTCGATGATGATGATAATGATAATGATTACGATGATGGTCTTCATGATGAACATGATGGTGATGGTGAGGAAGTAGTGGTTGTGATAATAGTGTAGCCGGGGCTGCCGCTGGCGCTGTTGCTGTCGATGGGAGGAAAAGAGCTGAGGCAGGAAAGGACAAGCAGCCCCGATGTACTACTTCTGCTACTGCTACTACCGCCAGTACTAATACGACAGCACTGCTATTTCTTCACGACATGAAAAAAGCGTCCGACCGGCCGTTGGTGGAGCTAATATTAGCATGATGATGGAGTGGCTAGACGACCATACTGCTGCCCGTGCTAGCTATTGTGCTGCTCTTCTAGGCGACGAAGAAACCGAAAGAAAAAACAAGGACAAGGAAGACGAAGCAGAACAGAACGAACGACGAAAAAAGCGGAGAGAAGGGGAAGAACGCAGGGCCTAGCACAATCGGTTGTCGTATCGTAAGAACGTCGCATCGAGAGAAACGGATGAACGCACCACGACAAGGACACTCGCTCGGAGTCTGCTTCCGCCCACCGTGACGCTGTTGTGGAACTCTTGTGTATGCTCCTTGCAACTCTCTCTCTCTGTGTGTCTGTCCGTTATTCTCTCTGTGTCCTGTTAAGTGAAGATTTGCGTTCATTTTGTCTTGTACGTTTGCCCCTTTCGAGCTCTTCGTTTACTCTCTCTCTCTCTCGGCTTCGCTTCGATTCTTAGGCATTTTCGTTTCAGTAACTTCAGGGCTGGTTCCTTGCCGAAGCACGGATCCAGTCGCTTCGCAGCAGCTGCTGCTGCTTTCAGCAGCTGTGTCTCATTCTGCCTCAACGCTGACATTATGAACTTTACGTTGGTTCTTGTGCCTACGAGAACGACCACACTGACGATGGAAAAGGGGCCACCGTCAAGGGCCGCCTCCAGAAACGCGGGATACAGCTGTCAACAAAAACAACAACAACATCAGCAACAACACGTCGTCATCATCAGGCCGACTTGTCAGCATCTGCAAAGTTTCAAACCGAACGTGCTAGAAAAGCACACCACCGGTCATTTTGGTTCTTCTTCATTGATGACCTTTCTCGGTGTCCCGTCTTATATCGCACATTGATGACAGAACCTCCGTCACTTTCTAAATCAGCAGTGCGATCTAAGCTAATATTAAAAAAACGCTATGTTGTTAAGCTGTGAAAACAACGTAGTGTACTAAAGCAAACACTGGCAGACAGAGCCTTCGTTGTGACGATTTATGCCCTGAAAAAAACGACCCGGAAGTTTGGAGCTCTTAACAGAAAAGAGAAGCTTAATTTTATATAAACGTCAATCAGGGCAAACGTGAGCACATTTTTGTTTTCACTTTAGTAAGGATACGCTATATGCTTTGTGCCGATTGCGTTGGTAGGCCCTAGTCGAAGGCGTAAAACAAGATGTGTTCTGCATTCGCTTTCGTAATCTGCAACTGCAAACGTCCATTCCAATCCTTTGACTTGGACTAAAGATGTAGCAGAATTAGTGGTACGCTTGCTTGTCGATAGTAGCGGAGTAGCTCGGTGAGTTGCTGCCTAGACGAGTATTCGACGCAACCAATATCCACACTAGTGGCTAGATATTTGACTGCTGGAGTGATGGCTCTACCGTCGGTCGGAAAAGCCTATGACTGAGCGGAGGGCCTCGAAGTACTCTGCGCTCGTGGCCGGCCTGCGTGGTTATGATGGCCATTCGCGGCGCGTTCCTTGCATGAATCATCATGATACTGTTGTTGCTCGAGTCGTTGGCCATCGCAGGAACATCTCTTGGTCTTTATGAATGGCTATTACAGTATCAATGGCCATATAATAAAGATACATATATTGCAAACTACAAGTCTTACCACATGACCTGCAAAGATTCTACGCCACCCCGTTGCTTTCGTTGCAGGCCTTTCTCTCTCGCCCGACTCGCTGTTGTTTAGCAATTGCTTAAACTGATCCAACCGTATCGCTCTCTTCCTTCTCCTTGTTCTTTCTGCCCACCTTGTTCTCTGATTCTTTTCCTCTGCTCCCATCGCCCACTCCCTGCTCGATCTCACGTCTCGGCAGCCGGTGGTGCTACCGTGCTACCGCAGCGGCCTTTACTGCTTGCTAACTGTTGTTAGCAAAAAAAAAAAAATTTTGGACTGACTCTCAGCCAAGATTTAGCGTCCATGGGACTGCTTTGCGCATTGCTTCACAGACGGACCCCCATTAATACAAATGTGCAACGGTGGGGCTCCAACCCGCGCAACTATGTGTCTCCTCCGGTCGCGAGGCGCAGACGCATGCCACCACGCCACCGGGCTCGACAACTGTTTGTTTAGCAAGGTTTAGTTTCTTGTTAGCTTTGCTCGTATCGGAACAGCAAAGCTGCTTCGTTGTGCATGCGATAGTCTTCCGCGGTAGATCTTCAACACTATATCCACTCGATTATTGCTTCACTCTGTCTTCCCCCCTCTATTGTTCTCTCGCTCTCTCGTGCTATCTGATTGGGTCACTCCTTATATCTTCCTATTTAGTTCACACTTTATCCCTGCTTCTTTTGGTCCTCCCTAACCATCTTAAGTGTCTGTGGCCTCGGCTATCATTGCGCTCCTACAGCGCGCGGGTGCCCAGACAGGCGGCCGCGCAAACGACGGGCGGCGGAGACGCAAAAAGAGGACGGCATTGCAATGGCGCTGTCGCGCTGTCCTCATCGCCATCACCATGTTCATCGTTGCCCTGTTCGCGGTCGTCTGCGCTGCGGTGCGCCTCGGGGGTCGTTGTGCCGCTATCATTCGTTCATTGCCACTTTCGGCGGTGGCGACGCGGGCGCAGGCGCAAGCACCAGCAACATCGACGTTCTCCTCTTTTCGACGACAATTAAGCCGCTGTTCTGTTCCATCCATTAGCAAAGTGTTTGTGACGGCGGAAAAAGCCCGTGGCGCGTTTTACACACGTCTGCTGGACGGTGGCTTTGCCCCTCGACCCGTTTTTCTATTGCCCTTTTCTCTCAGTTTTGCCCCTGCAGTGTCTCTCTCATTCACTGCCGTCATCTTCTCTGTTTCTTTTCCGTTTCATTTTTATTTATGTTATTATATATATATATATATATATATATATATATATATATATATATATATACTATGCATTCTATATCCGTATGTCTTTACTTTATCGTTTTTCTCCTATCTTTCTATTACACACACATGCTTATGAAATAATCACCAGTCTGTCATTCTGCCACCTACAATATTTCGGGCTGCTCCTACGCCGCACTGCCCTTCTCAGGCCTTTTCCCTGTCTCGCTGCCTCTCTCGCTTGCTAGTTGTGTGAACTCGTGTTCATTTTCTATCCTCGCAAGTATATTCTGTTCTGGTACCGCAATACGTTACGCCGTACGGCGCGCCTACCACGCGCATGTACCATTCGAAACGATGCCAGTCTTGAGGTTGGAAGATTCTTTACAAGTATCTCTTCCTCTCTCTCTTCCCCTCGCCCCCTCTCTTCCTCTATTCCTTTGGCCTTACTTTGCATTTGGCCTTCTTTGCCAGATGTCCAGTACTTGGTGAAAACGTGGGAAAGGGAGTACGCTGGCCGTTATGTCTCGACAGACAGAGAGAGCTTCTGAGCCGGGAGATAGCCGGCCAAGAACCTCCGCCGCTCCCGCCATCACAGTGAGAGCCACATCCGGGCTATACGTAGGTCTGTTGGCTCTGCTGCTGTTGCTTCGTCTGCAGTTGCCAATGCCGCCGCTAAGGTGGGTGTAACTTCGCGCAGTCCCCCCCTACGGGCTCTGAGTCGCGGTGATTGAATTGTGATAATCATCATAGGGTTAAAACTACTTCTGCTACTATTAGTGATGATATGATCTCAACAAAACAACAACAACAACAACAACAACAAAACAACAAAAATCTCAACAAACTGCGGCCATCTTCCGGGTGATTTTACTGACTTTGTAAGCCGTCCCAAACTACCGTAGTATGCGTAACAACGACGGTGCCTCCCCCCACGATGTGAATCATACATCTCTTGACCAGCAGACCATCAAAATCAACCACTATTTAAACCTCACGTTGTTTAAACCTTATAATGGTGAGTGACAAGAACAATTTAAATAAAACAACAAAAATCATAATAACAAACTAAATCAGCACTAGTTTATGCTATCCCTGCTGAAAGTATCATTGCTATGATACGCACAGTAGCTACTACTGGGACAGGTGTTACTGCTTATATGTATTACGTCAACCATCACGGCAGCGACAGCAACAACAACAACAGCAACAGCAATAACTGTTAGCACCAACGACTGTAGAACATCACTGCTGCGGACCGCGCAGCTAGAAGATACTCTGCGGAGGCTTTTATGCAGTTCTATTACGACGACTTTTACAACTACTTCTTCTACTACTACTACTACTACTACCACTACAACCTGTATAACTACGATGACTGCTCCAACTCACTATAACAACAACTAAGCGTTGTACGGCGTGGATGTAGTGTAAGCGCTATACCCGCTTCCCGTGCTACTTTGGGTTGTACATTCGACGATATATACAACCCAACACAACAACAACAACAACAATAACAACAACAACGACAACAAGAGCTGCGACTACACAAACCTCGTCTACCTCGGATGCTTAGCCGCGCTTATGATCGCGGTCGGTCATTCTCGCCAAAGACAGTGGATGACCACGGCAGCAGCAGAAGCATCAACAACAGTACTGGTAGCACCGTCAGAGTAAATCTCTTCTGAAACAGGGCAGTAACTAACAAGGACAACAACCATAACAATAACGACAACAACAACAACAACAACAACAACAACAACAACAATAAAAAACTCAAACAACAACAATCAAAATTGCCTTGGATAGCGTGGCCATGCAAGGTGGGCCAATGATAACCAGTTCGTCGTCACAAGAGAGGAACATCTTTTGTGCGATATACGTATGTGTGGCGAATATGTGGCGGCCCGGATGCGGTTGAAACACTCTTGGAGATGATTTTCATGACTATGATGACGACGGTAGATAGGTAAAGTATGGATAGACCACCAAACAGGCCCCGCTGAGGACATATACGGACAAACGCCCCGCGGTATATGTATATAGTACTCGTCGCTTTAATACTCCTTGGCTCTTCTCGGCGAGCGTAACTGTTGATCATCCCAGCCCCACTGAGCATGCTTTATACCTCCGCCAGGTACTCACCGAGACCCCTGTTGGCTACCCCCCGAATGTTTCCCTATTAGCCTGATTCCACACCGCTGTACGCGTAATAAAACGGCCCTGTTTTAGTACAGGAATGAGTCGGTAAATCAGTGAAGTGTTGTGACGCAAATCAGCAGACGGGACGTTCGTACGTGTTATTTTATCAGCTTTCGAGGAAAATTTATTTCTCAATATAATCCATGATAGATGTACAAATTTACAAAGAATGTACAAAATTTACAATATATATATATATATATATATATATACAGGTAGTTCAATAAGTTCTTAGAATGAAAACCGAGCATTTTCCAAATCATGTTTTTATATTTTTCTTATTCGATATACTCCCCGAGAAGCTCAATACACTTTTCCCACCGATATTTCAGAGCTTTCATACCTCTTGAGTAGAATTCCACGTCGTTAGACTGAAAATAGGCATTGACAGCAGCCTTAACCTCTTCATTGCTGGAAAAACGCTTTCCACCGAGACTATTCTTCAAATGTCCGAAGAGGAAATAATCAGAGGGGGCCAGGTCTGGAGAATAGGAGGGTTGTTCAATAAGTTCGAACCTCAGTTGGGCCAGTTTTGCCGATGCTTGCCGGGACGTGTGTGCAGGAGCATTGCCCTGGTGAAACGGGACAACCTTCTTCTGCAAAGCGGGCCGTTTCACGATAAGTTCTTGCTAACGGCAGTCCAACAGTCTTGCATAATATTCTCCTGTGATCGTTTTACAGCTCTCAAGGTAGTCGACCAGCATTATC
This sequence comes from Dermanyssus gallinae, assembly GCA_003439945.1. NCBI lineage: Eukaryota > Metazoa > Arthropoda > Arachnida > Mesostigmata > Dermanyssidae > Dermanyssus > Dermanyssus gallinae. The sequence continues at coordinate 148,804 of QVRM01004797.1, forward strand.
CTACGTTGGTCTTAAAAAACTGTAGCCATCACCTTTCCGGTCAATGCCGTTGTCCGCACCCTCTTCGGAGGTCCTTCATCAGGTGCACACCATTGGCAAGATGCTTCTTGGGTCTCGGGAGTGTAGTGATGAACCCGGCTTTCATCGACGGTCATGAATCTGCACCAAAAATCCGACAGATTGTTCGACATCTTGGCCAAATTTCGCTGTAAAGCCAAAACAGGCGCGTCTTTTTGGCCTTGGTTGAGCAAATCATTCTAAGAACTTATTGAACTACCTGTATATATATATATATATATATATATATATATATATATATATATATATATATATATATATATATATAGTGTAAATAGAAAATCAAAAGGTCGTACCAACCAAACCGGTTAATGTTTGAATATTCTCATTTAGGAGAATTTTGTGAGACATCTAGCGACTCAAATGGAGTGGATTAAGTGGTAGTGGGGTCCTGTCAGATTTCTGACTGCGGAAGGTGTTAAACTGGCCGATGTTCATTGCCGGATGGTAGCCGTATACAGGGGAAACTATGTGCCCGACAAGTCAGTAAAAAGGTAAACCTCTCACTTCTGTGAAGGCCGGGAGTGTTTGAGTGATAATTCGAGACCAGGCCAGGCAAATATGGTAATGCGGGCTAACCTCATCGACAAAGTGAACAATTTAGGGTCACAATGCGAATGTTGAAAATTATGGTGGGAGCCAGCGTAGGAACAATGTCTATTGTTCACGGCAGGTTGGTTTACTGAAATTTATGCGCGCAGTGGATCCTGAAGAAGCTCAGCAAACCGCCAAGCAAACTGCGCCTCACGTCTCCAGGGTCACACAAAAAATTCTACCCAAGTTTAAGAGAGAGCAGTATGACCATACGCCCCACGGCCCGGATATCGCCTGCGATTTCCATCAGTTTAGTGCGCTAACAAAAACATCTCACAGAAAGGCGGTTTAATTTGGATGACGAACTGAATGATACAGTGGACGACATGTCACAGTCACAGGAATTCTGGGAGTAGCAAATCCGTCGGCTCGTTAAACAGTAGGATTGTTATGCCGAGGCCTCTTAGGTGATTACTTTTAAATAAAAACTTTAATTACACCAGCAATATTGTTTTGTGTCTTTTCAATTCAACACTTCTAACAGATAGGTATACAGGTATGTACAATATATATTTGTATACCAACTAGATGAAATTGAATGTTTAATCAAGTCAAAATTCAGTTTAAATTGTCCCAACTGTGCAAATATTAATAACGATTAATTAAAACATATATTGTCGACTGGTATCGAACCCGTCTCTATTATCAAGATTGCGGCTGCTAGTGTGATGAGCATACCACATTAAAATAATTTATAACAATTTGTTCCACGTGAATATATACATTTTTAGTACAGCCTTTATGAATACTGATTCCAACTAATCAAGGGCGGCCGTGCTAGCCCACTCCAGTTTGTGCTAGATGACCTCTACTTATGACCGTCTTATGTCTTGTTGATGATAAGCTTGCCCAGGAGCTCGAGACATGTGAATTGATTTACATACTTCATTATCTGTTTGCATGGACGAAGTACATTCGCCGCGGTGGAACGTCCCCCGTGACGACACTTCGTTGCCAGCACTTTGCCCGTATAATGTGATTTGCACATTCACTGCAGTAGTATATGGCTTCACGGAACCTTATTTTAATTAGTGATTGTGATCGATATCACCTTCACGACGACGGCAGGTTTGTTCGAAATAAGTCGACTGCCAAATTCCTATTGCCATCTCGTCCTTGAGTCATTTTAGTCTCTTGTAGAAATGTCTAGAAGCATACATTTATTTCGGCATTTTGATAAAATTAAATCAACAGAAACACTTTTCGATTGGATCAAAGATGTTTTGTAACCCTCGTGGTTACGCATAAATTTTCACTACGCTTTAACGTTCGTTCCCTAACACAAGACAGTGGCTTCATGTCTACCACAGACTGGTTGCACAAAATTGAGACACTGTACATACTCAGACGCCGAAATCTTTAGGTTTGTGATTGGACACCCATACAAAGAAACTGTCAAACCGGTCCAACAGGCAACCAAAGAAAAGGCGACTCCTTCCTCGCCCACTTCCCAAGTTTCACTCTGCCGTTCTGAATGTTGGCCGCCCCTTTGACATAGGTGCGGGCCTCTCATAAAGACCGCTGCTGATGGCAATAAATTCGCCCAGGGAACGCTTGCAAGGGATGGGGGCTCTTGTATAGTCACTAAGAATTTATTTAAGTCATTTAGTTGTACATATATTTTTTGACGCCTATTTGATTCGGCTACAACAGAAAGGGGAGTCCCTTGCCCGTAGGCAATGAACCAATTATCGATGCGGCGTTTCCGCGTTGAATTTCAACTGATATTCTCTGTAGCCAGAACTGCCATGCCCTTCTATCGCCGGTTGACGCCGCGACTTTGGATCCCAGCTCCGTTGAAAAGCTCCTTGTGATTTTTCCCATTGGGCCTAATGTCTCGAAGGCGATTGGTTGAACGATGAAGTTTTGCTCCAGTTAACGATACTTTACCAACTCTCACGGTGACGTCGTACACCTGACAGCGATCTTCACTCCGTGGAACTAGAGTCAGGCTGTCCGGACGCAGTTGGCTGTTGGCCGACAGACCGACCGGCTATTTAACTGCAGGTATGTGGGCTGACTACATTGCCCGGTGTATTACGTCGATTAACGCCTAATGCCTTGAGAACCTACCGGCGCTCCTCTTGCAAGCCAGAGCATGCTCACCCGTACAAGACACCGGTAGGTTACATCTTGCACAGTTGTGTGCGAAGCAGACTGATTCCCCCAAACTCAGGCCGGAGACGATGCGGAGTGTGGTATTGTCCAGCATTTTCCCCAGCTGCGGTGAGGGAATGGCCTGAAGCCATTTTCAGCTCATCGGATTGATCACGGCTCTAAGCCGCGCCTGCTCTTTAACGTTGTTCGCCTGGATCATTAAACGGTCTTGGATCGACTTCACTACTTGCAAGTCGAGGGCCGATTGTGAAATGCGCTCCGGCAATGGACCCCACATCTCTGCATAGTAGCGGCAGGCTTGTTCCGATTGAGCGATGAAACTTGTGAAGGCATCCGGTGGTGCGATCCCCGACACCAAAGTCTCGATGTCCTTTAGAGACCCGAGGTAGACAGAAATGGCAATCTGCGATGCCATGCGAATCCCCATTCCCCTTGCGGACGTTGGGAGCCAAGCTTGTAACCACGAGGTGTGCCTAAGCTGAACGTTTAGTATACCCTGAAGGGTACTTCGCAAGGTTTCGTCGAACGATTGAAGCAGGTCCGGTTCGGCATACGCTCGTGAGCACCGCAAGAGGTACATCAGCCTCGGAGTTGACAAACTTACGCGAAGCGGGAAGAGAGCTGGATGAGCGTCCAAGAGTCGCAGTCGAAAACACCAGCAAACAAGGTCAGAGCTTTTTTAGTTAAAGATACGCCAATAGAGTCGTCGAGAATTGGCGCCCCTAGAAGCTTAAGTTCGTGGTCAGCAATCAACCTGGCAGCTGGTAGAAGATTGCGCACCATTTGAAGCATGGAGCCGAGATGAGGGGATCTTTGAAAGGGGAAGAAAATTTCGCTATTGGCGTTGTTCAACTTGAGTCCTGAAACCGCCTCGAATTCTATTACCTGGGCAATGTCTCTCTGCACCGCAGAGATGTCCCCAGCGAGAGTTGCGTTGTTTAAAAACCAAGGTCGAAGTTCGGAAGAAAGGCCTTACTTGAATAAAGCGGGGCCACAGGGTCGCCTGTTGAACAAGGGAACATGACTCGATAAAATTCTCCCTGTCAAATAAATGCGGAAGGCATGTACCATCTGGTATACAAGCTGGTAAAGTCGTCGAAGAAGATGAGAGCGCCACAGCCTTAAGCAGGTGGTACCCTGAGCAGTTAAGGCGTTTTGAGTCTAGCTTGACGAGCACCTGTTTGGAGCCTTCCTGTTGTGGTCCAACGAAATGCCAAGTTGCATGGACGGCCGCTTCCGCACCCCCGATCGCAGCCGAGCTGATGCAGAGAGGACCATCGCGACGATGTCTGGCATGCTCTTCTTGATTATGATTTTCCCACTAAGCGGCGCAAAGTCAAACCGACGGCAATGGGTCTAATGCCACCATCCTTTTTGCGCAAGGCAATAAGCGAGGCACCGTAGAAAAGCAGGTAGCGCGAAATCAGGCAACTTACCTTTAATAGCAAGATTGACAAAGCGTTCTAGGCTTAGAAGGAGTCGGTTCTCCTCGCCGTCTCTGCCAATAAGGTGTTCTTCACGTGACGCGGCCGAAGACCATCTGGCCCGCCGCCTGAGCTGTTGCAGCGAATGTCCAGGAGGGCCAGCCTTGTTTCGGCAGAGAGCGGCGCTACTGAGTCGGTTGATAAGAGGACCCTTGCTGCGGAGGAAACATCGCCGAGAGCGAGTTTCCCCTGCACAACACGAACCATCGCAGAGTTGTTGTACGACGAGCATTCTTGCCGACTAAGTAACGTTGAAGCATATGGGTTAGTTTCAGAACCATTGCCCGCCCGAAATCGGCTAAGATTCTCGCGTAGTACCGATGTGAGGGTGCGGCCTCGCTCCTTCAGGGATGGTATGCATAATACTGCATTTGGGAATTGCAGTAGTCTTTTGTAGGAATCTCTGCTTGCCTTTGAGCAGACCTCATTGATCAGAGTTGCAAGCTTCACAGACATGTCGTCGCGAATACCCCGGGGTGCACAAGAAATCATCTTAGATGCGCTTTTGATTTTAGACGTCATGAGGATAACGTCATGCAGTGACGCCTGAGCCGGTGTGCTTGCAACCGAACTTGCATGGGGTACGTCTCTTGTAGGAAGATTCGGACCATTGCTTGCGCGACTGCTGACAGTGGGAACGGCCCATCTGCGGATGCCTTGTTGCGACATCATTGTGAGGTCGCAGGTGGGGTTCTTGTTGTTTCAGCTTTACCTACATGGTCCTATGTTTTTCACGAATTGAGAGGTTTTAACAATATTTAATGCACATGTTGCCCATGTTAAAGGCCTCATCCTCACCGTCCAGATCCGGAAACCGGCGTGTGAGCAAGGCAATCTGCGACGTTGCGCATTGGATTTGGAGGTTAGACCATTTTTCAGTTGGACCGGTTTAATCGTTCCGCTCTTCAATAAAAATAAATCAACACCGTTTACACGGCAAGGTACTTCATAGAATTCTTTACTCGGCCAAGGAATTTTCATCTGCGCCGAGCAAAGAACAAAATTTTTAAAATCATAAGAAGCCGTCATACCCAATCCGACACTCCGCGCGAAGCGCCATCATGTCTGTGGTCAAGCCATCTGCCCTATACGGGCCTCCGGGGCTCCGACGGGCTGTCTAGAATTAAAAACATTTTTAAGGAGGTTGTTTTTAATTCCAGACTATCCTCCGTCCCCTACGGGCTTGGAACTTAACCTGAGGTGTATCTTCAATGCACCGAGGGCCGGACATGTTAGGATATCTAGGGTTTCCCTAACAGTCCTTGTGGCAGCATGGCCGCTGACAGTCAGCGGTATGGTTAATCATCTATTCTCAATGAGCATCGCTCAAGGAAAATTCGATCAACAACCGGGATCGAACCGGGGACCGGTAGCCGGGGGCCGTCTGACCCTTTAACAACTGCAACAAACAGGAATTGCCTGCGCCGAGCTCAACGGGTCGGAGCCTTTAGGGTGATCATGGCGTACAGGACGGCGGGTGTAGCGGCGGCGCTTCCACTCGCTGGAGCGATTCCCTGGCATCTAAAGGTGCAAAAACGCTGCCGCCTGTGGGAAGGTCCTACACGCAAGACGGATGACGAGCGGCAGCGTACCACACTCTATAACAGGAGGAGCAGCGCGCCTGAAAGAGGGCATTTCGGGCATCAATCTCCGTGTGATCAATCAAGTGATACCGAACATCAAAATTGGCTAAATCGGCTCTGGGAAAATGAACCTTCCCCACCACTCAAGCTTTGACGGATCATGGAGATTTCGACTCGTACCTGTTCAGGATCGGGAGGCTGCCAACCTCATCACGTGCATCCATCACGGCGACGGACTCGAGGACACCCCAGAAATAAAACAATATTGAGTTCTCCAGCATAGGCGGAGCAGGACGCCGCCACGACATTTTTAAAAATTACAGCAGCGGACACGCTGGCGGATCTGCCCGGCGTGCGTATGCAAGGCAATGTAAGCGGACAAATCCATGACAAATAACCGCTCCATCATGCGCGTCTTCCAAGTTTTCGGAAAAAGCAAGGAGTAAACGCTTTACTACACCGATAGTATTACGCTGTTTCGTGGAACCCGAAAATACTATGATATCCCTCAAAATGAGGTCAATTGAAACATTAGGAAAAACGTCATAAAAATAATAAATGCTCATGCGTATGTTTATAGATAATTTGTTTGTGTATTTCAGATTGGAAACGAAAGAGCTGTAGTATTTTATGTTTAACAATTCAGGTATGTAGTCATAATGTAGTTCCAATAAAACAAATGGTGCATGGCATATATGTATGAAAATATGTTCTGTACAGTTTGAGTGTACGCAATATATTACTATTAGTTATCATCATTCAGTTTATTCACCATATCATTGGTAGTTACAGCAATATATACTTGTGCGCAATATATAAATCCAGATATTCGTAGTCTGATTGGTACAGTGTGCAGAATCATTTGACGTTACTATAATTGTGTAGGCTCCACCTAAACGAATTTACTCAGCAGCTGCCAGGGCTGTGTGATACTTCTAACCAATCTTCGACATTTGCAAATATAAACAACATTAAATTAATAGCGCTTAAGAGAAACAACATGTAAAAGTTAGTACTGGCTATTGATTGTTTCTTTACTTTGTTGCATGAGTTGGAACGGGGTAGCGTATGCTACTGTAATGAGCGCATAAATGTTTTATCATACAAAACATACATCTTACAAAATTTCTAATCGCCACTAAATTTCAAATTGTCAGATTGATGGAACTCTTTAACAGTGAGAATCCGGGAGGTTGTAACAAGCCTAGGTAGTCTACAAAATGGGAGTGAGACCAAAAATAACACGGCGCCGGTGTAAAGCACCCTTTTAGAGGATTAGGCTTCTCATTGTCCTAATTGCCACAATTTTATGACATTATCAGCGGAAGTGTAGCAGTTCGCGGGCTGAGCTTGCCACAACCACATCTCTAATTGCCGTAATGACTCCGGCAGCTCAACGGACGGCGAGAGACACAGATCTCAAGAGGTTTCTATAGAACTTCTTAAGGACCTGCGACATGTTCATTATGCCCACTAGAATAGACGAAGCCCGACACCACAGGCGCAAAATCATTCTAGGAAGGTCGCCAGCAAGGGAGATTGCGTGCGAAAGCGCGTCTATACGATGACCATAGGCCTCTGCTAAGAACAGTGCAAAGAAATGCTGCTACCGCTTTCAGGTTGCGTGGTTTAGTCGGACTTGGTGCGCATAAAGAGTCCCCGAAGGACGTGAAGGGGAATTATTTTAATTCAAAGCATTGTTACAGGGCATGGCAGAAATGTCGCCTGCTACAGCCGTAAAAGCACGTTCAAAACGTCTACCTGCATTCTACCTTGCGGGTGACATAATGTCATTACAGAGTTAGTTCATCGACACTTCGCAAGCTCTTTAAACAAACGCAGCCTGTCTGCCCCGAGCGCGATAGTCCAAGCATAGCAAAGACACTTGCATCTTAAAAACCAGAAGCACAGAAAATCCTATTTTAAAATCTCTTAAATGCTCGCCAAATATAACTAGATCGCGCCCAAGCCTGCTACATGCGTACCGCAATGTAGTCCCGAGTTTTCGCTTGGCATACATCTTACGAAATGCTCCACCTCATATACATCATCGTCTAATGTACCGGTCTAGGCTCTCCTTGCAGGGACCGTCAGAGAGCAGGTAGACTTCTGCAAGCAAAGTAAGGAGTTTTTTTTCCGCACGCAAAACGCCGCACACGTTTTTTCCATTAAAAAACCGTTTTAACCTATTGGGTACTCTGTACACTGAACAGAGAAGACTGCAATTGAATTTGTTTACGAAACTGCATTACATGTCGTGCCGTAGGTAATGCTTTGTTCTAACTTTCAAGGATATGCACAAGCGTGTTTTTGTGCGCTATGAAATATTTTAAATCCCCATGTAGTGCACAATGTGTATTTACAATGTGTATGTAATATATACAAAAGATGCGCCTGCGTACGTAGCTTATAGTTAGGAATTTAACGGATCGACTACTTAAATAAATATTAGAGGGCCTTTTTAACGTTCTAAGTCCACGTCCGGTTTGCGAGTATGATGTTCTTTGCTAAGTGACTTAATGGATATGAATAGTGTGTGGCTTACTAGACTACTTCTGTCACGATGCCACTTGTTTGTAAAGTTCGCATATATATAAAATATCGTTATAAATTCGTTAATTTTCTTTGTGTTATAGGATATATATTGTCACTACTGACCCGTGTGATCTGGTCCATATTGTTACACAAGACACGAGTCGTTAATTACATACCCGTTATGGTTTGTATCGGGGTCGAACGCATGACTCATGACATCAGAGTGGCAATATATGTATCTGCACCACAGCGCCGTGCCGACGTCCCCTGCAGCATCCGTCTCCAAATTGCAGTGCACAATGTTGTATTCTTCTACAGAACTCAACCGTTTTATGAATCCTTGAGTAGTGAGTGTGGGCGTGTTAACGGTAACTTTGATAACACGAGTTTTCTATTTCTTTAGTTCAAGAAGACGGCAATGGTATTTTATTTATTTTATATATGGAATTGAACTCTTGTATTGTATTGCAGATTTCTTGGATTTACACGACATCTTGACCGTGCCGTTGTGAAGCCTATATGGAGCGCATTATGCAAAGCAGGGATCTACTTGTTTATCTTTGCTTAACACGTTTGCCCTATCGAGCCGCTCTCTTTTTTGTGCTTTTGTTAGTATAAAAATACTTCATATAGTTGGGCTTAGTTCGCATTGTCCTTGAGTTGCATCGGTATCCCTAACAGCTCGATAACGTAACAGCCCAGTAGTTCGTACCCTCAAGGGATTCGGTCAGACTTCCATATCCTGAGGAAACGGTCTTCTTCCCGTGATGCAGAATCGGGTTGATGACAGACGGTGGCGATGAACATGCATGCGGACAGAGAGAAGCCGTGGAGTGATTAGACCTCGAACAACGTGCGCCTGTACGGATTTTTAGCGTGGCCAACTTTGCTCAACTTTGCCCTATAGAAACCGGCTAGTTAGTTCTAGTCTATTCGCCATCGGGGAATTTTAGAAACCACCATGCTTTCGAGGTGAGCCTAAGGAAACTTCATAACGCAGACAAAGTGCGTTTACATTTAAAATTAAGCTAACAACATGCGTTGATTTTGCCTGGTCATTGTGACAAAACTAGATTATACCTTGAATGGTTAAGTTTTGCTTCCTACTACGAGAAGTGCGTATGGTAAATATACACGTAACCAAGGGCAATATTTCGAAGTATTCACATGTTAGGCTAAACGTTCAGCCATTAAGGCTTACTGGAATTCGCTCGTTTTGAACATGCGTAGTAGGGTGGCCGATCATTGTGATATGTACCTTGTATGACCTCAGATGTTCACTGACCTGCATCGGTGAACCAAACTTTTTTGCTCAACGCAAAAAGAGCGAAACCAGAAGTAGAAAGTTTCTTCACATATGGTTGTGGTATTCGTCGTAGTTAGATGCATCATGCGCGTTACACAGATAGGGCCATAAATCGTAATCTAAAGCGGAATATCTATAGCTCCATCCTCCGTAGCACCACTCCTGTTCGGACCAAGCTGCTGTTAAGCTCAAGCCATACATACTGCCAAATAGACACTCTTCTCCGCTGAGGCTTTTTGACCAATAATATAGGTATTTAAATCGGACATGGCTACATGGCGGGATACTTGTGTCCCCGCTCGTTTGGCAACTGTTACCCCCAGCAAATGAGTATTCCACGTCTTAGCTTGGTGTCTCGTCTAACAATTAATTATTTGGCCTTAACTTTATGCCACGACTTGAAGTCATACACAGGCAACAAAGCTGGGATAGAAAGTTTTATCACTTTTCCCTTAAGAATTTGATTATACTGTTAACGTTTGTTGTTCCATTTTCTTGTCTTAGAAATTCCGAAAGCGCAATATAAAGATCTTACACTGGCTAACAATAGAATGCCTAAACTTAGCCCAAAGATATTAGTCTAGACATGTAGTCTAGACAACTTAGCCCAAACATATTAGTCTTGACACGCCTGCAGCAAACTGCGATGTCTCACATTCTTGAGCATTGCGTGATGACATGACAAAATTAAATTAGTTAAATAAATTTAGCAATAATAGTATCGTTCAATAAAATAATCTATCCAATTGGCAACCAATTCTGACTTGCACGGCGAGTCCTCAATCCGTTCTCTTTGTACTTACTGCAAAGGCAAACAAGCCTCTACATCGGTTCGAATAGGAACTTTGAAGTTGGCCTGAGTGTCGTTTTGCTTTCGATTATTGCTGTCGTTGTTGTCGCTGCTGCTGCTGCTGCTGTTGTTGCCTATCTGAGCTAAACAGGGTGCAGCGACTGTACCGATACGTTCCTGTCAAATGGTGTGTGTTTGCCAGCCTGTCTGTCTGTCTACACGAATGTCAAAGGCACCACCGTGGGGGGGGGGTCAGAATTGTAGAGGCCCGACGGGCGCTAGTACCACCTCCCGGGGGTGGTCCCCCCCCCCCCCCCGTTGGCGGGCTGTTCGTCTGTGTTGTCATTCCCATCACTGCCGAAGGAAGCCTGCGCCTATCAAAGCAGCAAAACGGGCCACGTCCAGCTTTGCGTGACAAAGGCGCTCCTCTCTGCATTTTCAGTTCTTTCTGCTCAAGCTCCACGTTTTATCCCGCTCTATCTCACTTGCTATCGTCTTACTAACGCTTTTCCGTCGATTTTGCTTCGGTTCGCATGCTTATTCTCACTCGATCATCTGCCTCCTATTTGCCCCCACTACCCCCCATCTCAACCGATTCTGCTGCTGCCCTCGTGCTAGGCGACGTTCACTACTTCACGAAGAAGACGCATTGTTGTTTAGCCCCGTGCCCTTCTACGCCTGTAGTAGGTCCATACACTGCGTGACAGAGAAGGGCAAATTACAAAGCACGCATTGCACAATCTTTGCGCGCTGCTCTCGAAGAAGTCGCCGTCGTCGTCGGCGATCTGTCCCTGTTGTTATCCCTGTACCGACCAGCGTTGTCGTTATCCTCGTCGACAGATAAAGAACAATGGGATAAACGCCGGGCCGATTACATGCGGGTCGTCGGATTGGGCATCGAATTGGGGAGGAGGATTGTAAGCACTTGGTGGCCGACCGAGAAGCGAGAGATCGTTTTCGAAGACGTCTGCCCACCCCCGAGAAGAATAGTTTGAGATACATGAAAAGCCGGACAGCCATGAACGCCGAACGAGCGAACTTGGCGTTCAGTGGTCGTTTGGTGCAGTGGATGCAACAGGCACAAGTTCTGACCAGATCGGTTCCAGTTTTCCGGTCCAAGTTTTCCAAGTTTCCAAGTCCAAGTTCCGTTTTTTTTTTCAGGTCCAAGTTGCTTGCTGTAGGATCAGCTACGAGAAGCATAACTCATAACGCTAGTACAGTATTACAACAGTAAACATAAACCATTTCAGTAGCGCGTAGGTGTATTTTAACTCCACTTCTCCTTAGGCAGACCTATTTCCAGCAGCTTTACCCTATCACGCCCACGCTCATAGGATTCAAACATAAACAAACATAACACAAAATGTATTGGTTATGCAAAAGTTATGTAAGCATAGTTATGTAAAAGTCTGCAAATGCACTACAGTGCAACAGTGTGACATGTAACAGGTGCAGCTTTTGCGGTCTTGTTGTGTTCGATACGGTCGTAATATAAGCGTAGTAATCGCTTGGTCTATTCTGCGTTTTAACATGATGCCTGAAACTTGTCTGACTGCTAGAATGCTTTGACAGAAAATGAAACCTATTTATACACTTGGCTAGTCTTACGTCCATGCTGAACGCGTCGGATGACGCTCGTCTGTTGCCAAGCTACGGCCAGAAATGCATTACCTTTTATTTTGCACAGCCTTTTTGCATGCTATATATATAGATGCACTTAGGCACGTAGGATGGCAGGTGTGTGTTGCCGATAAAATTTGCTGCTTGACTAAACCGCCAGGTAATTGTTTTGAGGCCGCACTTTTAGAAATCCGTGTCGCCAATCGCTTGCACTCGGAATACCTAAAATTAGCGTGCATATTATTAAAAGATGAAGTAATACTCTGCACCCCTCGAGCCGTGCCGTTAGAATTACCGATAGAGCTTTATAAATACATGACAGACTTATCAGCTTTTAGAGTATATTTACTTCCATCGTTTGGCATACACTTTTTGCGGCACGGTTTATCGTTGTTGTCTGCTAAACTGCAAGCTTAGTTGGGTTAGAGCGAATGGGATGAGCTCCGTAATATTTTCTGATTTTAATGATTGTGTTACCGTACACCGTGCGTGAGTGTGTTAAACATTGTACATTTCCTAGGCACATCTTGTTCCAACTGAATTATTGCTTTCACCGAGAACTTTAGCATTGTCAAATGAAGTACCATAAATAAACAACGTTTGAAGTAAAATTGAAATAGATTCTTAAGGAGTGGGAAGAGCGCTGAGATCAATATGGCAGTCTGGTGTGCACATTCATTCCTGGTTTGATCTCAGCCTGGCGTCTTTACCTAGCCACTCTCAAGCTGCTCCTGCTATCTCAAAAGACATCTTTATGGCAACCCTGACTACTGATGTGCCTCCATCTCACTGCATGACTGCAACATGGGAATGCTGGTTGAGACAGTATGTCTGCTAACGTACGTATGCTTAAAGTATGCCTCCAATTTATCGCCTAGTATTGGAGAAGCTATTGATTGCTCCTTTCACTCAGCCTCTAACATGGCCGCCTATCAGCAAGATCTACGATGGCGTCGTGTAAATATCCACTTTGTGTTATTATCACTTCTTTCTTCTAATTCGGTTAACCACGAACTTTCTATTCATAATGACTACTACAGACAGGCAGTAATACCTGTTAGCAGCTGTACCGTGCCAACCGCTCTTCCTTGTCGCAACCACGAGTCCAGTGAAACACGCGTGTGCAGTGATACCGACGGGCGGGATTCCACACTAAACACGGTTCGTTGCGTTCACACATCTTTGTATTTTACTTGGTTTCATTGCAAGTTTGTTGAACGTGTGTTGATCACTGACCGATTCCACGGTACAATGTCAATATAGATACGCGTTTGCCAGTTGACATTTATATGTCTATGTAGTATTTACGTTTATATTGTAAGTCTTTAACAATTTTCGATTGTTTCGTAACAGCTTAGCTTATCCAGAGACCATCTGGCGGCAGGTCGTTGTTGATTAAATGTTCTTTAAGCGATGCACATTGAGAGTAGATGATGAACCATACCGCTGAGAGTCAGCGGCTAAGCTGCCACAAGGACTAATGAGAAAATCCTAGCACATGTCCGGCCCTCGATGCATTGAAGATATACCTCACGGCAATTCTACGGCAGTAAGGAACGGGCGGTGGTCTAGAATTAAAGGCAATCTCTTTAAAAAAAATGTTTTTACTTGTAGACCTATTTGTTAACCTTGACATTCAAGAAATCACTTCAGGATGCCCAGCTGTCTGTATACCGAACTGCTCGGCTATGGGCTAAGCAGCACAACGCATGCCTGCCAAAGAGCAACAGAAGAACCTCTATGTGGATTTGACTGCAATAGTTGCGTCAGTGGTAAAGTATCTACCTGCCTTCCTGATGACACTTCTTTTAGGTCATGGTGCGTTCTATCCGAGATCTGCACGGTGTTCCTAAGCAGCATCTTGACTGGCCGAGAAAAAAACGGGCCGCCGCTCATTATATTTTACCATAGCTCAGCGCGATGGCAGGCAAAAATATTATTTAAGCTTCAAACGTGGTATATTCAGCGGAAGTGCATTTTACAACGCTTAAGTGCTCAGCAAATAAAAATGATTGAAACATATTCGACGACAGTAACATTCAGTAAGTCATCTCAAGTTTACCTGGCACAGGAGTAGGCTGATCCGGTGCATTTACAAAGAACGCATAACAACGATTCCTGCGCCCCCCATCAGACAATTGTCTTGTGTCCCCCTGACCGAGTCTTAAAGTAATGGTCGCCGGTGCGGCGCCAAAGGGAGTCACATAGCGATAGGAGCGATATTTCAGCCGAGGGCGTAACATGCTTTTAGATAGGAACGTAGTAACTACACGTATTATTCGCCCTTATATCAATCAATCAAGCTTTTATTATTTATTTTATTTACACGTATTAATAATGAATAATGATGCGAGAATCTTAAGCCAGTGTTGTGTCACTTTAAGCTCGTCACAGCTGCTCATAAAACAGTGCTTGGACCGAATTAAAATGCAGGCGAAAAGGGCGGCAGTAACTTCTATCCTTAAGATTTAAGCCGACGTTATAAATTCAATTTCGATTTTAAAATACCCAAAAGCAAAGTTTTAGGATCGTTAGAACTACAAAAACTCAGGAAAAATACATCACTTCGCCATAGAATAACTCGTAGACAACGAGAATATCCATCGCTTTCTTAAATATCAATGCAAACTGCCTGAGAAACAGCGTATTCATTAACGCCCCGAAATTTGATCGAGTCGATGTTCGTATCTGATAATTCGTGTCGCAACAGCTGCTTCAAAACCCGCAACTGTTGTAACCTTAATGGCCTTGTGTGAACATCGCTTCAATGACCGAAGCTATTCTATTATAAAATTTTGCTCTGCGCTGCAAGCCCATTCACAATTTGTTGCAACCTTTAGAATTTACGGGAACCTTCACTTTGACTGTGCGTTGGAGTATGGCACAAATGGCTATGCTTGCACGCCAATCCTTCACCTCTAGAAGCGACACTGACGTGGCTTGCAAAATGTTTTCCCTTTTTGCAGGTGTACCAACGAATCGACTGCCCCGTGTATGTCTGTGGCCTACCTTCAATAGGGCATATATATATATATATATATATATATTTATTTGTCGAGCTTGATGGCTTGGTGCATTAGTCTGCGCCTCGCAACCGGATGAGGCACATAGGTGCGCGAGTTCGAGCCCCACTGTTGCGCATCTGTATTTATGGGTGTCCGTCTATAAAGCAATGTGAAAAACAGTTCCGTGGACGTTAAATCTTGGCTGAGGGTCAGCCCAAAAACTAGCATATATATATATATATATATCACATAGCGTAGAATAGCACAATTGTGAAAATCGAAACCTTTCGCATAAGTACGACCAAAGTACGGCCAGGATACCATTCGTCCTTCTGGTCGTCTACACGTATACGCATACACTTTGCGTCTGTGCGGCTTTAGCAAATGGGCGACTACTGCTATCGAAGGCCACTTGCCGCCGAATCTGCCCGAACTCCAACAGAGTATAGTAGAGGCAATATGCGATCCGGTTGTCCACTTTCGGTGCGCGCGAATAGGACTGTTTCCGGCGAAACTTCCGCAAGAAGCTTTTCGAGCTTCTTTTTTTTCTTTGCTTACCTACCCTACTGGCGAGGACAACACCGCAGGTTGGACCGGACCGGACAGGATAAGAGGGAAGGAAAAAGGGACGTCGACACGACGAGATCTTATTGCTTGTGCTGCCGCCTCGTCGGCCGAAACCCACTTCGCCTGTGGGCTCCTCTTTTGTACGAAAACGTGTGCAGAAACCCTTCTGCTACCCAACCCCATCCCCCCAACCACCCCCAAACCGCCTACCCACCCGCAAAGGACGAATATCGTATCGCTGATCGCATGAACGGACGTCGTATGGCGGCGCACAGCTTGAAAGCCACGACACGGAACAGCAATCCAATCTGTCGGATATCCCTGCCCGGGATACAACGTCCGCCAGCACACGCTTGTGCGTGCCATTGTCCACACAAAATTGTCAATACACTAAATTGTCAATATCCGTGCGGATTGCCGAGGCGTACCCGCAGCGCACCAACCGTCAACCGGCTGAGCGTCCAGGCTGTGCGTCTAGAAGCTAGTCCCGTCCGTCGGACATGTGGGAGGAAGCCTGCATGCTAGAGCTTTCTATTCGCCTATTCAAGTGACTGACCTGCTTAAATTAAAGATCAAGCCTATTCCCTCTTCTGTGTTGCGTTTTTCGCCGTCGCTAACCTCCTCTCTCTCTGTCTCGCGCGCGCGAGTGTGTTCATCTGTGGAACCCACGCACCCCCCAATTCTTCTTCGTCTTCTTCTTCTTCCATCTCCCCCCCCTGCTGGAGGGGGGGGGGAAGGCATACTTTTGTCTGGCTGCCCACAGAAGCTGGAGCACACATTCACGTCAACGTAATTACTACCGTAGATAAACGAACAACGCACACGCTATATGAGCAAGTAGAAAGAACAAAGAACCGGCCGAGGTATAACGACACTCATGTCTAATATACAGCGAGAGGTGCAGAGCTAAAAAAAAGGCGCTGACGGGCAGAAGAAAACGATGAGAGGAAAGTTGATAAGGAAACAAAGGCAAAGCAAGTGCTTAGTAGTGAGGTAGTTACAGTTATAGGATGTGCGTAAATGTGTGTGTAGATGTGTAGGGTATGTGTGTGTGGACGTAACCGAGAATAGGCTTTCGTCGTCTGGTCGGGTAGACCAGGCGGCACCGTAGCTCGTCGAGATAGGAACAAAAATAGCACCGGAGGATAGGGATTTCCGGGAGCGTAGAAGTCGGCGCCGAAGGATAACCGTATAGCACCCCTGCCGTACCAATAGCGGGACGGCTACGGATACATAGCAACACCATTGGCAGCAAGGCACCCATTGTATTTGTGTCGCGTGTCATCCACTATGCAGGCTTTTGCACCATGCGTAACATTTGCCACCTGCAAAAGCTTGCCGTATTGCGGTTGGTGGCCTACCTGCGTGGGTAGCGAGCGAAATGGTGTTCTCCCTCTTTCCCCCCACACGGGCACATTCCTTGTGCCGAATCGTTCCGTGTTCCTTTCAGTTTGCTGCTGCTACTGATTCTAGTACAACGACCATGACCAATATTTGAATAAATGAACAATATAGCTTTATGAATGAGTACTTCCAGTGCCACTTTTTATGGCACCTAATTTGCGCGTCTCGAAAATAAAACTGCGTCGTTTATTTTATACACTAGGATCACAGCGCCATTTATGGGAGACGCCACCTGGTCGGGAAAATATCCGAGGGTTTGCTTGTTGAAGCGCTCTAAGTTTCGACAATCTACCACACAGTGGGAATATTCCATTTGTAATTCAAGTAAAAAAAAAAAAAATATATATATATATACACAGGGAGTTCCGTCTAATTTTGCGTATAGAATGTCGCCCGCTTTTCAGCCCGTACTTAAATAAAAACAGATATTTATATCACATTTTTGCATAAGTCTACAAGGGAACGTCTGACGAACAAGTTCAATTAATATCACCCCCTCACGCTGCTCACCTTCCAGTTTGAAACCTAAACCGCACACAAGCCCGGGTTAAATGCTTCTATCTAATTTGTTAAAGGCTTCCTGAGCAGAGGCAGCGTTAGCATGTCGAGACTTCTTACAATCTCGCTTAATTATGTCAGTCGAGGCTGGATCAATCGATTCAAATCGGGGCTGTTCCATTGGTCTTAAACATGGGCAAGTGCTCAGAGATCATTACTGTTGTACTAAGGAGCAGATATGAGCGGAAGCGGAATGGATAGCGCATTTCTGACGCGGCGTATAGTCAGGGTTGCGCACAGCCACGTCGATTGTTCTAATATAATAACAACTCTTTTCCGTCAAGCAAAAAAAACATACGCATCTCATTTTAAACCCGACTATTGATTTACTATGATATTGATTTGCCTATGTACGTACATAGACTGGCAATCTCAAATTACGCTCAGCGGCTTATGGAACCAAAATTTAAAGCTTGCTGTTTTGGGCAAATGGGCTATCCCGGGTAATTCACTCGCCTACTCAAGCTTCTGAGTCAATGATTGATCTCGTTCTCACTACTGACTTAGATTAAATTGAAAATGTGGCTATTGTCTCCCTCCTATCACTTGCTTTTAGTGACGTAGTTCCGTCGAATGTTTGGCTCGATTACTAAAAAAATAGATGTCGCTAAAATTAGGAATCATCTAGATGGTGTTAACTCGGATAGCTTTTTAATGGACTGTCCGAATGTAAATACCATGTGCACCAAATTTGTTGACAATTTTTCAGTGTTATTGAACTCGTTTACTTCCCTGGTTGACCAGTGTAACTCAATTAAGAACATTAAGGCTTACAAAACTCGTCTTGCACATAAGCTAAAGTCGTGTAGTATTGCATCTTAGTTTCTTGAACATAGACTTATGAACGTGACTAAATAATTTCGTATTGTATATAAATCTAGACTAAACTTTAGGACTCTCGCTCACTTGTTCGGTATACCAGAAAACGACCAACGGCAACTGAACCTCTTCTCTTCATCAAATTAGGCCCTAGGGTGGCTGTTACTGATCATGAAAAGCTGCGATTCTCGTTGAGCACATTCTACCCTGTCCTGTGCGTCCGGTGCAGTCAAGTGCCGGAGTTGTTGAGATATCTAGAATTTCCCCAACAGTCCTTGTGGCAGCATGGCGGCTGACTCTCAGCGATATGGTTTATTGCATATTGTCAATAAGCATCGCTCAAATATCGTTCAAATCGCTGGTGTGCCTTAAGGGGACGTTTATCCCCCCTCCAATACGCGAGTTTTGTTTTGAGCATAAAAAGTACCTTCCACCTGATTTCAAATATCTTGAATAGACAGGTGACTTACAACTTTAGTATGGTTTAGGTTTTTATAGTTTAGGTGATTTAGTATCTTGTTTGCTTTAGTGACTCCCATGCTGTTGTGTAATCAGCTGTCGACGGCATTGCTTGATGGTGTTCTGAAAGGAACATGATTCACTCACCCTCCAAATGCGCAGTACTGAAACATGGGGCACCTGGCTTCGACCATAAAATTAACGACTGCATTTTACCAACTCTCCCTTATACACGGGACCTTGGCTTATAGATTGCGCCTGATCTAAGCTTTAGCCTGCACATTACCAAGATTGTGGAGGCATCATTGCGCTTTATAATAACTATTTTCCGTTATTTCACTTTAACGAATCCTCATGTGTACATTCGCCTTTATTAATCTCTTATTTTTCCTAAACTTACACATTGGTCTTCTGTCTGGGAGCCCCATCTGTGTAAATACAGAAGGTTAGTGTAAGCAGTTTAAGATCCGCACTTGAGACGCCTGTGGATCAGGTGCGCTTAACATGTGTTAGGTGACGTTGTTCCTAGCACAGACTCACTTTTCTTGGAAGGCAACGTGTTTCTCCTCAATCAAGCAATTGTGAATTGCTGGGCCACTTTTTTTGACGTACGCTTTAGTAATCTACGGAGTCAGCGCTCAATCACTCTAAAAGCCGTGGCCCGCGGTGAGTTCGTAAACGGATTGTCTGCTTGGCAGATAACTAAATGGTGCTATTTGAATTTGCATGCAAATTCAAATAGACCTCGCCTATTCGGCGATTAGTAGCGTTATGATGTGGTAATATAACGCTCAGTTTATGTTATGTTCTTTTACCATTTAGCAAGACCTGATTCCGACGATTTATCCATCGATGTCCACCAAATTTACGCATTTAAGCCAATGCTAATGGTAACACACATATCTTTTCTTGACTCAGTATTTTCGCGACAGCACTATCGGCCGCGGCGTGAATGTCTGCAGTGCTGTGAGAGAGAGGAAGTTCGAATTGCCGTGGTCCCTCAGCCATGTCTAGGGAAAGAGGCAGTTGTCTGTGCTGGTTTCAGGCAGAAGGTCATCCTAAAGCTGGGGTACGAAAACGTTTATTGCGACTAGTGGATCACAATTTACGTGCATGTCAAGGTGCATGTTCTGAGGAGCTTCTACTGGAAATGTAGGGCGCTTAGATCTATGTGTAATAGTAATTGTTACCTCATATGAATACAATGTACTAGTTTGAATTAAATTGAAATGTGTAATAGTTATTCGTTTTACTTAGATAGCATGATGTTACTACATCCAGCAATTTGCCAAGAAGCCACATTTCGCAAAATCATCAACAAATTGTAATTGCGGACGTGTATGACAACTCCGGCTGCAGATATCAGTTTGCTCAATTATAAAGTAAAAACGGTGTTGTCAGCAAATACAATGTAGCCTTTGTATGTAAAATACTCAGCAATTTAAGACTAAGTGCATGCAATAGTGCATAGACAATAGGATCGTGTCCTGAACTGATGTATGTGTATATATACACATGTATACTATATATATATATATATATATATATATATATATATGTGTGTGCTAAGTACCAAACTAGTTGATTACTCTATGATAACTGTCATTATTTAGGCATACCGTAAACGATAGTTTCTACACGCTTCTTCGGGCACCACATTGCACAATGATATCCTAATGCACTTCTGCCGGCGACTGAATTTTCGTCGATTTTTATTGCGCCACCTTGGCCTGGCAGCACGCCTGCGATTCGCAAGCGCTCCAAGTCAACAATAAGTGGTGTACCAACCAGCGAACTCGTAGAGTCCATGGATGACTTTGGTCTACTATCGGCCCTATTTCCACCTCTCTCTCTCATTGCTCTGTTTTCCTCCCGCTCACTACTTTTCTTTCCTTCCTTCAAGGTCTCTGTGGCTCTTTTAGAACGAGAGTTCCTCGTGAGTGTCTATGTGTGTGTGTGAGAGAGAGAGAGATGTATAGAGAGAGAACACACTCTTTTCCCGTGAGCGCGCTCCGGTCCGCCTTTGGTCGTCTTCCTGGTTGTAGCCCATCATTTGCCCCCCATCCATCTCTCCTCCCCGCCTGCTCGCCCGCCTGTTCGCCGGTCCGCTTGCCAGTGATCTCTTCGAGCGCACCAAACACGATTGTCGGAACCAGCGCAGCATTCCGAAACGCTGAGCGCTGACGGGACGGACGAACGCGGCAGCCACCGCGGCTACTGTAGACTATTTTTGCTTGGTTGCTTTCGTAAGGACGCTTTCCCGGCTGGCTTTCCCGCGTTTTTCCCCATAGCCGTTCCTGCCGCGACGATCGTTGGCAACACCGGCCGACCGGCCGGCCGGCCTGCTATTGCTGCCCTGCCGCTCGCTAAATCGACTTTTCCATTACTCGGTTGGCCTTATCGTCGCAGCGGCGGTCTTCGGCTGGCGCGTCGCCGTCGAGGAGAGAGGAGCCATCTACCTCGGATAGCTAGCCAGCCAGCAAGTCGAGACGGCGACCTCGAGCGAACAGGGAGCAAGAAGGACAACGGACAACACGTCACATCGATCGGTCTCGTATCCTCCCCCCCCCCCCCCCCCCGCGACAGGACAACAATGCCTTTAGACCACGCTAGGCCGACCAAGGCACCGATCAAGCAGCCGGTGAACCGCTGCGCTGCGCCGCGCCGCTTTTCTTTGCTCTGCTCTGCTTTATACTCGGCAACAATCATTCAGCCGCCAAGCCTTGCTGCGCCCCACTCGACTGAATGAAGATGAACCCCCCCCCCCGCTCCGCCCGCGTCTGACATGATTTCCTGAAATGTCCACCCGGCTAGTCCGAAATGTCCATCAAACCTGCGGTCATACAGATAGAATTTGGTGCAGTTTACGGCTCATATATATATATATATATAGAGAGAGAGAGAGAGAGGAGGGAAGTGGGGGAGAGAGATAGTTTGCCTCGAGACAACAAATTGTTTTTAAACTTGTTTCATTTGCAACGATACTTAGGCGCCGTAGAGAACTAGCACGAACCATCTAGAGGGTTGTTGACCAATAGATGATATATTGGGTATCAGTACCATTTGATTCAGCAGTTATGTATGTATACAAATATATATATATATATATATATATATATATATATATATATATATATATATATATATATATATATATATATATATATATATATATATATATATATATATATATATATGTGAAGAGCGATATAGGACATAATAATCGTGAAAAAACTTGCACCCTCTAATAGACATACGAGACCGACCAAGAAGATGCGATATGGTACTTAAAAAGAGAATTCGCAAAAAGTAAAATTCTAAGCATTAACGTTTAGTACCTAATAATGATACCTTACGATCAATCACACTGCTTAAGCTTAATACACTTAAGTAAAGGCTGTTTATTTCATGCTTCCGTGGGGCGCGGGCCCGGTAGCAGCATAGGCCTATCTGGACAGCAAAATCGCCTCCTCGAAGACTCTCAGTCTTCCCTCGACGTCCTGAAGAGGGATCTCCGAAGCCCTGAAAAAGGAATTGCAACAGGCAGGCGAGGAGACCACGAAGACTCCCAAGATAAGCGACTTTGTGTTTCTCATTCTCCTGTATGTGAAAAATGCCTTCAACACAATGAACTGGAAAGTCGTTTTGAAGGCGATAACGGGGAAGGAACTTTCCGCCTACCTCCGTCATGTAATTTTATTCTACCTGGGGTAACGAGGTCTGGTTGCAGAGAAAAACAAGGCTACAATTGGATTTGTACAGGGCTTGCTTTTAAGACCCGTGCTGTGGATCCTGGCTTACGGCATGGTGTTCAAGATCGATAATCTCTCAAATGAGGTGGTGAAGCTGGCGTGCGCCGACGATCTTGCACTTGTGGTTACGGTAGGGACCGTGACAGTTTGTGAGAGCGCTGCCAATAAAGTTTTGACCCAGGTGGACAAGTGTATAGAGAACCACCATCTTGCAATTCAAGGGGGGGAGGTTAAACTCTACCTGGCAATACATGAGCGTGGAGGATGTACTTAACAGGTCGAAAGGTAAAGAGAGAGGTAAGACTCCTGACGAAGGGCCACCCGATGAAAGTCAGAAAGGAGGCAAAGTACTCGGGGTCATCTTCGATGCAAGGCCTACAGGATCGGCGTACGTGAAATATGTGACTGATAATGCCAAAGGGACTCCCTCAACCTAGCGCATACTCTTCCGAGGGACCGTGGAGTGCCAGAAGCCAAAAGGAGATGTAACGTAACGATGCCGACAGTGGCCAAATCAACGGCGCATTACGGCGGGGCCCCGTCCAAGCGGACATGGCACTGCGGACGGCAAAAAATAGGGAGGCACTAAGGTCAGCCCAAAGGACGCTGCTTGCGACAGAGGAAAGCAAGCGCTCAATGGGCGGATAATTGGACCTGATCGTGCCAGGAATGCCACTGTGGCGACCTAGCAGAAGGAATGAGTGGAAGTAAACCCCGGGGGTGACCGAGGGGAGCTGAATCAAGCGTCTGATACCAGAACTCGGGGTGTACTACGACTGAGAGAACCGCAAACTACCCTACTTTGTAGAGACGTAAGTGCTGATCGGATGCGGCCCCTTTCAGAGCTACGTGATGGCGATTAAAAAGGTAAACGATAACATCTATGTGACGTGCATATTGACTGAGTTAAACGGGGCTACGGTGACTCTGTGCTATGTTCTTTCTTCTTTGGGTTTTTCGCTACTGTTTCCAACTGAATGAATGAGTTGCTGTCAATATCTACTTTCAGTCTAAGAACGCGAAATTCTACTCAGGCAGTATTAATACTCTAAAATCATGGTGACTATTAAGCTTTAAAATGTATTAAACCTCCGGAAGAGTAAGCATATTGTTTTTTAAATGTTTACTCTATATGCTTTCATTCGAAAAGCGTTTTGCACAGTCTAGTAATTGCAAGGCTCGCTGAGCCATTTGCCAACATCTGAGGAGAAAGCTAGGATGAGCAGTTCCAAGCCGATTAACATTTTGCAGTACAGGCTTTCAAGTATAATTAATTCCGCGTATTTATGTATTTTGCTAAGTCTGACAAAGATAACAGCATTTTCTTGTTAGAAATGGTAGAGGAGCTAACACTGCATAGCATGCCGCAAAATATATAAGATTCTGGGTGGATTGGGAGTCTCCATTGCATACTGAATGAATGAAGAAAATTACTGTTGATGTCAATTATGAGTTCTTGAACTCAAGTGTTCTCCTCACATCTCTCTCGCATCACACTCCTGGACAAGATGACTTCCCGTTGGCATTGAATCTTGCATCATCGCATGTGTCGCTCAGGGCTCACTGATAGAACGTTTATTGTAAAGGTTGGTGACAATAGCGACGCTCCTGGTGTCCGTACTGTGGGACCTCCGATGCAAATTATTTTTGTTTACGCAGATTTTTGCGCAGCAAGTTGCTCTAAGTCTGCGACAACAGAACGTAACATAAACAATGTATGCGTCTTTTTACTTGACTACGTATCGATAGTGACCGGTTGGAAATGCAAGCAGATATCGACTGCATTTCCTCCTAGTGTAAAATAAACGAACGGTTCCAAAGTGTGCTGCTTAGAAAACCATTCTATACAGCAAAATTGATTGCTTACATAGCGGAAGTCACAGTATATACTAGAACTAAGCAGTAACATGCAATAGGCAATTTATTCGAAACAAGTCGCGCAGAGAAGAGTAGGCCGTGTCAAAAAATTGATTATTTTAGTTCTCAGAAATTCGTGTGGTTAAGGTTATTAAGTTTGTTGAGTCTGTGTTTCAGAAAAAAAACGTAAGTCAACGGATTTAGGCGAACGCTTGCAAAACAAGATTCTAATCGAAATCCATAGATGGCGCTGAAACAACACCGTCGGCATTCTATGGCCCATGAAGACTGCACTCTTTGTTAAGTTTTTGGCCAGTTCTTATACAGTGTGACACTTATATGTTTCGACACATAATTAAACGCTTGTGCGTATTGTGGAATACACCTGTAGCCAGGTCACAGGCTTTAGTCGGTCTACTTTACCATTAACTTAGTTTTGAATATCGCTGAAATAACTATGGAAATCGTTCCGCCACGCTTAGCAGTCATATATTTTGATAGCCGTTATTTTTAATAGGGACCGATATTTTGGGCACAACTCCCTCTAACTAATCTCATGCATTTATATATATATATATATATATATATATATATATATATATATATATATATATATATATATATATATATATATATATATATATATATATATATTCACAAGTTTATTTTATTTTGCACGGCAATCCATCTTAGATGTTAATGTGTAGTACCGTATGCTTGATTCAATGTTCAATTAGTTCATACCAACATTGAGTACATCACCACCCATGCTTACAGTACGCGGGAATAGGGCGAAGGTAAGTCGCATGTGTGCATAAGGGGGTGCAAAGGCGATCCAGGGCAGTAGATCAGCTCGGCGCCGCAGTGGCTAGCGCTACTTCTGCTGTCGCTGCTGCTGTTGCGTGTGGGTCTTTTGCAGACGGGTGACAGGACATGCCAGGCCCCTGTTGACCAATATTCTCCCTGTACCGCGGACAAGAGCATGCCGTCTTGCTCTGTCCCCCCCGCCACCCTCCATTAAGGAGAAGATATGAGCCTCCAGGGGGCGCTCAGACACCAGGGCTATGTTCTTCCTTGGGCAAAACCGCCGTTGATTCTACTGGTAGCAAGACCGGGGGGGGGGGGCGAGCCCCAAAAGAGCGGTTATACAACCATTCAATGGCGCCTGCATGCAGTGACCGTTGGCGACGCGTCAAGATAAAGAAGGAACACAAGCCTTAGCGGCTGCTTTGGGTTGAGAGAGGACAACGTACATGAAGAAGGGCTAGCACCGTCTCCGTTCCCCTCCTCCAGCGAAAAATAAATCATTCACGAATGAAACCACCAACTTTAGCGCTCATACGCTTGCCAATACAACTAAACTAGGCCACAAGAGCGCCGCACAGTTAACTCGTCGGGCCAAACGCTTCCATTTCAGAATATCATCGTCTACTGTATTCGACAATTTTTTTTATCCCCAAAAAAAACGACAGTTTTTAAGAAAGGTCCATCACAAACGTACTCGTGATGCAATCGAGTGCAACGTGTATACGCGACTAAAGGTACATACAGCAAATGTGAGATGATGCATGTTGCACTTCGATTGCTTGCCACCTCACAATTAACGGTTATACGCGTCTTGTTCTACAACTAGGTGATGGTACGGAAAAACGTCATCATTTTTGCAGATGGCCGTATTCCTCTCAACTATTTTAATATGTCGTATGCTTGTATGCCCTTAAACGATTTAGCTAAAAATTAAATTTACTGTACAGAGGGTGGTTTGTGCTTAAGACACCAAATAAAATTTAAACGGAAACTTTGCGGGCGACAAACCCTAAAGCAAAATTCATAAGAATTAATAAGCTCAAGCAAACATCATGCAGACAAAGATAAATCGCGGTTTTTCATGCTTTGAGGCTTCCTTTGAGACTTCATATAAAACAACGTTTGCTAATACCTCAAACAACACTCCCTCTGTGTACTTTGAGGCTACATAAATAATAACTGTTAAGCAGACTAGTTTAAGAGAACAAAAAAGTATATATACTGACGGTATGCAGTTTACATTCCACCTAAGTTTAAAATAAACTCGCTTTTTACGAAGAATTCAACTGCATACATAATAGAGCCGGTTGGTCTAGCAATATTAATCGTATAAATACCAAGAAGCAGGCTTCGCAGAATAGTCTGGGTATATCGTTACAACGACTCAGCGGATTACGTACACGGTTAGCAGTGTTGTAGCAATGTGGTAGCCTCACTCAATACGTTGTTAGAACGATTCTATCATGCTCATAATATAATGTTCCTCCCTCGAAGGAATAGTTAAAGTAAGGCTAAGAGCCAAAACATCTCGCGCGACGCTTGTCTTAGGGTGTTAAGGATGATAAACAAAACGTATTTGAATTTTTGCCTACAATATAAGAGCACCTTAAGGCATGAAGCAATATTGCATATGGTGTTCGGTCATGCTTAGCAAAGTTGTCACTCTGACAATCACTCGCGTTGATCAAGTCTATTCTTACTCATATATTGTTTACATTGTAATGGAATATGCTTTCTAAGCTTTCTGCCTCTCTGCACAGTTACACGGTTACTATACGTAGTAGTAGTCTTATTGACTGATACAACCCGTCAATGTGCCTACAAGCTTACAATACCTGCAGGCTATCCAGAAACGAAACTCTCTCTCTCTCTATTACGTCTGTGCGTAACGATTACGATATACACAATAGCTCACGGCTCATCGAGTTAGAGATCATCTCAGATCAAACTACGCTCGATTGATATAAGACTTATGACCGCTATGATGTACTATGCGTGCGACGTTTCACGCGTGTTTGCAAATCTGCTTTATGAGCTAGTACATGTATGTGTGTGACAGGTGCGAAATGTCTCTCCTTCCTGCCTCCGGTTTTCGATCAACTGAGCTTGTAAGACGAGCATATACTTGTAGTTCTTAGTCACAAAGCTCTAGGAGTGATCAGTTTTTTTTTGTATTGATTGTGATGATCATGAAAACGGGGGTAAGTGATACGTTTTTGCTTCTGTTGTGGGCCGTTACAGAACCTCCTGAAACTGGAGGGAAGGGATAGGATGAGTGATTGTTATTATTATTATTATTATTATTGTTGTAGTGCCATTGATCATGGTCATGATTGCACGGACTGTAGTATCGGTTGAAGTTGCCGCGCGGCTTGCTAGTATCCAGCGGCTAAATGAGGATGGATGCAGCAGATTTTGGCCGAATTAAGATCAAAAACCGCCAACAGCAGCGGCGTGGTAGTCGCGTGGTAGCCACGCTCAAGTCAGGGTAGGTTTAGTTTATTCGGCTGTAGTGACAACAGCCTGGTCCTGGCGACGGACGGGAAAAACGGAGTGCAAGAGAGAGTGCATGAGAGGGTGCAATAGAGAAACAGAGAGAGAGAGAGAGGGCCTGAGAACCAGAGAGCGATTCAGCGGGAAGAACGCTCTAGGATCGACGGCGGCCCGACCCTTCGCCCGGCGCGGCCGACAGCCGGTCGAGACGGTGCGGGAGGTACGATTGTTTTCGTTGGTTGTACAATTTTGCCCGTTCAGCAGTGGCAGCAGCGGTAGTCGTCGTCCCGGTAGAGTTCCGACTAGTAATATTAGTATTTGAAGTAGGCGGTAGTTGCGGCAGCACCGGCGGCCGCAGTAGCCGCAGTCGATTTGCATAATGATAACGAGACTTGGCTCGCCCGATAAAGCTTGCCGTTGTCGTTGCCGTTGCTGTAGTAATGGAGAATAGCAGCCATTGTGGTAGTCTGTAGCGGCCAGAGTTGTAGCAGAAGTAGTAGTTTTAGTAGCAGAACGCCTAGCTACAGTAGTAGTAGTAGTAGTAGCGGGAAAAGTAGTAGCTGTAGTAGCGGACGTAGTAGCCGCTGGGATACGAGCTGGGTACCCCTTCCTAGCGGTGTAACTGGCGGTGCCGACGGCCCGGTGAAGTGCCGCCTGTTTACGCCATTTAGTTCTTCTGTACGTCAACCTTCTCTTTATTCTATTACTGCCTTTCTCTTATCCCCTATACCTCGTCTTATTCTTCTCTCTCTCTCTCTCTATATATATATATATATATATATATATATAAATCCTCTGTCTTTCACTCGATCTATCTAGCTTTCTGTCCTTCGTTTTTCTTCAAGCTATTTCTCCTTCTCGAGCTTTATTCTATGCAAAACTCGTGCAAATTTCGTAAAAAACGGTACCGCTTCGACGGCCGCCCACAAGCAGAGAAGAGAAATAGTACGCAAAACGTGAGTCGGCGGAGGGAGGAGTGGGTTGCGAGTCGGGGCCCGTGCCCCACATTACGCTGCCTGCATGCAAGCATGTGATGGGAGCAGCGACGGCGGTAGTCACAATGGGAACGAGGCGCAGGAGAAGGAGGAGGGCGGGGAGTAGGCAAAGACTACGTGCACATGCCGGCTGCATGCATTCCCCCAGGACTTTGTCGTTTTTGGCTATGAGGCCCCCGGTGTGAGCCCCCGGCAAGCACACTGACTGTTCAGTCGTTCGTCGGGCGCTCGCTGGCCGGGCGTCAGGTCGCCGTCCGCAGAGCACCCACCGGTAAAGAAGTCATTTCAAATGGCTGTGCGTGTCTATCAACGGAATGAACATGTCGCTGTTGTCATCGGCATCATCGTCGTCGTTGTTGTCGTCGTCATCATCGTCGTTGTCGTCGTCGTCGTCGACTCCTGCTGTCGCCGGCGGCCTGTGGCGACTGAGTAGAAAACTCGAAATAATGGCAATAGGGGAGTGTTTACGTGGAACGGAACTAGAGGCAGGCGGTCGCATGGACACCGAGGGGTTCTACTGACAAGAAATCCCGAATGAAAGCAGAAAACATTGCCGACGGAGTATCATCGTCGGAGAAGTTTCGGCGCCGATCAGCTTTGCAACAAGGCGAAGAAACAGTTTGACGTTTTGATCACCTAATAGCATCTATTTCAGTTGAGCACCAAAGACTTTCGAAGTTACGAACCCTAAAATGTATTCCGTGTCGCCGCTGTGGTAATAGTGGCAATAGTGATTACGATGATGATAGCGATGAGCTACGAAGTTGAACTTAATGTATTATGCTGATTAAGAGGCAAGGCATTGTTGTACAACCCACGCGTGTGCACGTGATACAATCAGCATTAAGGAAATGCCACACAGCTTCACTCACCGAGTTGCCGACAGTACTTATAGGAGTGGGTTAATAGATCCACCTCAGTAGATAGACCGAATCCCTGCGAGCACTCCCGAATTCTGCTCTCCGTCATTGTTGTTGTTGTTGTTGTTGTCGTCACGCGTGTACTTGTAATTTGGCATTTCACGAGTGTGCGGTTATCAGGTATCAACATCAGAGCGACTAGAAGCATATGTTTGACAGGCTTCCAATGCCGGAGAAAGCGACCCAGCCTAAGGCCAGACCACATGCTTAACTATGTCTACTATGGCACAAATATGCAATGTATATCACTTACGACTACGCTATATAAAACTGTGCTCTACTTCAAGAAGAGTTTGAAATACATTTCAAGTTGAATGCCGTCTTCATAGCTGTTTAGCTGCTTTCACCCATTACGAACGAGTGAAGTAGTGCGATGATTCAGTATCCAGTGCTGTATGATTTCCCATTGTTTTCCCATTCGTATCCCACTAGATTGTACTTAGTGCACGTCTGCAGACCAATCCGACCAGTGCACAACAAAAGCGGTGCTTGAACTTTGCCAAGTTGTTCGAGATCACCATGCACTGCATCCACCTGCTGTGTATGTACGTTACGATTGCCACTTGCAAGATGTAGGATCATATCGTGTTGTCAGTATGTCAAAGCTCCCATCTATTCCAATTTAAATTATCGTATCTTAGAGATACAGGCTACCTGCTTACACGCACCACCCTGGTATCTTTTATATCATAATTGCTTAATACGTAAGTTTGAATTTCGTTGGCTTTGTAGCAAAATGCCCACCGTTATCAGGTTGCATTCACTATTCAGTCGCAGTCCAGGAGTTCTTAGCACAACAATACCTTCCTTCATTCATGGGCAACACGGTAATACTTTGTTGCATCGTACGTTCTCTTTGGGCTCGGTTTGTGAAGCCCTACGTTCAGTGGGTCATTTTCTGTCCATTCCATGACAATTACGAACTAATATTTTAAACTATTTCGCGGTTTCATGCTTGTATAGCCTAGAAACGATCTCACGCGTTTGTAGCAAACCACGAAGCATTAATTGAGGAATGTCGTATTAATTGTTAAGTTGACGAATAGTGACTCTTGAATTTCTCTGGTTTTCGCAATGCAAGACATCCGAATGTCCTCTAATTGCCTTCTTCGTTTTTTGTTCAGACAGCGATACTCTGATTTGAAACTTTAAAAACCATGTGCGGAATAGTCAAATTAAACTAAATAAAGAAAAACGTTTAACTGTTCTTCTATCTTCAAATCAATGTCCTAAACAACTATCGATAATTTG
Organism: Dermanyssus gallinae; assembly: GCA_003439945.1. NCBI lineage: Eukaryota > Metazoa > Arthropoda > Arachnida > Mesostigmata > Dermanyssidae > Dermanyssus > Dermanyssus gallinae. The sequence goes on from QVRM01004797.1 coordinate 179,799, forward strand.
TATTTTACTTTTTCCTAAAGTCATGTAGTAACGAATGACATTTGGAATTTTTGAGCTTTAGTTCACGGTGTCGTATTTACTAAGCATGTAGACAATTCCTTAGGTTTCAATTGTTCAATTTCTTGTACCATTCCTTAAGTTTCAATTGTTCAATTTCTTGTACCATTCCTTAAGTTTCAATTGTTCAATTTCTTGTACCATTCCTTAAGTTTCAATTGTTCAATTTCTTGTACCATTCCGTAAGTTTCCATTGCTCAATTTCTTGTATCATTCCTTAAGTTTCAATTGTTCAATTTCTTGTACCATTCATTGAGTTTCAATTTAATAAATGAAATTTCACCACTCATAACTTGGATCGCTTCCGATTTATCTTCATGTCTGTCTGAACGCTCTCGTCGTGCTTACTCGTCATGCTCAGTTGTCGCTACCCGACAGAAACTTCCAGTTGACCTAGAATACCACCTTGAAGAAACCGCTTCGTGTACCTGCTAGTGTGTTGCGGACCGGCAGTGGAAACAAATCAGAATTAGACTTAGGGCATCTTTTATCGGACCACTTTAGCCTATATTTTGCCTAGAATGGCAGGGACATGTGACCGAGGCCACGGAAGAGGTAGCGCAGTTAGATGTGTACTTCTCCAGGAAGCTTTGGAATTGAATGTATGCGCTAGTCGGCACGTGCATACAGGGTACGTTGTGCATGGCTACCATCACTTGGTATGTTCGACCCAAGAATTTCACCAAGTTGGCAATCAATGTCGTTGCCGGATCTGCTCGCAGACGTGCATCAAATATCAGCGAGTTGCCAGACGCATCGGCGGTCTCCGCATCTTTCGACCCCGGTGAGACGGTCGCTGAAGTGTTCAAACGGTATATAGTTACCACTGTATAATAATTATGTGCCGTCTTGAAATTCGCAACTTCTTGCAGACAGAATAAACAATACATATAAAACAATATATATATACTACTTATGCTGTTAAATGCATATAGACCTTTTGCTGGTTTACCGATATAAACCGCCGCGGGCACTCATGATTTTTTGTTTACAGCGCTAGAATTTTAGCCGCTGTGCAAATAAAAGCCCGTGTCGTGCCCGTACGACTCGTAACGTAAGCTTAAGGATCGGCTGTTGGCTTCGTATTTACTGCACGGTGATAGCCGAGCCCTTCGGCGCCAAATGAAGACAGGTTGTTACGACCTCTGCGTTGCTGCAGCCCGCGACGGCTCCAGCATGCGGCCTGGAAATTCCAGCTTTCAGCTAAGCGGCATTACTGAAATGCTCGAGAGAGCGCCTCATCAAAAGAAAAAAACAAAAGATTACTGCTATTTATGAAATACTACAAGGACGACCGTGCAGTAGATATTTTTTTGCATTGTAGAGCAGGAGGAGCATATCTACAGTGGCAATTAGCCTCTCGTTAAATAGAGGATATGACAAATCTAAAAGCTTACCTTACGGCTCCATGAGCCTTGGGTCTTCAAAGCCATTCTGCATGGCGCACACCAATTAAAACGGTCTTTTATAATATTTATATTAAATTTGTTACAACCTGAAATTACATGTGTAATTGGCTGACAGTGCAGTGGAAATATAAGGAATTGCAAATATTCACCAAATACTGGTAGTGATACAAACAGGAGCGGAACAGTATTAATACAATATTTTGTTAATGCGTTTGTGTAGTGAGAATGCGCAAATCGCTAGTCATGATAAGATGTGACTGCAATGAATGTTACATTCTCCACAGAACTTGCATACGCAGTCACCGATCTCTGAACACAATCAAATGCAAACACAATGGCGTAATGGCAAAAGCCATGCCAGGTAATCTTGCGCACTGTCGATCATTTTTTTGTGTGCGACTTCTTGCCATTTCTCTGAACAAAAATCGGGCTCTTCTGTAAGTTGCCTTTTGTATTGCAAATTTTACGGTCTGATCGTTTCTAAATGTTTCGTACGTCTCAAGTACTGTCTTACTGAACAGCAACCTGTCGAGTACAACGTTTCCCACAGTGGTGCGCTCTCGGCACAGCTCCAGCGCAAGGGCAATTTCAGGGTACGCTCTATAAATCAGGCTTCTAGCGGTCCAAGCGTTTGAGGTCACCTAATGCCAAGTGCGGCGCGGCCACAGGGACGCAGTGCTGTACTAGCGCAATTAGTTTTATCTCGAAAATCGTCACTTTTATTCCCAGATCGACGCCTCGGGAAACCCCAGTAGCATAATAGCAGCAGTTGCCTTGGTTCGTATTAATTAGTTTTTAGTTCTTTGAGGTATATTGATCATACTATTGCATATTTTACCCAATCTGGAGTGGAAATAAATCAAGTAAAGTTCTTTGAGGTGTCTACTAAAAGCTAAGCGCACGATCAGGATTCACGCCTAGTGACGAGAAATGATTGACAAGCTGGAGCTCTTGTTCTGGAACGAACAACGTCGAGCCGTTGCCAACCGGGGTAATACACACGTGAATAATGCTACATTGTTAAGGTGTTGCAGCGTAAAAACATGTATGCGTTTTCGTCTGTGCAGCTTAACTATTTTGATTCTCATTATGTAGTTCTGTGCAATCCACTTACACACGGGAGGCTTGGACGGGTGCTTTCTTTTTCCCTACATACGTATAAGTAGGAAACATTTCGTTAAATTTAGCTAGTGTGAATAAGTATCATAAAACCTACGTGATAGGCAATGCTAATTATTTATGTATAGAAGGCAATACAACAAATAGTAGAAATACTTAATTCATCGCAATAAAATCGTCCAAATATATCTCATCCATGGAATTTTTTATTAATCAATTTATATTACAATCCAAATTCTTTTTTTCAATGTAGCAAATAACGTATCTTCTAACTATACAATTTGTGCACCATGTAACAACCAGCCGGAAGCGTTTTGTGGTGAATATTATAAAGCGGTTGTAAGTAAAAGGCTCTTGTATCCCTGGTTTTGGGTCAAGATCTCTATGCCGATATTTAGATACGCCGTGCGAGAGACACCACGCTACTAAATGGTCGTTCAGAGGTTGACACTGTCTTGAATGTAATTGGCTACTTTGAATGTATATTAAAAAGTAAAGGCGCAATAAATGCGAATGAAAAATAACATATACCAGATATAAACATGCACATTGTTATGTCCGATATTTGCCTAGATGCCATTAGTTTGATATGAATAGTAGACATTGTCATAATAAGCGTCTTGTTAAACGTTCCTTATATTATGGCTGAAAGTCCTGCATCCTTCAGTAATGCATCTCGAGTACGTACAAGTAGCCTTTTATACTAGTGCCTTACTGCGCCGTCATACGTTACCGGGATAGGCGACCGTCGAACAAGCGGACCACTTCGTGTTACCCGTTTTTAATAATCAGTTGCCGCTATCTCCGAACGTACTCAAAGGGGGCGTCGCTAGGTCTAATTTCCTGTCGTATGCCTTAAACTATGTCCACAGCGCAGCTTTTTGTACGTAGCTTGTACTCTCCTAATACATAGCTACATCGCAGACGAATCGGTGATATATAGCTGACGCAGCAAGAATATATCACTGTCGTCTAGCGTCGAAAAATCACGACTGGAATCATCTCCATAGAAACAGGGGTCAATAACCTATCGACATTTCCATCATAGAGCTAGAAGCCGCAATTTTTATTACGTCAATATTTGTGAGTATGAACGGTTCAACCAGGTTCTAACGTGATCAGGGAGGACGTTTCAATGCGGATTAGAGAAAGACGTAGTAGTCCGCAAAATGGTCTTTTTAGGCGGGGGAGAGGGGGTTAGATTAGCGCTGCGCAAAAAGTGCCACGTGAACAAGTTATTCTCTGATACTTCGGGAGGCGTGCAATCTGTTACTGTCACAAAGCAAAGTTGAGGACCCTCTCTTCTTCCCCTACTAACGTACCAGAACGAGATGACGTTGAAAGCATAGCTCTTCTTCCCACGGAAGGCACTATAACAACATGCATGTATACATTACGCATCATCTACTAGCTAATTAATGGAAGGAATCACAAAAACCGCTATCGTTGGCAGACTAACATGATAGGCAGCTGTAGAGCATGAAGATGTGTTCCACGGTGTTTGGCCTGAATGAATCAGGGGCAACAACGTTGTCTGTGAACCGCCGCCGGGCAGATATGATGACTGTTATGATGCTAATGCTGATGACTGCTGTACTACTGCTGCTGTTGTTGCTTTTCATGACGGCGATGCTGGGCGGCGTAATCGCAAAGGTCTTCGTCTGCAACCCCGCTTCTTTATGCGCACGCTTTATTCATCTCTGTTCCTCTTTCGCTCGTTCTGCCCATCGTCATGAAAGGCATGGAGCCGTGACGTTCATGACTGCGTCGGCCCTGTCTGGCTGGGGGCTGGTCCCGTGGACGAACCACACGTTTGTTGCCTAGACAGAGTTTGTTGTTGTTGTTGTTGTTGCTCTTATTGTTGTTGTTGTAGCTGTTGAAGCTGTTGTTGCTTTTGTTGTTTTCCTCTTTTCCCGACTTAAACATTATTCACTTCCATTGGCTACTACAGAGGCCCTTCCGCGGCCGCCATTCAACAGCGGGCGGATGGAACAACGCAAAGCAGGCGGCCACCGCTGACGCCTATTTCGTGCTAAACCGTTTCCTTCTCTCGTTCTCTCGCCGCTTCAATCCTTCTTGCGTCTCTGTGTGTCCCTCTGGTTTGCTTCTGCTTCTGCTCGTTGCGGATACGCAAGTGGCGACAAGTCCGACGGTACAGGCGCCGCTTGTCATAGAGTGGACAAAACCCGCGCTGCTGCTGGCCGACCGTTGTGGTTGCGGTAGCGACAACGACGAGGAGTCGCGTGTTACCCCAGGTCCCGCCACTGGCGCAGCAGCGCTGTAGTCAGTGTTGACGTTCGTCCTTGTCTGACCCCCAGACTACCCCAACTAGCCCAAGCGATTCCAACTATCCTCCTCCATGCTGCTTCCATTCTTCCCGGCATGGCGGCATGGCGGCGCGCAATGCATGTTCTGTGTCAGCTGTTCGCCCAAGCGAGTGGAGAAACAGGGACGCGCAAGCGTATACGGCTTGTTGTTGTTGTTGTTGTTGCTGTTGTTGTTGCTATTGTTTCTGTTGTTGATGTTGTTGCTGTTGTGTTACTATTACTAGTAGAACTTTAATATTCATGAGACGCAGCATCGGTCAGTCAATCGTCTAGTCAAAAGTAAGTAAGAGAAGTCTGTCACCCGTCCTCGGCTTCATCCCTTCTCTTTATCGGTTCCCGTTCATTTGATGTTTCTTTTTCGGGCCATCTTCGTCGCAGACTGCAACCAACAACGGTTGCTTACAGTGTCCTTACGAAAAGAGCAAAGACGGGTGCACGGGCAGACTGCCCGGCAGGAGGAAATAGGTCTAGTCTAGACCACGAGCATGGTGCCTGCTGGGTACCCCAACATAGATGATGGTTTGAATTAAACAGAAGAAAAAATACAGCCGCCTAGACAGCAGTCTTTAAAAAGAAGAGAAAGAACAGACATAAGATGAAGACAAAAATAAGGCAAGGCAGTAGAATGTAGACAAAACATAGGAGATTACAAACAGAGTGGAGAATGGCGATAGGCTGATGGTTTTTGGCAATGGAATTGATTCTCGAGCGAGACAAGCAAAAGCAATGTGAACTGGATGAACGGAGCTTGGGAGGGCGATATAGAGTACAAGAAGAGGAAGCAGAGAGACGAGAGCATCGGGACAATAAAACACAGGAGAAAAAATACAGCGGTAAAAGACTCACTTATTATTACACTAAAAGAACAGTGGTGAAATTATGCTTGGATGGAACGATGCGCAAACATCCAATGCATACCGCAATGTTGATTGATATGGATAAACTGATTGATATATGAATGGACAAACAAAGGGGAAAGCAAAGGGCGTAAGAGTGGGCTATAGAGGAAACAAGGTTGTGTGTAGTGGTCAGGAGTCTGCAAATATGAAACATGGCAAACGGCTTCAAATGTTACGACAAATGACGAGTCTAGGGCACAAGTAAAGAACAGTTTTGGAAACAGATCATGTGCGAGGCTGTGGCATAGAAAACCAAAAAATTGACATCATGAAGTCGAGGCAAGACATACCGATCTCGAATATTAGAGAAAAAAAAATAAGAATGTACAAGGGCTTAATGCAAACATTATGCACTCTTGTTGAAAACAGTTTTAAATTCTCGTAAAATATAGATACATATGTAAAGCTTGATTATACGTAATAGCTAACCCGGTCAAGCTGTAGAACCGTATGCTTAACTCCGCTTCCTACTGACCTCTAAAGACCGCTAGAGCGGGCTTGCAACACAAACTCATTTGACTTTCCAATAATGACTGGTTGTTAGTTTACCTGATGCTAGTTTAAGTCTTTGAAGGGCTCTGTTAATCAACTGAGGCATGGATATCGCAAAAGACTCAGGGAAAAGCGGCGTTTTTCTAAAGAATTGATCTAGGAAGAATGTGCATTTGAGTAAAACTGTCATGCTGATATTGCCGAAAAAAGCAGAACACCGTCGTTTAACAAACAGTGCAGGATGACTAAAGAAGAAGACGAGTTGGCACATAAATACGTTATGATTTTTCTAGTAATGAGGCTGTTGGCTTTTGGTTGGTAAAGTGTATAGTTAAAAGCGCTTATAAGTATAAGCAGGAACGTACTAGGAATACAAAATAGAGAGCGCTAAGTAAGGCTAACGATCGTTCTTACGTGTGGCTAAGGCGTACGAAAAGGCAATGCTAAAAAGTTGAAACTGGAAGCAGTTGGCAGAACTTCACGGGAAAAGCTAATGGGTAAGCATTGATACGGAACACTTGTATTGTACCGTGCTAGCAAGCCCCTTTCAACACATGTATAAACATCAGAAAAATCCAACCGTTTAGAAGGCAGCGGCATTGAGTGTCATCTCTCAAGTCAAGAAAGCAGAAACATAAAGGTGAATAGCAAAATGGTTTTATGTTTAAAATACTCTTAAGAATTACTCTACGAACACTGGCAATACCCATAGAGAAGAAAGAAAAAAAACAGAGGAGCAATACCGATTCACGAGGGTATGGGAAGGTTAACCCCATGAAGATTGGGATCACTATATCAACAGGTGGCAGCATACTTGGCTAGCATGGTAACCACGCCCAGGATGAAGTCACAACGGGCCACTATAGCAGTTGTTGCAATTAAAAGTTCACCTTTGCTATCAGTACAGGCGACAGTCGTCTTTTTGAAGCTATCCATATGCCGATTGCCACGTACGAGGTATCACCAATATGTGATAAGTTAGTTGCGTTTGGTGAACGGGATTAGGTGTTTTTTTTTCCCAAAGGGGGTTATCAGGTTTTCGAATACATGCGGGAATACAATTGTCCATATATTAAAACGTGGCTCGCCATTGACAGAAGTATTGAACGTTTTGTGGAATATGGTAAAGATAAGCGCTTTTACGTCTATGCATAAGCAGAATTCGAGAGGAAAATAAGCGATACGAATGAGGCGATATTAGGGCAGCGACAATGAGGCACATTGAATGGAGAGACAAACGTTTCACTATGTTCCACGGTGTCATCACGTACCGTGCAGCAACGGGGTCTTTGACGAACCGCAAGATGAATGCAAATGCTTAACGTGTTGAGATGTACGAGGTGTGTTCAAAAAGTATCGCGACTTGAATTTTCGCGGGTTACGTATATTCGAATTTCGATTTTTTGTGGCGTTATGTTGGTACTCATGTCTCTCACTTATGCCGACAAGCTCGGCCATTTTGAATGTTCACTTAATTGTTGACAGCTGCTTTGCTTGCACGTGTTTTGGATCGTCTTCGATTTTTACCTATTCAAAAAATAGATCAAAGAACCTGTATCAAATTTTGTGTGAAAAACGAAATTAAGTGCGCGGATGCATTCCGAATGTTGACTGTGGCATACGGAGAAGCTACCTTGGACCGAAGCAACGTTTATCGGTGGTACAAAATGTTCTCAGAAGGCCGAGAAGATGTGAACGACGAAGAGCGTGCCGGACGCCCGAGCACTTCAACAACAGACGAAAAAATTAATGAAGTGGAGAAAATGGTATTGGCCAATCGTCGAATCACCGTTAGAGAAGTTGCTGAGGACCTAAACATATCGATTGGCTCGTGCCATTCGATTTTTATCAATGATTTGGGCATGAGACGGGTCGATCGTCGAAGGTGGTAAATTCGTACCAAAATTGCTCAATTGCGACCAAAAACAGCATCGCATGAACATTGCTAATGAGATGTTGGACTCTGTCCGCGACGACCCAAATTTGCTCCAGAGGGTTATAACTGGTGACGAATTGTGGGTTTATGGTTATGACGTGGAAACCAAAGCTCAATCATCTCAATGGAAGCTGCCGCACGAACCAAGACCGAAAAAAGCGCGCCAAGTTCGGTCGAATGTGAAAGTTTTGCTGACAGTTTTCTTCGATTGCAGGGGCGTGGTGCATCATGAGTTCTTGCCACAGGGTAGAACGGTCAATAAGGAATATTACCTGCAAGTTATGCGCAATTTGCGCGAAGCAATCCGCCAGAAACGCCCGGATTTGTGGAAGAACAAAAATTGGCTTTTGCACCACGATAACGCCCCTGCTCACACATCGTTGCTTGTGCGCGAGTTTTTGGCCAAAAACAACACACTAATGTTGCCGCAGCCACCGTATTCCCCAGATCTGGCCCCCTGTGACTTTTTCTTGTTCCCTAAACTGAAGAGGCCCATGAAAGGACGACGTTACGCTACGCTTGACGAGATAAAGACGGCATCGAAGGAGGAGCTGAACAAAATAAAAAAAATGTTTTTTTTAAGTGCTTCGAAGATTGGAAAAACCGTTGGCACAAGTGTATAATATCTCATGGGGATTACTTTGAAGGGGACAAAATAGATATTCATGAATAAATGAATAATTTTTGAAAAAACACAAAAGTCGCGATACTTTTTGAACACACCTCGTATGTGATAGGTATCACGCTGCAGTGTATTCGGCAGTCCAGTCAAAGGCGGAACTACCAAAATTGTACATCGATTAAACGCTGTATTCATGTGTATAACTTGAACATGGCGGAATTTTCCCTTCTATATACCAAAGGAGTGTTCTTTTTTGTTTATGCATGTACGGCTACCTATTCCGCTCTTATATATATGTATATATATATATATATATATATATATATATATATATGCATACTTATTATTTTAAAAGCCTATACTAATTTAGTAGTATCCTTCCTTGCGTGACCACTTTGACGGAAAACGTTAGAAATTGAACATGTACGTTTATAGTTTAAAGATGCTATGTCTTTCTATTCGAGCAACACCAGTGACGGCTTGGAAACCTTACCTACGGGCGACTTTAACGCAGCAAGAGAAACATGGGGATAGAAGAAAACGGACACAAGAGGAAGAACCTAGCTCGATTGGGCAGTTAGTCATGACATATACGTACAGAACAAAAGCAAGGACCCTACCTTCCATAGGGCAGATCAATACTCACATATTGAACGCTTGGCCATGACACACTAGCTTGCAAAATAACGGGTTGGAAAGCTTTCACTGAAGAAGAAGACCTCAGTCATCACTACTGCATAGAATTCACGGTAGAGGCGCGGTCATCCACGCTACGCGCAAGCAAAAAAAGTTCGCTACAGATCGAAGAATTCTTTAAAACAGAAATCAGCAATGCAATCACCGACGCGGGACTACCCCAAAACCCAGAGGAGCTCCAAGAAGTTCTGATAATAGCATAAGCTCGAGCTACAAAGCCCATACACCCAAAGCGGGCCAACTAGCTGCCGAGGTACTGGTGACACAGGACCATTGCTCAGGATTTTTCAGACCTATTTCTTTTGAATTGAAAAAGCTTCCTCAGCACGCTCTATTTACTGCTAGGAGGGAGCGGAGGATGACTCGACCCTCACTCTTCTAAAGTGCCAGGTACTGAAACAGGCCAAAACCACAGCAGTTTTGTAACTCAGGAACAAATGGTCTAATAAGGGAGACGGGAGAAAAGTAAATCCCAGATCCTCCCAGAAGAGCTCTTAAGGAGTTCGTAGACTACATTTGCGGCATGGCTTCTGGGTGGAAGCTATGGCTACAGAGGTACTAAAGGAAAAAGGTGCCTTGGGAAGGCCCTGGAGAGCAAGATTTCCGTTTACTGTACTCGAATACAAAATGACTCTGAATGACGCGGGTTCACAGGTGTTGATACAAGACACGTCGAACGTTGGAAAAACACGTGAGTGACCCCGGCCTAATTATCCAAATGGCACTCGCCACTTCTGCTGATGGCCCATAGTACTCTTCTATGGAGATTTGGGCAATTAGAGTGTAAAGCTTAAGGGAAGAGGTGCGTGTAGTGGGTAAGGGTCTCAGCGGGCTAACATCCATCCGTTGCGGTCGAGTGCCACACTGCTGGAGATGGGAAGTGGGACTCTTCCCTTTCCCTACTCGCAGCAATAGTACGTAGAAGTATTTAACCCTCATCCATTAAAAAAACTGATTCTTTGTTGTTTTTCATCGCGCTAGTTGCTTTTTAGTTCCTAAGGTCCCTGCGGTTATATCTAACTATCTTTAATTAATGATAGCTTAGGCTCCAGAAAGATACGAAGTAAGCCTTTACCTAGCATAGCACAACAATCTGACGTTAACTGTGATAGCTCCTTATTGCAGCTGCATTGCTCAAATGGGCAGCTTGGTCTAAATTATAGCACACAACTGTGCCAATGGGTTCAACTTGGCATAGGTTAAACGTAAAAATGGAACGAATGTGCTATCTACATTAGAGGCGCCTACATCAATTTTTATTCGTATACATCGTATTGCTCTCAATAATTATGTATTAGCAAACATGATGGTAACTATTTATGCAGAAAATCTAGAAACGTTATGTACAAGGTTACTAGATATTTCTGTCATACGTGGTACAAAATTCGCGTAATTTAAATAAAGCTTTAACGAGGGATATACGCCTACTTCCGTCGAAAGATGGGAATAATTTCGCATTTCGCCGCGATTTCGCTTGCGAACATCACACCAGCGTGCACATTCCATTACTAATAGAAAGGCGGCGTAACAGTCAAAGGCAAGACGGCATCACATACCTACGTGCCTTTACGCTGGAAGAACAAAAGCACTCAAATACGCTGGCAGGCGGTTTGGCGCTGCAAAACTCGTTCAACCGTCCAAACGCCCCATATATAGTTGCCAATTTGCATCAGACATCATACGAGTAATTGACTTTTACTGTTAACTATTAAACGGCCCCAGGTAAATATTAATACTGCCAGATCTGTTTATGTCGCAGTGAAAAAAATACTATCAAATACGCGTTCCTAATCGGTTGCAACAGCACGCATTGAACAATGCGTGACATGTAAAACCTTTACGCTGTGTGTGTGTGTGTATAACAACGATAGCAATAAATAACAAAGAACAGTCAGCTGCCGCGTTCGTCCAATTTTGCTTTATCGGTACTTATTGTCCTTTTCAGTATAATTTTTTCTCTGCGATACGTTGCGCGTCTTATGTTTTCTGCTTCTGTTGCTGTTATTGTTGTGGTTGTTGTTGGTGTTGCCGCTGAGACCGCAGTTGTTGTTGTTAGCAGGCGTTGCCCTGTGCAAAAGTTTGCTGAGAGTTTGCCTGACAAAATCCAACGTGTTACGGTGAAACGGTTGGGTCGTTCCGTTTCACGTCGCACATTCTGAGCGTTTCGTGCTGTTCGTTCGCGCAAACGATGACAAGATGATTCATCTCACTGCGAAGAGCGACCCTTAAGCTGTCTTCAAGCCGCCCGAATAGATGTGAGATTGGCACCCGACTGCCGTCGCCATTTTCCTTCGCTGGCGCGTTCTCAAGAAGGGAGAAGTAGAGAGAAGGGCGCTGACGACTTGGCCGAGGCGCTCAGACTCGAGGCTACTACTTCGGCGGCCACGCTAAACTCCCTCGTGGTGACCGGTGTGCTATCTTACTACGGCACCCGTGTGCTACCTCACCCGAGGTCCCCAGGCGGCAGGCTCAGCTGAAAGACGCTAGGCTAAGACATAACCGCGATTACAAAGCTGACGATAACAACGGCACGGCGCGTAACCAGGAGTGGAGCGCCAAGCAAAGCAGCAGGCTAAAATGACGCCAAACTATGCTAACTAGAAAGTTAATACCTAAAAGACGCAGATTACCAATTCTGTTCTTCTGTGGTGTGCCGCAAAAGCAGTAAACCAGTAGTTGTTGGTGCTAGGTGATGGTAGCGTTTGTTTCCTGGCAATGGAATTCCTTAAACCTTCAGTAAGTGGGCTTTGAGGTAGCCTGCCGACGGAGCACAACGTCAGATGGCCAAAGAAGCCGCGTCCGCACAGAATCCAGGTTGAGATGGTCGGCCCAGGCAAGGCGTTGGGGTAAAGCGGTTCACTCATGCTGAGCTGCTTACTTAGAAATTGTAATTGCTTATTGTTGTAGTCCCTAGTCATAGTGGAAAAAGTCGTAGTACTAAACCTGAGAAAAATTCCCTGTCGGATTCGCGGGGTAAATTTGAGTGAGCTGGGGAAGACCCAGATCCTTTTCCCTCAACAACAACAACAATAACAAAAACGCACACTTGTCTCCCGTTAGCCGGACAGATGCTGCTACACGTACAGGCGGATAAACGTAACGACAAGCGATCCCCAAATCATTGACTAGTGCTTGCGCCTCTCTTTTTCTTGTCTTGCTTCTCGACGTCCTCTTCCTTTCGGCTTTGCAACTTGAATTACTTAAAGTAAGTGTCATAGCTGCCATCTATATTTGAGACCATCATTGCTTCTATTTTCCGTAATACATTTCTAGTGTCACATAGAGTAGCCTCGTCTCATTGTCGGATTAGACCGCTTAGGCTTTTCATTACATGTGGTTTTCTGATTAAAAATTCGCACTTGCACTGATCTGCAGCAGCAAAAAGCACAAGGAAACCTCTGTTCGCAAAGACCAAAACTATCGTATATATATATATATATATAGTAAGGTACAAACACTTTCGGTCCCGGCACACCCAAGCTTCTCCTATGTTTTTCCTAAAATGATGCTTGGATGTATCAGTGCAGAACCGTACACGGGCATTAGCCTTACAGAAAAACAAATGAAGTCATGGTCATCGCACATTCTATTAATAAAACGCACTTAAAAAGTGTTTGATGGAGAAGCACAAGCATTCTAATATGAGTTTCTAAAACCAGACTGGGTCAACACAGAGAAAGTCTATACTGGATGAAATAAAAGCTGCGCAATTAGCAAATTCGCTTCTTCAGAACGAGAGGACAACGCCTAGCACAAATGTATCGTGCTAACATTCCACATCTGCGGGGGATGTTTTGGTGCATCAACCCTACTGATCTGACCTCGCGTTATCCGACTACAATCTCCGAAATTGAAATTTTAATACTAGTCTTGTGCTAGCCCCTATGTTTAAATAGTCCTAGGTTTACTAATAGTATTATACTTTTTATCTATTTATCTTTGGAAGAACCTGATTAAGAATAACATTGACTCTTATAATATATAGAGGATTAATTATATTTATTATATAAAAATCTAATATGTAGTGTTACATTTAACTTTAAAATGTATTTTATATACACACGATTTACTATTACGTTGGCGATGCGCAGAAAATAGTAGCACACTCTAAATTATTGGCATTAGCTTTTTAAAACTAATTTGTTTCTATTCAGAGGACTTGCCAGCAGTTGCCTAAGGGCAAAAAGTGATCGACCTATGTCACAGTTTGTGTCGATCTATGTCACCACTTTTTTTGGTTTCGCTATACTTGTTGCACTTTTGACTAAAGTGTCACATGCATTTGCCCTTCTAAAACGCAATAATGTTCATAATTCTTCTTTAGTACAACGCTCTTCCATACTACGAGAATTGACCTCGGCTCAGCAACTGGTTTAAGACTGCGTAGGAGAACTTTTTATGTTAAATTTATAGATTATTAATGTTAAAGTTATTATTAATGTTCTTATGTTAAAGTTTTTGTGATACGTTTTTGTTACGTGCAAGTGCGCCTGGATGTCCACATAGAACTTTGCTTGGCCCGTTCACGTATCTTCTCTACACAGGACTTCGAAATATTTAAAATAAACAGATACGTCAGGTTGCTCTTCATGTTCAGTTGAAAATTATGATCACGGTGAGACATACTACGTCTACTTGGTGAGTAGCTGCACGGAAATGTAAATGCGTCAATATGCATAACTGTAGCCTTTTAATGAAGTGAATTGTTATTTCTAGCATATTGTGACTTTATCTCTGATTTAGAAGAGCATATCTCCTTTGGAGTAGTTTGCAAAGAGTGCTGACTCGCTCAAATGAAATTGTAGTCTGTAGCTGTGAAGCACCATTACTCGCTTTAGAAGCGTAGGCTTAATGCGATATTGTAGAGTGATGTCGTGCGCGCTCAGAAACTTCTAGATATAAGTAATTGTTTGCAAGACCACAGGAGCTATGTTGAGGTCTAAATTGCGCATGGAGGTAGCTAGACAGAAAGATTCCGAGATGACGTAATTACTCTCATTACGCCATTAACGCTTTTTTACAGAGTTACCAATGTGCTCACGGAGCACGTGCATAATCTGAGACGCTCAAAACTATGCCAAAGTATGTGAATAGAATCACATATAAATTGATCAGCACCGGGAGCCGCTCAGCCAACATTTAATTTAACGTCGACGGGTTTGCTTTTGCATTGCCTCCCCCCCCCCTAGATCGTATACATACAAACGTGCACCGGTGTAAATCCAATCCGTGCTGCATCTATGCGTCTCCTACGGTCGCAAGGCGCACGCAAATGCACCACTCCACCGGGCTCGACACGCTTGGGAAGCAAAGAAAACAACATCCAGAATAGGAAGAGAGTAAGATTGTCAGCCTGTGCAAAGTCGGCAGTCTGAGCCAGACCGTTACTGCTCACGGTACCGCCATTTCATCAATTTTGATGAAGTTTATTTGTAGAATAGATACGATAAGAACCAACAACACACTTGCGGCTTGTGTCGTACGAAGAACCATAGTGGCTTTAGGTCCGTTGTCGAACACTGATTTAGAGTCAAAACAAAAACTGTAAAACGACCTCCTTAAAATGTTTCTAATTCTACCCAACACAAATAGATGATGCTAGAGATGTCGTGGTTAGGCTGCGTCATTCAGCGGCGGTGGCAAATGTGCATCTTTGTAGTCAAAATCTTGCTGAGTGAGTCTATATCGCTCCGTCCGCTGGTGATGATTAGAGCGCCGTGGTCGTTGTGAACGATATCTTGGTTGTTGGAGTGTACGTTCAACAATGTGTTCAATGGTCTGTCGTATTGTATTGTCTTGCTCGCGCCGTCTTGTATCGACAGCGTAGTAGGCAGTTGTTCTTTTGCTGTACTAGAGCTGGCTTTCTCACAATCTCATAGCCGCCCTTATTTTGATTCAAGGCGCGCATACTACATGTGGACGCAATTCTATAAACGATTGGCATATAGTTCTTAGGTTTGGTAAGCAACCTGTGCCTGTCAGCTATTGCTCTCCATTTGTGAAGCTTTTACGGATGATCGTCTTAAATCTCGATTGTTCCAAATACATTTCTCACACAAAGACGCTTTTGCTGCTGCTATCGCACAAGGGAAGAATATAATAAATTATAAGCACCTGGGTTCGTCAACCGAATAGGCTGTGACAAGGTGATCTTATGCACCCACTTCGCCGCCAGTTCCCACTCAAACAGACAAATCCAGCAGTGAATGAAGCATTTGCAAGACACCGCTGTAGACGTGAGGAAATATTAACATCTCAAATGATTTTCTCTGATACCAAATACAGTTTTCGGCAAGTCCGCATGCCTACGCCAGCAGCAGTACGGGGCAGTAACATTTCGTTGTTGTACTTTTGAGTGGAGGCACAGAAAGTGTTCACAGCTGTATTAGAAGCGCACGCATGTCGGACGTAACCGTCTTAGAGATATGAAACTACCTATCTAGGCATATGTCGGGGCCGCTTACGTCAGGGTTGTTGACGACGAAACTTTCTTCGAAACAGCTTTCCAAGAACACAATGTTTGCTGTGCTCGTTAAAAAGATGCGATGTACATCTGCCTACCATCTGGTAGATAGATAGCATGTCACGCCAGAGTTTTCGGCCGCTGTCGCAGGCGTGCAGGCAACGTGCTGAAAACTACGACGTATGTTTTGTTCAAATTAATTCGTAGAAACAATTCAAGAAGTCGCATTTCAGCAGAGTCGTCTTCGTAGCTTAGCGCACAGCTACGAACGACACTGGCACAATCGAATGAAGCGTTTTGCGCCAAATCTGAGCTCGAATGTTGTTTGTTTCTCTTGTGCTAACACTTTCTAGGTCTTTGACACGCAGCGGATCGGGCGGTGTGCTTCTGCCGCTACACTACGACTACTGCTACTACTACTTCTACTACTACAATAAGCAATGTAAGCAAAAATAGAGTTGCCTGTTGCTTGCTTCAATTGGACCTTCGGGCTGATTGAACCTTGGACGTCCGCCGTCTAACCGTCTGCGCCGCACCATACAAGTAATAATCATATTTTGTCGGAACTCAGTCGCCCGATTCTTTAGGCATCGTCGTCGTTGCGCTCGCTTTACTCGGCTAACAGAAAAACACATACACCTAAGAGTGAACGCTGCTTCTGTGCAACGTGATGCTGACAGTTCCGAGATGCACACTAGTATGATAGTGTACATAGATAGTGCAGCAGATGTTGAGGATGGTAGGACAAGAACTAGTGACAGTTTTCTTTAGTAGTTCCCATACCCCATGGTTTCCTTGTTGTCGTCGTCGTCGTCGTTGTCATCGGTATCAAAAGTGCCGCCAGTTGCAACAAGCGTCATAAACATCCATTCGAAAACTCTGGGCTCCATCTATTTTTTTGGTGTCACGACAGACTTCGGTAGTAATGTATAATAAACCAGATATCGGTAGTAATGTATAATAAACCAGAAATCGGTAGTAATGTATAATACACCAGATATCGGTAGTAATGTAATATAAAAACAGAGAACAGATCACGCAAATGCCTGAGGCCCTATTGTAATGTCTTTTTCTCTGTCGGTTTTTTTTTTCAAATTCGCTGCCCCGCTAGTTTTCATTCGGCCCATTTATTCCCTTCCCCTTTCCCCCTCTTTCTCTTCCTCACCTCATCGCCCCATTTATGTATCTATCTATCTCTGCCCTAGGTCAGCCTTTCGACGAGCACAAAGTGCAAAGCAGCCGGCAAGCTAAACGCGGGCAGGGCGGCGGCTTTTAGCGCCTCTTTGCGTCTGCGACTGCGACAGACAGGATCAGGCCACAAAGCCGGTCAACGAGAAAATAACTATTCGGAGGCAGCTGAATCCAGCGGATCGGCAAACAAAAGCTCTGTAAAAGTGGAGGTGGTTGTTCGAGTCATCGTTGTCAAGGTTGTTGTTGTTGCTGTTGTTGTTGTTACTGTTACTGTTGTTGTTGCTGTTGGTATCTTGGTATGTGCACATGGAGCAACGACCACAACAACAACAACAACAACAACAACAACAACAGAAACGAAGACGACGGTGGGGGCGCTGTGTCCCTATGGCAGGCTGGCAACACCGTTGATCATGCTGCCTGCTACCGTAAACAGTTGCTCATCGACAATTTCGTTGTTGTTGTTGTTGTTGTTGCTGCTGTAATTGCTGTTGTTGTTGTTGTTATTGTTGTTGTCGTTGTTGTTGTTGCTGTTGTTGCTGTTGTTGTGTTTGCTGTTGTTGTGTTTGCTGTTGCTGTTGTTGTTGCTGTTCTTGTCCTGTAACTTCAGTTTGTTATGAGCGCATGCCGATACACCATCAATTGCCTTTTCCTAGGTATCGCACGGCAATCCCACATATAGCGTCGGAACAGAATAACTACATGATAAGGTGAGGTTTTGTAGTACTTGTTTTTAAAAACGGGAGAAATAGACTACACAAAAAATGTTCTACACAACTGTTTGAATTTAGTGTGTTTGCTGTTGCACTGTTAATCGTTTTAGGCGGCTAGCGTCAGTACCAGTAGATCTGCAGTTGGCATGCAGCGTTAAGGAAACACTACCTTACCACCTAGACCTACTTGCGTATGGTCCTTTTGGCAACCACGCGGTGCTATACGTTCTCGGAAGAATACTCAGCGCCGATGCTGCTGCCGCCTTTCCCAAACAGAGAGGCGTCGCCCTGTTTGCATCCAGGTCCGGGGACGGCTTGGGTCGTTTCGATAACTGCAAGACTATGCTGTTAGCGCTCCCCATAGACGTGCTGTTGGGCACATTCGGTGTCGTCCTCCATTGAGCCCTTAGCGAAAGCGCTTACGTAGCTCCATTTCCCGTCATCTCCACCACTTCTTACAGTTCCAGCTAGCAAATGTGACGAAAACACCAATATATATAACGATATATAAGTATGTATGTATATATATATATATCGTATATATATATATATATATATATATATATATATATATATATATATATATATATATATATATATATATATATATATATGTATATGCTTTATTTATCTGAAATGCAATCCTCCCTCTCGAGCAAAAGCACCGCATAGCAGCGAAAAGTTCTGATAGAGCAATACGTCGACACGCAGCTTAGTCTAACTCTCACGGGGAGGGGGGGGGGGTGTAAACATTGTACTCCAGTGAACGTTTGCCGAAACTACCTTAGTTCTCCGTCTAGACCCGGTCTCGACTACTTGCGCAAGATGCTAAGCACCGCTGCAGAGTTGCCCAGTACCGCCGCAGGGTTTCCCAGTTCCACCGCGGGCCCGTTATGAGCTCCATGACAACTTTTATCAGTGAAAATCGCTAGGACGTGAGCATTGGCAGCTAGCCTGAGGCATAAATTAAATACCCTACCAATAATTCTCTCAGTTAGTTTATCTGGGCCGATTGTAAATTTCAAAGGCATGAGGCCAAAAGTACCTAGAGTCTACAATACTGATTTACCTCTGCCAAGGATAGGGCGCCACCAGCCTGGGCCGCACCGTGACTAACTATTGAAGGTGCTAATAAATCAGACACGACCACTGACGGCCCACACCAGTGTTCTCGCACGCTCAAAGGCTGTTGGCATTACTCCACCAGTAGTTAAGTTTTTTTCGTAGTATGACGCGCTCACAAAGACTAAGGCACTTTGTAACGGGCACATATTTTGACTGTTCCAGACATACCCACGCGCGATGAGATCCCAGCAATAAAAGACGACTGGCGGCTACCTTAAACCTCTTTTTCCACGCGTATAAAGGTAACCCCCTCTAGAAAGGAGGTGTGAATTCTGAACTTGGTATCGCCAGTAGTTGCAACATCCAGCTGATGTGAACCAATTGCCGATACTGTTACAGCCCTAATGGTAGCGCACCCTATTCTTATAGCCAACCTACAGAGTGTAGACGAGCTTGCTCTCGGGCGAAAAGAGACGACTTTCTTCTTGAGAGCAAATAATGGGGTATCGGACTGTAGTGCAAACGTGTTCGAGAAGCCAATAAGCCTGGCGGTGCGAGAAAAGTTCCCCCCTTCGGAGACTTTGATTATAGCTCGTATTCAGATTTCACCCTCAGGGACCTACCTGGTATTAGCCCTAGTATTTTGGTATACAATGTTTTCAACTCTTAAACCCTGCAGGATGCGGCGAAGTTTCTTTTCCGTAGTCACTGCAATAGAACGGATGTAGTTTCGAATCCGCGGAAGGTGCAACATCTCCTGCGTGAACGAAAACAGTGAGTGTTAGACAGATTTCCTGATCGCCTTGGACAACACCCGGACTAGCTTTGCATGTCGGATGGCATTCTGCATGTGTCTGACCAGTTCCTCCAAGGTGACCAATGCACCAGTGACGGACACCTGTCTAGGGATTGTTACCATTGCCAAAACTTTTATTAATTATGAAACTTTAAAGCTCAATCATGCATGATTGAATTTAAATATATTTGTCTACATACATTTGTGTATTATTTATATATGCACAAATTCATATATATAAGCATACATACAAATGCATAGTATATATATATATATATATATATATATATATATATATATATATAGAGTGCACTTAGAGCCTTTTTTGAAGCGGCAAAGGGATTCGGTTCGTGACTTGTTCAGTTGATTTACCCTATCCATTGTGGAAAAAACACGCTGCGGGTTCCTATGTTAGCATACAACTTTTTGCGCCTACCGAGATCGCGTTTGCACTAGTTCCTACTTTCGATCGAGCAACAGGTAGGCGTGCAACAACTTTTGTAGTACCCTCAGTATCCTTGAAGTTTAGTCAGCACATTGCTTGTTTGATTCATCTGTTTTTTTACAATTTTTCTCTACCGATAACCTAAACGTTATAAAATGCATTTCCGTGAATTAACCACAATTAAAATTGAAAAATAAATAATATATATACATATACATATTGTTTATTTCGCAATAATTTTGCATTTTATAAATAATATATATATATATATATATATATATATCGGCATCGGTGGAGATGTTCTGACTCAAATGGTCTGTAGTAAAGCAGTTGTCGCCGCAAATACACTCACGGTTTGTAGCAGCCTCCGCTTTACAGCCCAATGAAAAAACACGACCGCTTTGAAAACTCATTTGACCTCCTGCCAAGGTTTCGTCTTCTTCCTAAGCAGGGCGTAGCCAATTGGTTCGCATTATCGGACCAATAACATATGACTGGCGTGGCGTGACGTGTTTCCCAACGGGCTGGATCCTAACGAGCAATAATAATAATAATAATAAAAGACGGAAGACACAACTGATGCCACAGGCAGCCGTCGTCATTTTATTCAAGCGCGGTCTAAAGCACCTCTTAGCATCCGCCAAGCGATTCCTTACTGATATTCGCCCTAGCTTTGAGTACCGTCGGCCATCAAACGGTGAGAGGTTAACACGAGTTCTAGATCATGGCGTTTCCAACCTGTAGTGGTGTTTGTGAAAACACAATAGTTATTAGTTTACTTTCTCAAAACCTTATGTGCCATTCTACTCTGCACAAATACGTGTATGTCTTTATTTTGTCACTGCACCCGTTCTCCATGACTCGCCGAGCAGTCCCTGAAATTGACACCTACCCTGTGGCTATTTCTGTAAGCTCTTATACGACACACACTTGTTACACAAGAACGAAGGTGCAAAGGCCAGCTTGGATTATCAGCAATCATCCGGCGTTGATGCTGCTACAATGAGACCGAAGTTGGCGTGTCAAGTTAACTGGACAAC
Organism: Dermanyssus gallinae; assembly: GCA_003439945.1. Classification (NCBI taxonomy): domain Eukaryota; kingdom Metazoa; phylum Arthropoda; class Arachnida; order Mesostigmata; family Dermanyssidae; genus Dermanyssus; species Dermanyssus gallinae. The sequence goes on from QVRM01004797.1 coordinate 201,069, forward strand.
TAGGATAATAAAGCATGTATATGCACAATTACTGCTCCTTATAGTTTGTATGCTAGCAGTACTGTTTGTCCCTCACTACCAGTTCGGCTGTGCGTAAAAGCATTTTCCCTCTTACCAAGGAAAAACACAACAAGTATTGCGTAGATTACCCGATTAGGTACACTGATGCGGTGTCAAACTGTCATTGCTACTAAATGATACCTGCTATGACAGGTATAACACGTATAATAAGTGACGCTTACGTGCACAGAATTGGTATAGCATTATTATCGTCACTTCTTAAGATCTGTTTATGCGCCCATTCAAACGCTGGCCCACAAAGATGTCTATTTTCTAAGAGCATGCACAAACTATTTGTGAGCCGATTTCAACAACTGACCGACACACAAACATACGCCATGCGAGGCATGCGAGCAGAATACATCGCACGAAGCATTGGAGACGATGCAGAGTTACAAATCGCAACTTAGCTAGCCGGCATGAACGAATTGTTCTACAACTTCCACCATGTGCATGTGGACTCAACGCACAGTTTTCACACACTACTGGATCTATCTGTATGATCGGAGGGTATCCGCGTTCGTAGCCATCATCACGCGCAGCTGAAATCGTACAGAATCTTACTGTACTTCATATTGCAACAAACGAAGTAAGATCAACACTGGGCTGAAGAGACGCAAATCAAGTGATGATTGTGAGAATTAATTGGACACAAAAAAGTGACAAGTAGCTCAAATGTTTATTTCAATTACGTTTTCTAATGTATTATATTCAAATTGAGTATAACACACACTTCATAGGGGACGCTCAAGTTATAGATGAAACGAGACTGGCCACAGCGTCGAGTTGTATTCTATGGAACGTAGAAGGTTTTAACTCCCAATATATACCAACAGGCTGTTTGCCTGTTAATTTTAACGAATTTACGAACGATGCCCTTGTCATGTCCGAGACTTTAATAGCAAACTCCACCAGCATACACTTTGTACGTCATGAGTAATGGCAACGGCCTAGCAGTTAAGTGATAAGGCAGTAGACCAAGCGGGGGTTTGCGTTGGAGTGCGAATCGCGGAGGTCGCCAAGCTACTTCACTATTGTACTGATGGACTATTATCTTGTCGTCCGCCGTTAATACAGCTCACTCAAGAACGACCTGTGACAAATAACCAAACACATTGACATGTGCATAAGGTTCTGCACAAAGTTAATGAAATCGTTTTTTATAGCTGAAGACGATAGATACCATAGAGGAAAAAGTTTAGTCAGCTTTAAGTTAAGTTTCGGACACGTAGATGTTTGCCGTACTTTGGCTAGTCAGGAGCCCTTGGGAGTTAACTACGACCCTTGGCGGCGGCCATACTAAGCAGTTGGCTGACCTTCATTTTTCGAACGATAGTTCTTGCTGCCGTCCGAGCTTGTTACTCACTTAGGTCCGCACTTATTCACTAAGTGCTTAAGCATGGACTGCGCGGAAAACAACGAATGGCAGCGTGTAATAAAACCCCTTAAACTGCTTTATATTGAATATTTTTATTGATTTTTTTTATTTTGTTGTTTTTTTGTATTGTTTATTCGCTTGATAAGTGTGTGTACACATATCACCCTTTTATATTATAGGCATACATTATTTAACTATTAATACTTATCAATGCATTTTATTCTATTAAGGCAACATTTTTGTCACGTTAAAACCTCAAATACTTACGAACTAAATCGGTCTTATCGTTTATAATATTCTTTGCTATCGTGTGTACAAGCAAGTCAATGCACCTTTGTTTGTCTTTTTCTGTCTCGTTAAGACCGTTAAGAACTTCCTGTCTCTATTTACTCGTTAATCTCTCCTGCTCACTGGAAGAACAGAGGACAGCGGGAGCTTATCACGTTGTCAGACATTCGTATACGCGTACCCTACATATTAGTCTGCGCCGATCTCCTCTTCAGTTCCTTCTTCATCTTCTTCTTGCTCCTTTGCCGTATTGCTTCTGGTGTATCTTCCAAATGATTCCGACTCTCCGCTTATTAGATATCCATACGCCGTCGGAAACAACTCGGCGTTTCCCAGTAGCTAGTTGTTGCTCTCTCTGTTTCTCTTGTTGGCGTGGGCCCATTGCCGAGTTTCGGGCGGTTCGCTTCCGCCCAGCGTGCCGAATGATGCCCGGCACACGACGCATCGACCTCCAATGAGCCAACGAGCCTTCCTTTCCAGCTTATACTATGCTACTAGTCTTCCTCTCGCTTTCTCTCTCGCTCTCTCTCTGTCTCTCTCTGTCTAGCCGCCAGCAAACGGACACATCTCTCGGAGCTGGAGCACTTTTCCTCAATACCCCGTGCTGTAGTACATACTCACACCATCCCTTCCCCCACCATCCGCCTTTCTAACTGCCAAAGACTGCGAACAGTGTTCTAGGCGCGCCAGGCGAATGAACCTGCCAGCGTGCAGAGAGCAAACATGCGCTGCCCTACCGCATGACGCCTTTGCTCCACATTGATCCCGAACCTTAACAGCTTAACTGGACAAAGGACTGATGTGAGCGTAATAGCTGGCGTTATTTTTTCGCACTTGGCCAACAGCCCTCAAGCAACGACTAGGCGCAAACCCCTAGAAACAACAACAAGAGCAACAAACTCCAGCAACCGTGGCATCGGCACAAATAACAACGACAACAACAAATACAACAGTAACAATAAGAAAAACAAGAATGCTAACAACAACAATAACAACAACGCCAGCAGCGACAACACAAGCAACAGCTCGGCTGACGAGCAGAGATTACGGGCCCGGGCTGGACCGAACTAGTGGGCCATACGCGCCCGACGCTGCCAGCATAGAGGTAGGAGATATACTCATACTACAAACACGCTCGGAAGAGGCCGATTTCACGTTCGAGCTCTACTGGCGAGACTGCTCATATGGTTCGCGTTAGCAGAAGACAGACTTGTTATTGTGTTAGATAGGGCTGCTCCAATCCGATACGATTGACGACTCTGACGGCAGCTGTCAATAACCACTGCTACTGCTGCTGCTGCTGCTGCTGTCTGCATCAAGAGTAGAGAGATAGAGTCGACACCATCGTTGAATCGCCGAAGCTCGTACACGCAGTAGACGTTACATGCCTGAGGCATACACACACACCGACGGGCGCTCGAATACACACAAACTCAACTCTGTGGGGTACGTCGTGATTCTCTGCAATGCCGCGATCTGATTGCGATGGCAAAATCGAATGCGAGCAGGGGCTGGAACTAGCTGGCGCTGTAATGAGTCCGGCGTCCGGTGAAACGGCTTTGCTTGCTCGACGCTTACCCTTTGGTGCCGGTTGTTACCAGTCCTACAGTCTACCTAGGATGATAGTCTACCAGTGATTACGAACGCTGTCGACGGCCGTCAGTACATCGGAACTATAGAGTAGTTTTTGCTTCGTCACTATCCCGGCACCAATGTTACCGTAAGCACGATACGGTCGCCACAAGAATTTTAATCATTTCAAATAGTTTGCTCTTCTGCTAGATATGAACCAATAAATCAACGTAGACTTTATTAGTCGCTTAACCTTTTAAGTAGGCCTGTGGCCGAACAGGTTTATCTATTAAGTACTGAACGGACGACCATATTGAGGGTCAACCTTAATGACCAAGTGCAAATTTAAAGTAGATTAACGCACATCTGCTTATAAGTTCCAATAATGAAAATTTGGCGCTACAGTACGGTAGTACAACTCTTCATACTCGGTTAAACGTTAGCTTAACAAAAATATAATAACATCGTCTACAAATACCTTAAGTACGCAGCCGTTCTGACTTCAGTAATAATATAATTGTTTATAGTGTGCTTTGAACATGGCTTGCACAGCCATGAATCCTCCCAAAAATTAGAGGTGGAAATAAAGCTTCTCTAATAGATTTACAAAAGAAAGTGCGACTCTACAAAGCCTCCGATCTATCGAGCTTTCATCACAAGGGTCTTTTTCTAGCTTTTTACTTACCTTTTAATGTCCTGTTACTACGACGACTGCCTCAAAATCGAGTGGATGTCTGCTTTCCTCTTGACTTCGAAACCAAATGGACGTCTGCCTGGTCGATTAACAGAACATACGATACAAGAGGTCGAACAGCACACGCAGGACCAACTGCGCCACAACTAGATGACTTACGCGGCTTTTTAGATAGATTTTAAAACTGCTTTTGATTGCGTTCAACGCCGCCGGCCTTTGACCTTTAATAGAAAATATTTAATATAGAAAGATCTATGTTTGCTCTTATAGGAAGCATCTCACCCAAAAACACTTAATCATAATTCGAAATGGAGCACTTGCATCGACCGAGAAATTAGGCAGACAATCAAAGTGGCTCATGGCTCCATCCTATATGTCATAGTATTTGTACATGTTTCCAAAGAGGGTCAAATCCTCCCCACATTTGGCACGCGGCCCAACAAACACCAATAAGGCCAAGAAGCTTTGTGTCAGTCGAGGACGAAGTTTTTGCCACATTTGCGATTTGAGGTTATGCTAACTCTCCAATTGCCAAGACACTTCAATAAAGAGAGCACAGGCTACCGTAGGAAGGAGAGGACCTCTCACAGACCTCTCTCCCTTATGACGATTGTTTACGGACCTTTGCACCACGGCTCAGGCTACAGAATAAGGAAACACCTAGACACAGTTCAGACTTCATAAAGAGGCCATTCAGGTAACGTAGCAACCACGCTTGCCCTCCAATTGTGTCAAAAGAGCACGGTCGCAGAGAAACTCAGAGAAGACAAATACGAATTTGAACAAAAACGATGGAGTAATACAAGATACATCGAGAGCAATGTCATAAGCATCTTGCACTAAACAATTTCACGGACAGCCCAGCGTTCAATAGTAACACATGAAAGAACAACTTGTAAAGCAACAAAGTAGTACTGCGCAAAATAACCGGCATGGGTTCCATCAATAATTACGCTTAAAAAGCAGTTTTTTTTTAAATGGATAAATGTATCTACAAATATTGCAGGGTACTGTGTGTTGAATGGCCCCATGTTTTGCAATGCCCCGAACTCGACACGACGAGAAAGTCATAGGAAATGTTTTGGATAGACAGGTGTCATTTATACTACACATTTTATGGTGAGTAGATAAAAGACAAACATATTAACAAATCCGCTTTGAGAACCCCGCATTTGCGTCAAATACTACCAGGACTTAAAGTAAGAGAAAAATGTACTTATACACATTTCCGTACAGTCAAAACGGTATGAAAATGTGTATGAACACATTTTATGATTAGATTATATCCGGCGGTTTAAAAGTCTTCTTTTTAGTAGGCCACTTATAGACGAGCAGCGCCGATCAAAACCACAACACCCGACGCAAAGCTGTCGTGTGTTTACATTGACGAAAAACGTCTGTAACACAAAAATACTTTAACGCTAGAGTCGCTTTTCGGCTTTCGAGATGGTGAGACGGCGACAGTATGACAGAGAGAACTCAAAGATGAATAAATAGGCAGATACACGCCGAGAAGACGGTGGTGTAGGAATTCAGCAAACGCTGAATAGCATACGACATAACAAAGCTAAGCGGATTACACCCATCGCCTTTGCGTGACGATGGCCAATGCGGGGGCTCTTGAGCTCCAGGATCAGCAATACTCTCGGTGGTTTCTGCTCACTGCAAAGAGGTTGGGTCGTTTTCTCGTTTTTGAGCGCGTGCGCCTGGATGTGTCCACTGGAGTGCGTAGCAGAGGGCTATTCGCTATAGGTAAGAGGTGACAAGCCATCATGCCACGTAACCACCCCTGAGGTTGCTAGGCATGCGGTAGCTGTTCGCTCGTTATTGTGGTCGTGGTTGTTGTTGTGTGGTAGGCTGCACCTTTTTACGGGATCAGGTAGCACCACTCCACATGATATTGCCTGAAGTTGCTTGTTACGATCCGGCAAAGGCTGGTCGCCTCCAGCAAAGCAGTTTGTTGTCAGGGAAAACATATTGAGCGTGAGAATTGCTTGACACCGAAAATACGCCATACACAGGATTCGGTACAGTCACAGGTAGTTCAACAGGTTCTTAAAATGAGCTTTTCAGAATTTTGGCGCGCTTTCACTGTATTGTAAACGGCAACTTTTCGACTGCTAGCAGTCAAAATATTATGGTGATTGGCCGTTGCGATTTCGTTTGATTTTCCCGTGCAACGTATCGGCGTGATTTAAAAAATTTGAGAAAAAAGAGTTTCGAGTGGTTATCAAGCATTTTTATTTCAAAGGTTGGAATGCGACCCAAGTGAGAACTGAGTTAGACCAGGTGTACGGTGACTCTGCGCCATGTTTTGCCACTGTTTCCAACTGAATTAATGAGATAGAAAAAGGTCGCAGGAGCACCGAGTATGAACTACTGACGAGCAACTGATGAGAAAAACGTGGAAAAACTGCGGAAAATCGTTGCCGCGGATAAGCAAGTGAACATTAGGTGGATAGCGGAGGCCTTGGGGATCAGTTTGCGTAGTGTGCATTTCATCCTGCACAAGAACTTGAAGATGAAAAAGTTCAGAGCAAAATGGGTGCCGCATTTGCTCAACCAAGGCCAACAAGACGCGCGTGTTTCCGCTTCACAGCGAAATTTGGCCAAGATGTCGAAAAATCCGTCGGATTTTTGGCGCAGATTCGTGACCGTCGGTGAAAGCTGGGTCCATTACTACACTCCCGAGACCCAAAAAGCATCTCGCCAATGGTGTGCACCTGGTGAAGGACCTCCGAAGAGGGTGCGGACAACGGCATCGGCCGGAAAGATGATGGCTACGGTTTTTTGGGACCAACGCGGAATTCTACTCAAGAGGTATAAATGCTCTGAAATATCAGTGGGAAAAGTGTATTGAGCTTCTCGGGGAGTATATCGAATAAGAAATAAATTATAAACAAGATTTGAAAAATTCATGGTTTTCATTTTAAGAACTTGTTGAACTAATTGTATATCTATTCAACTCTCGCTCAGCAATAACCGGTACTACACCAGATCAGTCAGGTGAAACCAGCAAGTTGTTCCTCGTCGGAGAACAATCGAATGCATGTCCCTTATACGTTCAGCGACATTGTCTAGTTGCAGAATTTTAACCTAATATGTTGTATAAAACTACATACGTATTAGAGAAACAAAGCCACATACATTCTCTGATCGTGATATTACATTTTGGAAATCTTATAATAGAGACATTAAATAATGGAAGCGAACATCCGCTTTCTCTCATATTAAGCTCGCTAGGTAGGCCAGAAAATGCCAATACGCACAATCGATGTTGGCCACCGACAACACCTAGTGTGGGATTTTCACTCAACTTTCATTAAATCAATTCTCCCTACCATCCCCAAGTTTATATTGCGCGCGCAATACCTCGGGGCTATCAGAGGGGAGCCGCATGCTCTAACGGTTCATCATAGCCCCAGAACATAGAGAGATGCATCGAGACCGACCGGACGGTAGCGTTGCCAAGGCCCCTTGCGGGGCATCATCGTGTCGACCGTAGCTAGGCGATGTTCTGCCTGCACAATGCACTTTGCGCGCGTCCTGGTGTGTTTTCTCGCCCATCAGGGCATCCAGGTAGCGAGCGTTCTCATCATGTTATCATGTGGGGGGCAATGTTTCGCATAGAGTGGCTGGCCATAGCGTAAGCCGCGCTAGGGCAGTCCGTATCACCTATGAGTGGAGCAGACCATGGCCAGTTTGAGAGCTTATGTACCGCCTTGTCTCTTGTTTGTGTCGCCTTGGAAATGTCTAGCTCCCCTCTGGTTAACCAGGTTGTCGCAAGGGTGCTGCCTTGCCAGGACGAGAGCAGCGTCCGTGGCCAGCGTAGGGTAACCCCGCGGCAAACCCCGATGGCTATGTCGCGCTAATCCGCGCGGAGCCTCCGTCCATTCCGGGCGGTTCTTAGGACCTCCCGGTGACCCGGTGACGCCTCCTGGGTGAAGTTCTTTACGTGTGGCACCCCAATGAGGCTGGTATCTAGGGTTACATCGAGGTGTTTAGCGAAAGCACGTGTAGTTACAACACGTGCTTGCCATTTATACGGTTTGTCCTGCGCACATACGTTCATTATTTGACTTTTCCGGGCCCCGTAAATAGTGACGAATCAATTTGGAACTAAATCAAATTGTTGTCAAACAGATTTCGCTTGGACCATTCGCTCGCTCAGATGACCGAATCGTCCGGGCGAGATCTGTTTTGAGTACAATGGTAAATGACGGCTTGGCCCGAGCAAAACCATCTATCGTCCCAAGACGGTAAAGGATAATATAGACCCGTTGGCGAGAACGACGAGCACAACAACAACAGCAATAACAACAACAACTACTGCGACGAGGACGACAACCAGGACGGGGAAGGCCGGCAGCAGGACAAGCGCCAGGGCCAGCCGCGAGGGCAACAACGGGACGAAACGCAACATTCGCCTGGAGGGATCTCTCGCTTAGAGCTAACTTGCTCGCGCCATAAAGTCTCAATAGAAACGAGTGCAGACAGACGGGCCGTCGAGCGGACACATCGCGTCTAACGGCGGCGGCGGCCAAAACGTTTCGGGCGTCGCCGCAAAGCGTACCGCCAAGACCAACGGGTGCAACGATGCGGCAAATAATCAGATAAACGCTTCGCTTGTCGGACAGATGGATGGACGCATCGACAAGACGAGAACAACAACAACAATAGCAACAGCAGCAGCACAGCAGCAACAACAACAACAACAACAAAAACAACAATCTACAATAACAACAAAAAATGTAACGCCATCGACAATAATGCCGTCAGCAATAACGAAGCAACAGGAGCATCACTACAAATAACCAGACAACAACAGCAGCAATAGTGACGTTAACATCAGAAGCAGCAGCAGCAGTATCAGCAGACACCAAAACCATGACGACAACAGATACGCTGGAAAGCGTCCTCTGAAACGTCCCCACCCTTCCCTTCGTATAGCGCCTCTGCGCCCCACCTCCCAACCAGCCTTTGTTGCCACTCCATATACAGCCTACAGTCACCACCACCACTACCGGTACTGCCATTATCATCCTGATCAGAAGCACCGCTTTCCCTATCCGTCCTGGATCTCTGGTTTTTCTCTTTTATCTCTCTCTCTGCTTCTAGCTCTCTCGTCCGCTCTCTCTCTCTCGTGGGCTCTTTCTATGCCCTTTCAAATGTGGCTGGTAAACCAGAGATGAAGCAAACGACGAAGAACGAGGAAACGAAAACGCGAAGACTTTGCGGCCACCCTGCACCGACAATGGCGGCAACAGCACCAGACCGCAAGTGTCCGCAACATTTCAAATTTCAAAACGTCCATCCCGTCTAAAACGGGGACGGACGGTGTCGACCATCGTCTCGTCATGCCCATCATCCAGCACTTTCCGCCTGCAACAACAGCAGCAGCAGAGCAGCAGCAACAACAACAACAACAACAGCAACAAACAACCCATAAGACCAACAACAATCATATAGACGATATCTACAACAAACAAGCCAACAATAGCAACAATGTAGTCGGCAATAACAATCCTAGCAACAACAACAACAACAACATCATCATCACCACCACCATCACCAACAACGACGACGTGGCTTCCTGGTCCGTTTGATTCCTCTGTCGCTGCTTTGGTTGCCGTCTCTCACCGCCACCGCCCAGCAGGCCCAGGGCTTTATGCCCCGCTGGCTTCTTCTCCTGCAGCAGCAGCAGCAACTCTATGCCTGTCGTGTGGTCGGTCATTGTTGTTTGTTGTTGTTATTGTTGTTGTCCCTGTCGTCGTCGTCGTCGTTGCCGTCAACGGAAACGCATTGTAGCTCTTTGGCCGTTTGTAGCTCCCGCATTGTAGCCCTTCGGACCAGAACGAATGGCGGCGTCCGAGACTGGCTAACAGAGAGACAGTCAGCTAGACAGACAGGAGGCATGACTGCCTGTCTGGAAGAAGCATTGAAAGCGAGTCTGGAGCGGTTGGTGGCATTCGACCATGGTTGATGGCTAGCTGCCATGGGCGACTGTTACTGCTGTTACCGCTGGCTATAATGGTGATGGTAGTTCTGCTAGGGGGCGAGCAAAGTGCCCGTTAGCAGTACCATTGGCCGCAACCTAGGCGATACGACAAATGAAGCCGAAGCAGAAGCAGCAGAAAAAGAAGAAGACAAATAAACAGAAAAAAAACACGGTCAAACGTCGAGAAACGAGCGGCGAAAAATCTGACTGGACAGGACGGCCGTTAGAGCTTTTTGCAGAGGAATGTCGTTGTCGTGGTTGACGTCATCGTTTCTGTTGCTGCAGTTTTTGTTGTAGTTGTTGTTGTTGCTGGTGGTGCTGTTGTTATTGTTGGTTTTGTTGTTGTTATTGTTCAGCCAACTATTAGACTGGCAAACTGTTGCAACTCTCGCGGTACGTAGCAGAAATATTACATGTTGCCCTTAGCTGTTGCGGTGCTTGTTATTATTGTTGTTGTTGTTGTTGTTGTTGCTCAATGCGTCATAGTAGCAAGCTGCTATTTCCATATCTACTTCGTTACCTGGCCAAACATTTTTGGATAACAACGCATGGTTAATGTTGCGGCGGTGGCGACGGCCGCTACTGCTGGGGCTACGTCAAAGAAACGTCAAGCTTGCTACGTGTTCGAACAAGCTCTGGACTCTCCTCTTCCGCTCTGTGCTCTTTCCCGTGCGGCAGTGTATTCTTCTCTATTCTGCATGTTGCTCTGTGATCAAGGCAGCATTTTGTTTGGTTTTTGGAGTTTTTTTTATTGTTCGCTTTTATAAACGGTTGTACGAAATTAGGTGAGTGGTAATACGTATGTATACCTAAGTCGCCCGCCTGATTATACATTCCACATACATAGACATTCTTCTACTTGGGCGCAATTGGTCAAACAACTACGAGCGAGGCCTAATCGTTTTGATTATAGTTTGGGTGTTCTTTGCGTATCCTGAGTTTTCGTTCGGTTATTGTTGTTGTCGTTGTTGTTATCGCTGTTGGTACTGAAGAAGGGGAAAAGAATGAAAGCGGCCTTTGTTGACGAGAAACACTGTCAATAGAAAGACTTAAAACCACCCAACTAGGCAACGAGGAGTTATTTCTGTGTAAGGTTGCAAGCAGGAGGCCCTGAACCCTGTGAATACCTAGTGACGTTGTTACGTCCCACAACAAGGGCCAGGACACACTAACGACGGACCCAGGTGCGTTTGATAGCCCTGCTCAAGCTCCTTCTAGTCGTGCGTCGTGCGTTCAATCAAACTTGCACTGTAAGGTAGAACTTTTCGCCCTATGTAAGCAAGTACGCGGATGATCTACACTTATGTGCAAAGCGCAAACCTCGGCTTTTAACTATGGTCTTCCTCTCTTTATATGTATTTGTGTTTGTGCACATGTATGTATGTATATATATATATATATATATATATATATATATATATATATATATATATATTAACGATGTTAATTGTTTTGTTTCTGTAACATACATTAATAGTACTATGTTATATATATATATATATATATATATATATATATATACAACGTTTTGCAGTGACTTTTTACGAAAAACACCGTGCACCGCTAGGTATTGCGTCTACAATGCACTTTTATCAATGGGCCCGGGCAGACAACATGTGCTACGGTGGAGTTACCGAATTAAACTGCAATTGCAGTTGGATTCAGTTAAATTTTTTACACATATTTTAAAATTGAGAGTGTCCACATATCCACAAGCTATCCTAGCCTTGATTTGCATAAGGATGACCCATGTTGGCAACGTGCACGGCTATGCCAACTATTAAAGCTATATATATATATATATATATATATATATATATATATATATATATATATATATATATATATATATATATATATATATATGCCCTGCTTATTCTATGCTCGACCGAAATCTCTAAGAATTTATTTGAATTGATTGTCATTTCGTGTTTATATATACATACTCGCACACACATCTATACATGCAAACGTACACGCATACATAGAAAGGTATGCAGCGTTTTCTGTGGAATGCTTAAGGGTTGCAGAGCAAAGCAGGAAACAGTTTGCTTTCTCTATCTTTTCCACTCAGACATCCTTTTTCGTTTTATTTTTCTCTCTCTGCCTCTCTGTATTTCTTCCCCGCTATTGCTAGTTTCTCCCTCGTTCTTCAGCGGCGATAGCGTACCTTTGCTCTAAAAATGCGACAACTAGTGAGCCGGCCGTGACAACAGAGCCTGACTTCACGTCGCCGTACTTGAAGGGCGTTCACGCCAGTGAACGCTCGCAGCTGGCATGTGTCGAATAAGAACCGAAGGTCGAATTCCACAACGAAGACTGCCTGGTGAAAACATGCTGCGCTACAGCGTCCCTTGCATGCGGATGCATGCAAGAAAGCCTGACGCTGCTGTTACCACGACTGCTGTGTGCTGCCGTTGTCTAGAGCCGGGCCGGGCCTAGAATAAGGGCAACAAAGAACACATACGTGGGCTTTCGTTGGGCACCCTAGCCCGCCGCTGGCTGAATATGCGTGTGAATGTATTAGTGCATACCTCCGGGAAGGGGGGGCATACGGGCGAAAAGCTTGCCTGGTGGTATTGGACCCGGGTTGCTTGAGTGAGTCGTTATGTTTATGTGGCTTTTCCCTCCTTCTTGCCCCTCTCCCCCCGCTATTTCTGTCTCTGTCTCTATTGCCTGTTCTATCTCTATTCGTTATAGTATAGTCGCTAGTCTGCCAGTGATGAGATGATAACCACAGTAATGACAGCGATGATGCTGATAAGTGCGCACAAACAGCTCGACCATGCCCAGCTTTAGACCCCCACATCTCTCTTCGTTTTTTTGGTCTTCCTTTTTTCTTGTCTTATTCGTTGACTTGTGTTCCTTGTTTCTTTGCCTTTTTTCCTTTTCTTTTTTTCCCTTTATTTCTCTTTCTTTCTTTTTGCGTGCGCTTTCACTGGCTGCGTCTTTCCCATCTGACCGTGCCACCCGCCAACAGGAAAAGTTTGCTCAATCCGTTTTTATGAAAAGCGAGGCAAAACGGAGATGGCGGCCATTCGTCTGTCGCCATGAGGAACAGACAGAAGCAGAGAAAGAACGAATCGCAGAGTCGCAGAACAGAATAGAAGTATGTGAGAGGGAGAGAGAGAGAGAGACAAAGTGACAGGGGAAAAGTCAGAGGAAACTAGGTAAGACAGATTCTATCTTCATTCGGCCGCTGCGTGAACAGTAGACCCGTAGGAGAGAGAGAGAGGGGGGGCAAGGGCCACACAGTCCGGGATCTCCATGAACCTTCTGAGGATGATGGCGATGATGACACGCCGAATGGATGAGTCGCCGTCGGCGTCCGTAGAACACATTTTTGCACCCGTGGAGATGGGGACGGTAGTGCGCACGGAGACACGTATGAAAGAAATGCACTTTAGGATTTCTTTTACACAGCCCAGTGGCAGGGGGCGGAAGACCGTAGGACAGCAGCGGTTTTCGGGCCGTGAGTTCTCTCGTTTGCCCAGTGATTGACAGATCAACTATTTCACCCCAACAGGAAACAAACGCTCAAAGATGAGCTAGACACCAAATCAGAATTGACTAAACAACTTGCGCCAGTTACCGACGCGCGCCGCCAATATGATTGCTCTTTTCACTAATCAATGAATGTTAATTAACCAATTAAAAAAAACAGGCCGGTATTGTGCCACTGCGGTGCTAAAAAGTCGTGTCTCATACTTGGTATGATGGATAATATAGGTGAAGTAAATGTGCGCGTAGTAAAAAATAAGAACACGTCGGATGTACATATTATATATACAAGCATATGTATGTATGTGGGCGTTTGTGTTATGTGTGTGCAGATACGGTGCTCTAACTAACTCTAGATCAGATTAAATTGCCATAAGGGGTAATTAAAAAAATAGATTGTGCCATGTTTTTCAGAAAACCCTTGTTTTCTGTTTGTCATCTAAAATTTACCTCAAGTATAGTGGATAACAACTTTGCGACGATTTGCACAATAAAAGCTATTGCGGTATATAAGCAAAAAATACAACGCTTGGATTTACGAGGAATACAAGTTTTTACCTGCCCGTTCTGCCTGCAAAGGTGTCCCAAGTACTACGCGGCTCGAACGGTGGAGCATAAATCAATGCAATACTTTTTTCGCCGGAAGAGTAAAAAAGATAACGGCTTATAAGGTCAACGCATACATAACATAAATAGTATTGTACATCAAGTAAATATGATATATTTGAGTTGAATAAACGTAACTGAATTGTATGAAGTAAGTATCCTTGCTTATAGAAGGTTGCGCGTATAACTTTCTGAACTACTTTTTCGGTAATTATATTAAATGTTTAATTACTCACATCTTAAAAAGCGTTATCGTGATGAAACAGGGCACTCTAAATTGACATAAATGTTGGATGCCTATCATATACGTTCTTTTGTACCCTGGCATATTGCTCAGTTTAAGGTTAATTTCACGTTTGAATACGGTTTAGAACTTAGCGATAGTGAACGGTACCTCGCAGATTCAATCAACATCCTCGTAAACTCTTTTAAGGTTGAATGTGTTTTGTCCGCTCGATCAAGCGAACCTTTAATAGGCATTCTCTGCATCTTATAATTTACCAAAAAATTATATTATCAAGTTGGTGTAGTACACATTTTCACAGTCTAGAAAATATTTCGAAGTTTTCTAGTGAGTCAGTGCGAGATAATTAGACTCTGGCAAGTTCTTTGAATATTCATGATTCCTGAGTGAAGAACGCAGTCTTTCACTGCCGAAGGTCGACTATTTCTAACCAATCGTGCGCTTGCAGAACGATATTACGCAAACGTCTTTGTACAACTCTGAGGTACATAAAAGTTTGCTAGGTGTTTGAGTTTATATGTGCTTAGAAAAAATATGTTTTTTTTTTAACGTTTTTAAGTGGTTCTAATTCGCGGCCTCTTTAATCGTTTTTACCATCTTAAGCAAATGGTGTTGTTACTGGCAAATCATTTTGTATAGATATACAAACAGTCATATTATTGATTCCCTGTAGCTCCAACATTCGCGAGATCCCAGGTGAGCGCAGGGCCTCTTTTGCTTCCGACGGCCTCACTATACTGATCAGCTTGAGACTCGATGATAAGGGGCCTTAGTCCAAGCCCGCTCCATATACAAAAAAAATAATAAACCAAAAACATTAAAAATGAACAATATAGGAATACACTGCTTGCATGCTTTTCACTTAAGGCAATATCTTTTTCATGTAATAATTATTGCCCATTCCACAAATCTTTAGAAAGATTGCGTCAAAAGGGCCGGGTATGTTGAGATACGTAGGTGTTCCCCAACAGTCCATGTAGCAGCATGACCGCTGACTCTCAGCATCGTTTATCATTTACTCCCAATGAGCATCGCTCAACGAAAATTCGATCAACAGGAAAGACCGAGCAGGCGATGCCTCCGCGGAGAATTGTCATGATTCTTATTAATTCCTTAAATTCCAATCATTGGAAATGAGTGCATGCAGCATAGGCCAAGTCACCGGCAAATTCGACGTGTTTATGTGCAAAAAATTACATTTAAGGCACCTCGGGGCATCAATGATGCATCTATTGACCTAACCACGCTAGTATTTCTGTTTACGTCTGAATGAACGCTTCGAATAGGGTCGTACGTAAATTCGTAGTATCTAGTAGATCTGTAGATACAGCCAAAACTGTAACTAATAAATTAGCTGAATTAATTAACTCCTGTAGAATGTCACTAAGAAAGAAAATTCTTATTGACAATGGTTTTAATTGTCGGTCAAATCTGTATTGTAATGCCGGTAGTCAAACTAAAAACTCCTGTCAGACATGGTCTATCAGCACTGGCCAGCTTCCCGTGAGTTATGTCTCTTTCATCCACATTCTGTTCTTCTTTATTAAGATCGGTATTTGCAAGGCTGGTACAAAATACTTTCCGAACTAACTTTCAGCCAAGATTTAACGTCCACGGGACTGCTTTTCGCATTGCTTCATAGAGGTGCCCCCATAAATACAAATGTGCAACGGTGGGGCTCGAACCCGCGCACCTATGCGTCTCATTTGGTTGCGAGGCGCAGGCGAATGCACCACGCCACCGAGCTCGACTCCTTGGGCTACCTGTTGGCATCCATCTACCACGACCTAATATGGATCCGGATGCAGAAAAATAAGTTTCAAAGCAACACTAGTAGCTCAAACGTCTGATTGCAGCTATGTTGATGAGCCACCCTTTGGAGTTCGAGCGCACACGCCTTTTTGGTAGCGTAATATCGTCTACGGCTAGTATCTTCAATAAGAAATTACGCTACTACGCACCCCTAAAAGAGGTGTGCGTGAATTTGCGCTATATAAGGAAATTGTGCCCCCACTTGTGCCCTATTGTTTTTCCTGCACCGCGCTATCTCCTTTATATCCCCAACCACAGCCCCTCTCCCAATCCGACCCCTCTCGTCGTTTTACATCCAGCTGCAACTTCTCGTGGTATGCTTCAACCTATCCAGGCCCTTATAATTATTCTCCTTTTCTCTCTCGCTCTCTCTTGCGCTCCCACTTCTTTCCGTATCTAGCCTTCTCAATTTTTGTAGTCTGCTTTCCTTTTAATCAGCCCAGAGAGTGTCCCTTTAACGCTATCTTAGTCAAGAGTTTAAGCTTTTCCTTCCGCCACCCCCGTACCTTCGCCGCATCGCTCGAACCCCGGCAGCGCGACGCTCCGGCAGCTGAGCACAACGCACCGTTCATCGTCGGAGCGCCTACTAGGAGGAAATGCGCCTACGTTGTCGAGAGATTGTTACCGCTTTCATTCAGCCGTGGCAACGGCGGTAGCCGAACGTGTTACAAAGGAGAAGACGAACACGAGAGCGGCGGACGAAAACGGATGAGCCAAAATGGGAGTTTACCGACCAGATCCGCTACAGGGCCATGCAGCCAAGGAACCTGTATGTCTTTGTCGCACTCACACACGCACACACGTACAGATACAGAGGCAGCTTGTTGACGACTACCTAATACTATTACTACTACTGCATGTAGGCAGGTTAGTCGTTTGCTTCCCCATGGAAAAGTATCACCAGTCATACTCTAAGGAGGTTGCGACTGCAATGAGGACGACGACGACGGGGGCGAAATGGCGGTGACGGCGAACACCACGATAACGGCCGTTGGCTTGTGACAGGAGCTCGTTAAGTGACGCTGTTTTCGTCATTGTTGAAGGGGGGCTGGAAGAGGCTAGCAGTATCTCTGCTCGTGTAATCGCAATAAGGGCTGGTAGGGAGGGAGCAAAATTCAGAGGGGTTCAGAGAGGCACTGCATATGAGGGCGTAAGAGACGCCCAGCGAGAAGCAGAAACACGTAAAGCACAAGCATATAAGGAGAGGGAGGGAGGCAAAGGGGGAAGCGGCAAAACAACGAAAGAGACTGAAAGAGAAGCAGAGATTAAGGGTGAGGTGAAGAAAGATAAGAAGAATTAGGGTTTCTCGCCTTAGCCAGTAGTACTAGTAGTAGAAGGAGTAGTATGTAGAAAATGACTCGCTTGAACTTGTGAGCGACAATGGCTACTTAAATGTCAGATATTTGCCATGTCGGATCGCGCGAGCCGAGATGATTGCACTGGCTGTTGCAGCACCTCATCCTCTACGCCCTGCCCCCTATTGCCTCGATGTTTCCTTCCGGCTCGGTAGCACAATTGAGTGAAGTGTGCTTTACTGAAGTGCCTGCTTACCGGGCGTAAGGGCTGTGAGCGTCAAATGTATCAGAGCACCCGATCTACCAGATTAGGTCTTTTGTGGAATTAGAACACTTGTAGAGATAGATAGGCAGAAAGGATTTACTGTTTGTCGCAAAGACGTCGAAAGAAGAGCGAAACTGTCTTCAATTACTCGCGGTATTACGGAGCAACGTAAAGGCACGTCGTGCACACGTTCGCCCCTTTCTCTTCTCTATTTGCCGTCGGTAGCGCTCAACCTCATATATATATATATATATATATATATATATATTCACATGTATGTTCGTTCTAAATATACCATTCAATTCCCAAAATACTGCAAATAAATTTATGTTCATCAGACATATATGCAAAGTGGTTGAATATCAACATTCTGTTAAGAAACCTGTATTTAACGTTGTGTTAGGTTTTACAGGGGGCATACTTGCCACTACCAGAATGTCTTGTAGTATAGAATACACACATTGAGAGTCGTTCCCTAATAAAAATCAGAGACCGCTAGTTAAGCAAAATACCCGTTAAAAAACTAACTAAGTATAAACACATGTACTGAATAAACGCAGCCAAAATTTTCCTAAATCGGAGATGTTCATGCGTACCTTTCTCATGTGCTCAGAAAATCTGGGTTAGAGAAGTTTAACTGTATATGGCAATCTAAATAGTATGCTACGTTCAACACGCCTTACCAAGAATGGCTGCCGGATGTCCCCATGCGCTACTAGACAAAGCATGTTTTGATTTGTGTATTAAACAATTCTGTTGAACTAATAAAACAAGTCTACCTAATAAATAAATACTTGTTACAATATTCACTTAACCATAACATGTTTAAACCACGAGAAATATGGCGCAAAAATCATGCATTTTATACACTCGTGTATTCAAATGGAAAACGTATACTTGCATGCCTGTTAGAATATGAAGACAGTACAATGCCCAGGATGAGCTAGGTATCATGTATATGATAAATCTGCTGTAACAGCGGCGATCACATAAACTATCCCTGAAAATTGTACGGTCGTATTTCAGAAAATTTCGGAAAATGTTGTAGTTCATCAGACAGGGCGTTTCACAGGTAGGCAATTTCTGATTCAGCTGATTTTTATCGGAAGTCGTATTCTAACAAGCGAACATTTTCTTTTGCAATTCGCATTTTGGTTTAATACATAACTAAGATTCACGTCTGCCGGGAGTCGGCTGTCAAAGTTTATAAAGTTTAGTCAAATCCATAGCTGAGATTTGATTTGTTTAGTGCCTCTTGTACGTGAATTATAATATTTTAAGAGACCTCACAAATATGCAACTTATTTAGTGAAGCTGAAGTGTATTTTTTTGTGGTTAAACGCTCATTAAAATGTTTGCACTGACAAGAGCATTTTATGAGATGTAAAATATGAGATGTACGTAAAAAAAGATGTCCCTATACAGGTATACTATGAACTATATCGTATGGTACAAATTAATTAGCAAGCACCGGCTTGCAGATGGACCCAAGCTAAGATGAGAGTGCAGCTCTGAGACATTTTTTGTTTATAAATTCCTCAATGGATGATCGAGTACCAAGGACATCTCGATGCTGCCTGAACAAGCGGATTTTTACGTTCTTAAGAGACGATTGCCGGATAGTAGTGTACTTAACAATATATGACAAGTCGAATTTTATGTGTGCGTGCTATCTGTGAGTACTGTCTCCGTATATGTAATCGAGACTAGAAGAAGAGTCTCTTATTTACTGATATTCTTTCGTGAGAGGCTATCCTACGAGAGGCTTTTCGTATTCTTTTACGAGCCTATTATGTATTATACATTGTATCCATCACGTATCTATCTCAGTTGCCACATCCCCATGTTTCCCCATGGAAAAGCTACAGCTGACTCACTATAAAGTAAGGGAAGTGGCGTTACACGCAATGCGATGCACGCGTTGATGAGTCCCACTTGTAGAGCATTTTCTGTACTTTTACTGCATTCTTTACTTCGACAACGGCAAATTGCGAGCTATGCCTAATCAACAATGTATAAGCAGCAGCTAGCCGACAGGCGTACCCAACAGTGACTGACAGTCCTGAAAGCTATCTATCGTGAACGGATCCATTGGGCGATAAATGCCTATTCACTTCCAGGGGACAGAGGGGGGGCTAGAATTAAAAACATTTTTTAAGGAGGTTGTTTTTAATTCTAGACTATCCTCCGTCCCCTACGGGCTTGGAACTCAACCTGAGGTATTTCTTCAAAGCACCGAGAGCCGGACATGTTAAGATATCTAGGGTTTCCCTAACAGTCCTTGTGGCAGCATGGCCGCTGACCCTCAGCGGTATGGTTAGTCATCTATCAATGAGGATTGCTCAAAGAAAATTCGATCAACAACAGGGATCGAACAGGGGGGGGGCTGAAGCCCAAATTCTAAGGGCTGCCCACATAGCACTGTAAGTAAAGTAGAGATGTTCCCCTCTTCGAATCGGCTCTGCCTGCCCCGACTGGCATGCACGAACTGCGATCACGCCGCTTGTCTGTGAATGTACAGCCAGAACCACTAGGTTCAGCGTAATGAGATTAACGCCGTCACACGTCGCCGGAGTTTTCGGCCGGCCCGGTAGCTGGCTGCCAGCCACCACGTTAAAGTCTGCGGTGCGTTTTACAACGGGGAGCAAAACAAGCGCCACCGGTTGTTTCGGCGTCGTTTCACACCCGTCAATGCAAGCGCCAACGCCAACGCAATGGTTACGAGGCTTGGTTACGCGGACGCCGCCGAACTCGTGACGGACACGTGACAGGAACGCAACTGCCGCATATGCGTGTCGCGTCTTCACACGTCACGCCATGCCGGGCTGAACGGCAGCGCGGTCTAAAGGCGAGTCAGCTGAATCACATAGCGGGAGGAAATGAAGTGGTTTCGTTCCCCTGGAAACAACGCAGGCGGCGAGCTTCGTTCGATGACAACATGCGTTATCAATTAACTAAAGCAAAAAGGGACCGTTAGACGACAGAGAGCCCAATTGCTGGACAAGGCGCGGAGGCGTAATTCACTTGTTAACCCTGAAGACTCGCACTTGTTGCGTTGTCGCGGTAATCAGTTGTCTCCAATCCAACGGCGAGGCGTGAGCAACACGCATACAAGTTGCCTACCTCCCCATCGAAATATCTATTTTGCTCGCGCAGCTTAGATAAAGTGCTACAAGTCCAACCGTAACTGAGTAACTGCCAAGTAACAGTATATATATATATATATATATATATATATATAGTTACTAGATAGAGTTCGATTTTTCTTCATGAAGTGGGTTCTGGGGTTAGCTAATTCTAGTAGGAATAGAATAGTTTATATATTAAAGGAGAACTCTAATGACACAGGAATTACAAGTACGATAGGGTTTACCTAAGACATAGACATAGAAATTACATGACGATAGCAATGAGGAGTACAACCTGGCAAGCAGCCGGGTATAAAAATAGGCATCTAACTACGGCATTTGCAGCCCACGGGTTCCATCACGTGTTATGCTCTACACAAGAATTCCACAATCCTCAGGAGTGTTGTAGGTGCGCGGGATGCTTAGGTCATTGCGATAGATACCACGCCGCAGCATGTCCAGCAGTTCAGTCAATAGCTGAAATTGCAAGATGAGAGAACATCCGGTGATGTAGAAGAACCACTAATTGAGACTGATGTACTGTAATTTACCCAACCTGGGTGTTAATAAACCATAATATATATATATATATATATATATATATATATATATATTGTGGTGTTTTATTAATCATTTACAATACGTTTGCACACTCGTATATATATATATATATATATATATAGGAAAAACAATTATCCCCGAAATGAGCGTTTATATGCGCGTGCGCAAGCTTAACTCACCATACAAGGACTTCTGAGGGACGCTACCAGTGGCGCTTATCCTTTAGGCAGATCCTTAGTCGCTACGGCATTGCCGCGCTGGACCGCCAGCAATAACCGCTGATGCAGATACCGAGAGCTTGTTGCTCCCCTGTGGCCACGACTTCGACTCGTTTGTCAATCTTCTGCCTTGAGGTCAGGTCTCCCTAGTATCTCGAATACTACTAGCGGCACGGTAATTGAGCACTCTTGGCAAGCTGAGAATAATGATTAGCCTTAATCGTTCAGCCTTGCGTGCCGCAGGGTATGAGGTTGGGATGCATTCAAGATATGCCACACGGTGCCGCAGAGCCAGGATCGGATCGGCACTATTCTCCAGGTTCAAGGAAGCGAGGGTGATCGTCGCAAACAAGGGCATTCCAAAAAAAAGGGATAAGGGTGACGCCGTCCGGTCTCTTTTTGTTGCTGCTCAGAAGGCCGGCTGCTTGGATAGAATTAGAGCTGACCTGAAGGCCCAAGCTGTAGTCACGTTCACTTTGCTCTGATGGCTTTACCGTTCATCGTGTCTGTTGCAGGAGAGCCCATGGGTCCCTTTGGCACATTTGTGCGTGAATGCATATATATATATATAATAGGATTTCCTTCAACGGTTTGGAAACGCTCGAAGGCACCGCCGAGCTCGGTACTTTTTAGCAACATGTACTGGAGCCAGTCTTGATTATAATTAATTTTATACGTGCCGTCTGCCGTGGTGATGTAGACAACTTAATCATTTGACATTATGCAATATGTGCGCCCCATTATTTAAGAAGCAATAATTATAAAGGAAAAATAATACTCTGCATTTTGTGGATAAGCATAGGTGTAGTTTACTATGCGATAAGTCTACAAAAGCCAAAGCCCCACAATCGCACATCTTTGCGCGCCGTTATTTAGATTGTTTTGCTGTAACAATTTACAGTGTCAATTTGTCATCACAGTCAGATTATCATTTCCTGGAATTTCTTCGTGGTAATGGCCATATTTCAACTGTTCCATAATAAGGTACTGATATTATTTAAAAATACGTGCACAAAAATTCAGCACGTGACGAGTGGGTGAGTATAAATGACCACTCTCGATGTGACCAGTCGTCCACGCCAGGCACGTACCTAGGATTGAAGAAAACTGTAAATTAAATTGTAAGCTTGTTTGCAGCGAGAGAATTAGAATTATAGAAGGACCAACGCCTGACTTCGAATTCCTCGTGCCAAATGCTTATTTCCTATTTTTGTGGCAGAAAAAAACACAAAATGGTTTCTAGACATTAAATGAGGTGAAACTAATTTTACTTTCCCTAAAATCAGGACATTTTAAGGATCGCTATGTGTAGAGGAGTAGAAAACGGCAGCATAAATGCATTTGATCGGGGACAGAGCGCGTTACTAGTTCAGTATCGTTTACTCTATCGTTGAATACTGTATTGTCGGGTCTCACAACATATATGATATATATTTATATATATATATATATATATATATGTGTGTGTTCTGAAACCCGACAATACAGTGTTCAACGATAGAGTAAACGACACTGAACTAGTAACGGGCTTTAACCATCATAACTACAATGTAGACGAGCTTAGTTAAAGTCGCCTGGGCCTAACACGAGCAAACTCCGGCGCATTTAGATATTGAAAATCCTATTCAACGTAGAATTCAATTTAGTTTCTACAATCATGGCTCACGGGACTTGCTACAGAATCATTGAATGTGGATCATCATTGTTCTGAAGCGAGGTTATAAGGATTGTTTTGTGACCGATGGAGTTGCGACTCGATGGAAGTCGCAATGAGCAGTAAGGGAACAAACAGTTTGAACTGATCGAGGGGCATGCATTTGCATTTTCTATGTAAATGCGACCGATGACAAGTCATTTTCATTAAGTGCTGCGCGCACTCTTCGGGTAGAGCTTCCTGCTGCGAGAGGCGACGGTCGTCGTCCTTGGTTTGGGTCGCCACTCATACCACCGCCACCACCACCAGCAGGGCGTAGGATGAGAGCAGAACAGCAGCCAAGTTGCGTTTAATCCGCCGCAACGAATCTATTTTCATAGAATGAAGGAACAAGCGAGGCACAAACAGAAAGAGAGAGAAAGAGAGAGAGAGAAAACAATATAGAGAGAAAAACAGGGGAATAAGTAGAAGAGATTACTTGGTTTATGGGTAGACCGCCCGCGCAATCCCGAGGGGTAGCGATGGGGGAACGGTGGGGTAACGTCCCCGAAGGCCGGGAAGGCGTCTAGAGCAGTGATACACTTCAACCGTCTTCCATGAACGGTGGACGCCAATCTGTGTTCCCGCTGCTTTTGCGTCGTCGTTGGTAACTGAATGTGAAGGACGACGACGAATAGACAAAGTTAGGTTTGTTGAGGGGCTGTCGAGAAGTTGGGGGCTGCGTTAGGGAAATGTACAGGATTATAGGGGTGGCTGTGGAGAAATTGAGGGTCGTGGAGAAGTTAGGGGGTTGAGGAGGAGCTGGGAGTTGTGGGGCAGTGGAGGGTCGATCGAGCGCGCAGGGGTCTACAAGAGAAAGGGAGAGAAACGGCTAAGGGGCTAGCGTTTTTGGCCGCAGATCGACATGCCTGGCTCTTGTCGTTCTTGTCCATCTGTTCGGATCTTTTCCCAAATTTGTTCCCACGCGTCGTTTCCTGCTCAGTTGGTCCCACTGTTGTTGCTATTGGTGGTGGCATGGCCTTTGACGTTTCAAGACGACAACGACGACATAGTACACAACGCGTGTATTGCATGATTTCTTTGTGTGTCTGTTTTCCCTACATGTCCTCGTGTTTCTCTTGAAAGCGATAGACAAACGAACCTACAGGCTACGAACCGATCTCAGGCTCAGCAGAAGAAAAAGAGATGACTATAGAAGAAACTTGGGAGAGACATAAACGACAAATCGAGCTAGAGAGAGGGTGCGATAGGAGAAAGAAAACTAGCAAGAGACTGGTTACATCCAGTCCAGACGAAGTGGACGGCGAGTGATCCGTGCGGCGTGCATCGATGGCCCGCCGTTGTCGTCGTCGTCGTTGTTTTCGTCGGGCAAACTGCAGGCGACGTCAAGCCTGCGTCGAGTGGGCCGGGTCGGGTCGGGTAAACGACGTAAACCCGATGCTCTGGCATGAAGGACCTACCGCGGCGAAACGGCAGCTCGCTCGGTGACGCCGATGACACCGACCAAAACGACACGACAGAGGGGAATGCTGCGACCGAAGAGAGGAACGCGAAGAAGGAGGATTAGGGCCGGCCGCCGAAGTCTGCCTGCGATTCACCCGCCAAAGTAATTTGCTGATTACTTTCGTCGTTGTCGTTTGGCGTTCGGCGGCTGCGGCCGGCATCTGCGGTGCCGCCAAGAACTCCAACGGCAGCAGCCGGCGTCAGCTGCTAACTGAATGCGATTTTGCTGCCTTACTATGCCGTGGCTCCACGGCCACGGTCGAGTCACTGACAAAGGAAACAACGCGCAGTCAGTCAGACCGTGTGTGTCAGACCAAATGTCAGTCAGTCATTCAGTAGGCCGGTGGGTGAGTCGGTGGGAGGTTGGTTCTTCTCAACGTCAAAAGTCTAATTTCTCATCAGATTCTGCAGGCCGGCTACCGCACTGAAAGTTGTTATAAGATCAGGGTCGACACTTTGGATTTCCATGGCAGCAGCTGCTCTTACTACTGCTGCTGCTGCTGGTGTTGTTGTTGGCAATATATTAGCAGATAGACAGGGCGACCTAAATGGTCGAAATCTTATTGTTGTGATTGTCGTCGTTGTTATTTCAATTACAGTTGATGTTATTGTTGGCGTTATTGTTGTTGTTGCTGTTGTTGTTTTTGTTTCTGCTGCTGCTTTTTCTGTCGCTAATCTTAGCCTCTTGCTGGTGGCGTATCATATGGAAAGCAACGATGATGTCCAAACGTGGTTTTGTGAGTGCACGAAACTGGAGCCTGATTAGGCGAAGGAGGCACGGAAATAACGTAATACATAGGCACATAAACAACGATTTATACTCGCTTACGCGTAGTTGCTAACAACCGATGGTGTATTGTGTCTAAACTGCTGCCGAGGATTTGGGATCTAGTGCCTCAATTCGTGTATCTCCGAATCTATCTAACTGAGACAAACCTTGAATTGTGTTATACGAGTATATGTTTTCAAGTGTGTACCCGAAACCCAGTTATCTTTAAGCTAAAATTTTAGTTCGTAATACTGCCCTTAAATTAAGTTTAACCCACCTCGGAACTAGGTCAGTAATCACACATCGAAAATGTTCCTCAGTCCTGAAGAGTCGACCTTGCGCGTGTCTTCTTTGCTGCGACACACTCATAAGATAATCACGCTGCTGGTGCTCTAACCAGTCTGCTAGATATTGCCCCCAACTTCTCGTTATTGTACGCCTCAACCTGTACAAGCATTTAGCAAGTACAAACCCTTCACTATGACCACGAAGGTGCGTCCCCTGCTACCTACGTTTTAAGGCTGACGTCGCGTAGCCGAATCGAACCAGGCACGAACAAGCACGCGCGAAGTGCTTGCTGTTGGTCTACCAGCAACACGTTCAAGATGAATGTCGTATTGGTGCCATAGCGAAGCCATCATCCCCGACGACGCTGGCTAGGTGAATATTGGCCGGCAAGTTCTGCGAAAGAAAAGACATCACCATGTTTGTTCAACGTACGCACAAGAACAACCAACAGCGCAGCAAGGAATCAATGAATTGGAGCTTTGTTGCTGCCCTTCTGGCTGTCTGTCTGTCTGCCGACTCCTGACGGAACTCGACATTCTCCATATTTTGATTATCTTATCCTTGTTCTCTATCATCCGCCGTTTGAATACGCACACACTCTCCCTGTCTATTTCTGTGTACCGTCGTCTGCCCCACACCCCTAACCCCTAACGACCAGCCAGTCGTTCGCTCACCTTCTTATTAAGTTGCTCGAGACGTATTGAAGTGAAGCACGTATTTTGATTTGGACGTAGCTGTAACAGCGACGATTGTTTGTGCCGTTGTCTGTTGGTGTCGTTCTTTAGCTGGTTTACGTGGTGCAGCTTCTACCATACAATCTGTCTATCTGTCTATCGGTTTCCTGCTCTTTCGTTGCCGTTCGCCTGTTCAATCGGTCCGATTTCGTCGTCCTGGAGACGCGTCCTGCCGGCACAGGGACGCATGTGTCGCATGTCGAGGATCGCCTCTCTTTGTTCTCCGCGTCCTTCGTTTTCTGCTTCTGGCGGATTTGTTGCTGCTCTGTCTTGAGGTGTTTGTTCCTCTCCCTCTTCTTCTTCTTCTTCTTTATTTCTTGCTGCTTCTGCCTCTGTGCGTTGGTTCGGATCGGGTCGGCAGTTCGCCCGGGCACGCGCGCCGAGCTCTGGCGAAACCATGAAATCAACTACGCACAAATCCTCTTAACTTCCCTTGGCCCCCTCCTCCTCTCTCTTCATCGCACTCTCTCTCTTTGTTACTTTCGGCATCTTATTCCCTCTCATCTCGTCTTGTCTCCTTCAAACTAGCATAATATGTCGATGTTTGCCCAACGGAAAAAGACTGCAAACATCGAGAGCATCTAGACAATGACATACTCGGCCAGGAACGGGGGAGGTGTGCGAGTACGGCCATACACTCCAAAGGGCGCGTTGATAGAATTCGTACCATCCACTCCGATGTCTTCTCGGAGTCCCCCCCCCTTCCTGTTTCTTGCCATACTTTGGCGATTGCGTCGGATCGGAAAAGCTTTGATGAGAGCAACAGTAGCATTGACAGCAATGGCATCAAAAGTAACAAAAATATCAAGATCGGCATCAATATCAACAACAACGACAACTGCAACACCAAGAGCAACATTAACAACAACATCAAGAGCAATATCAACATAAACATCAACAGCAATATCAACGATAACAACAAGAACAACAACAACGTTTTGACTGTCTCTCCGTGTCGAATCATCAAACGCTTGCCAGTTCCAGGCATGAGACGACAGAGACGAACACAATTAATGACAACAACAACAACAACGACAACGACATCAACCACAAAAACAACAACAAAGACTGGTGGTGGTGGTAGCAGTCAGACGCGCGATTGCCGAGAGGCTCTTAACAGCGTCAACCGACAATCTTGTTAGTAACAGTTGAGTCAGCCGCGTTTCCATGCAATGCATGATCGGATGGATGCATTGGGGAACAATGCCGATCGCCGTAATCGCGGGTTGCGGTTCGTTCGCTTTAAGGCGGTTTCGAGGCGCTAGCTCCTGGACAACCAGCCGACTCAACCCCGCCCACGAGCTGTTTGCATGGTAACACGGCGGTTTGCAAACCGCCATGAGACTGTACGTTCGACTACCACACGCACCACCGAACACCGAACACGGTCCACAGAACGGGCAAAACCGCGACTCAAATCGCGGCTGCAAGAATCCGTTACCCACGACTTGGTACACGGCTTAAGACTACTATGACAGCGGTGGTGGCCTTGATGGATGCGTGTGTATGTGTGTGTGGAAGTATAGGCAGCAGCGCAACGGTAACACGGAGCCGACAAACAGCGTGGCATCGCAGATGACACCAATTGCCGTCCGTTAAATCCCGCACCGAGATTTAAACACAAGAGTGTGTACTTGTAAACAACACAGAGAGAGATAGCAAAAATGAAAGAGAGACAGAAAAAGAGGATTAAGGTGTCAATTATTCTGCTATCGTCAGAAGGAAGAAGACAAGATGCAGAAGAAGAAGATTGGCAGAGCCGGACCTCGAATTCGCTACATAGTCAAGGCTTAAATGGTCCTATATTTTGGATTTTATTTTATGTTATGTCAAGTTCGTTTGCCTACCAGCATAGCAAGGATGGATACTTCGTACGAAAAAGACTAAAACTGGCAAGACAAACTGACAAGCGTTGTCTCGACCTGCGAGGTCATCGAGCTTATTGTCCGACTACCAGGACACAAGACCATGGCCGACCAGACGACGCACGAAACGAACACCTAGCGAGGTCACTCATAATGGCACCGTGCCAGGGTACGTTGTTCAATGAGTGTTTCAGATCGAGACAAACACCTACCTACAAGATGCCTAGGCGCAAATAAACTTCTTAGGTCAAAAGCCCGGCAAGATGAGGCAAGAAAGCTTTGTTCTTTAAGATTATAATAACGTCATTAGCGGCAGATCACATAAGAGACTGGAGTGTAAAAAGGAGATGTACTCTATGCCCTCGGGTGATACCAAACATTTGATTTTCAACAATAGATACCACTTATAGCCATAAACTGTGGTTTTAGACTTAAACACAGTTTAGAGACAACAATCTCTATGCTGAGGTACTTTTCTTTAAAGAAGCAATCAACTGCAAAGAAATGCCAATACATCAGCAATACGCAGAGATATGTGGGCCTCGGCAAGACCAGACTTAACCACAGCGCAGAAATTAACAATCATTTTTATATCTTTGATGTTAGCTAGAATAGAAGGATTCCATAGTGATTTGACCAATTTGTGCATCTGGGCCAATAGTTACAATTTCATTTCAAATTGTGGCGTTGACAGCGAGCTTCGACGATTTTCAAAATGAAATCGACGGTATTGTAGCTAAATAGGAGAGGAAGTGAGGTATGAATTAGACCTTCTATCATGTCTGGGCCGCCAGTTAATGACGAGCCCAGTAAGGAGCAACTTGCAAATGTGGGTGCAATAATGTCAACTTTTCATTCTGCATGCAAACAATTTAACTTTTCAATCTGCATTTTCAAAGCAAATTTAATATATAAATAAGCACAACAATGTGGTCACCTTCAAATCCGAATCAGCTCCAGTATCGCCCATTAGTTGTTTTATTGTTCACGTTAAATTTAGCAGATAAGAACCACTATTGGGAGATCCTTAGGCAGAAACAATTGTGCCGGAACAATCCATAGTGGAACGACATGTCCGAGTGGCTTTGGTACATTTATAAATTCGTTCCTTGGCATCCGTGATTGCCGCTGATGCCAAGAAAGTGCTTCATGTAGCGATTTGCGAACCCGCAGTGCATGGCTATAATCACTTGGTATGTTAGACCCAAGGATTTCACCAAGTTGGCGATCAATGTCGCTGCTGGTTCAGTGTGACGGTCTAGTGTGACGGTCGCTAATATATATATATATATATATATATAT
Source organism: Dermanyssus gallinae (assembly GCA_003439945.1). Classification (NCBI taxonomy): domain Eukaryota; kingdom Metazoa; phylum Arthropoda; class Arachnida; order Mesostigmata; family Dermanyssidae; genus Dermanyssus; species Dermanyssus gallinae. The sequence continues at coordinate 230,804 of QVRM01004797.1, forward strand.
ATATATATATATATATATATATATATATATATATATATATTTATATATATATATATATATATATATATATATATATATGTACCCCTCTCTCTCTCTCTCTCTCTCTCTATATATATATATATATATATATATATATATATTACAAGATGTGAAGCACAAGCATACTTGCATGATAATTCTTATATTTGGATGATTCCCTTGGTTGACACCTCTTGTTGGTACTTATGGCCTGTTCATTTAGCAGCGTTGTTACTCAGTCTTAAGTAGTTCATTAGCTGCGGTGGATATTCAACAACTACTACTACTACTACTACTACCAGTACTGGCGTTACGACCAAAACCACTGTGTAACTTCGACGCTTTGTTGAGTCGGTCGACTGTAGTCCCCAGCGAGTACCGCGACACGCCGTTCATGAGACGACGTACTTAGTACACCCAAGTTGATACAACAACAACATAGCAGCAGCACCCCCAGCTTTCAACTCGAACCAACAACCTCTTGCTGGTCAGGCAGGCTACTACCACAATTGCTACTGCTAGAGTCCCGGATAGCCGAGTTGCTATTTTGCCGATCACGCGCCACTTCATCTTGTTCGGTTAGCCGTTGGTTGGTCGCCAATTGGGGCCGCCTCGCGCTCCTTGGGGAGCCGCTCCGTCAGTTCCGCTCGTTGTTGTTGTTCGCTGTGTTGGCTTGTTCTTCAGGCTGCCGATCCAAGCCTTCGCCGCCATTGCCCATGTTGTTACCACCCTGTTTGGCCCTCTTCGCCGGCCTCTCCCGGCTCGGCTCGGCACTGCCCCAGCCCTGCCGGCCCGACAATTCCTCGTCATCGAGTGGTCGTGGGGTGATGGCCACCAGTCCATTGGCATGCGTGCCTTGCTTTTCCACTAGATTGTTGCTGTTGTTGTTGTTGTTGTGGTTGTTGATGTTGTGGTTGTTGTTTTCGTCATCGCCCTCATCCTCATCACCATCGTCGTGGCCATCGCTTAGTTTGGCGTAATGGCTCTATCCGTCGCCCGTGCCCGCCCCTGCCGCTCGTGTTGGTGGTAGTGGTAGTGCATTAGGCTGGCGTATGGCCAACCAGCACGACGGACTCGTGTTCGCGCCCGTCTGCCTTGCTTGCCTGCTTGCTTGGCTTTCCTGGCTGAGAAATACGCTAAAGTCCTTGTTCCGCTTCCACTCCTTTACGCTCTCCACCCCCCCCCCCCGCCCGAGGCTTTATCTCTCTTCCTCACGTACTTACGCTTTTATTCTCTCTATCTATCACAATTTGCCCCTCCTCGCTTACCCCCCCCCCCTGTCCCGCCCCCCTCTATCAATCGTTTTGTCGTCCACGCCGACGACAATAACGACGAGGACAATGACTAGACAAGCCCTTTGACGACCACTGCACCCTGCTTTTTGCTAAGACCGCTAGTCGAGCGAACAGCGAATAAACGGCGAAGCATCAGCAGGAGGTGAGGGAACAGCAGCAGCGGCAGAGAAGAGGAAAAGTAGAGGAAAAGAAGACAAAAAACGGGAGGAAAAAAGAGAACCGAAAACTAGAAGAGGAATAAGAAGACGCCGATACGATGACGTCTAAACTTTCCGGCTATATTCAAGCTAGCCGCTTGCGGATGGCGATCGTCGGAAGCTCTTCCACGTCAAATATAGGCAGGCAGGCGGGCAGAAAAACAGACATGCAGGCAGGCTAAACGCTATCGATGAAGTAGGCAGAAAGAAAGCCTGTTCTTTCCTGTTCGAGGCATTGCAACAAAACGCAACGACCTGAGGTCTGTGCGTGTGGATGCTATATGCGTAAGCGGCCCGCGTCAACCGAGGATTATCTAAACTACTTGACCGCCCGGCAGGCTTCTTTATCCTGCCTTATGGTCGAGCTTTCCCTCTCATGTTAGGCAGAGCAGGCTATTGTTATACACGCACATGTAGATATATATATATATATATATATATATATATATATATATATATACTAGGCATAGCTTACGTAGTTGCTTGTGTTCATGCACAACTAGCTGACGAAATAAAGCTTTCGGCGTTAATAGCTATCTGGCTGGCCTGTAAGCCCAAGTCGTCTGCCCAACTCCAGCCAGCCAGCTCCCAGGCATAGCGTCAAAATAAAAGATACAAAATAGCAGCCAAATGGGCCATTGTTGTAAGCCCATGTGCCCATGTGACTTGCGTACCACGTGCTAAAGGCGATCGGGCTCGCATTGCGCATATGGGACTCTCTTCTCATTCTGTCTTAGGCTACTCTCTGCGCCGCCGGTTTGCGGCTGCTGCTGCGTCTACTACGACAACTATTAATATAACGAATTATAACCATTACTACTAGTACCGCAGCAATTGCTGGCGCCGCTATCGGAATGACCCTGCTTTTCGCCCTGCCCTCGTTTCTATGGCTTTGAGTGAAAGACTGCCCGGAAAGCCGGCCACGACGTCTATCGCGTTTCTCGTTACAGCGCTTCTCTATCTGTATTTCTCTTCCTCTCTCTCTCTCTGTCTCTCTATATATATATATATATATATATATATATATTATATATATATATAAGCCACTCGACATAAGCCAGGCCTCCACTGCACACATACAAATATGTCATGCATAAATATTACTTTTACCCACAAACACGTCACTACGACGCATCCAATCAAATCACACAATACGCGTAGATTTGGTTACGTCCAGCAGAAAAGTCGTCGCCACTTACACTGTTGTTGTTGCTATCAATATGTTATTGTCTAAAACGTAGGACTAATTTTGCGCTTGATTACTCCTCCCTTCCCTAATTTATCGTCACATTATATTATCATCTTCTCAAACTCTGCACAAACAAACACATTTGTAGACGTTGGCAATGAGCTGAGATATACGATGTATGTGGCAAGATAGCGTCAACATTTTTCAGTCTAGTAATTGCGTTCACGTTACTGGGCTTAGATGAGCTTTCAATGGTAGAGGGTTGTAACAGCATGGCAAGATTACTCAATCAGATCCAATAGAAAAAAGAGTTTGCGAGGCTAGGAATCAAAACTATAATGACTAATTTGTTGTTCGCGGTCGCTATGGAACTGCGTAGTTCCGGATGGTGTCGCCCGTTAGCCGCTCAAACCAACAACTTGCTGCAAACCTAAATGAGTCAATAATAACAACTTGATATATGTTTTTTCCACATACGATAATGGTAAGTCAAAAAGTTCGTCGGCTTTCTGGGACCACATTTTTGAAATTCCCGCGCTCTGCAGCAGGGCCGCCTGAGAGTGCGGCTGGGTGTTTACATTCAGGAGCAGACCCGTGGCGGCGCGACGGTATACTGGTTCCAACTTTACCGTTTCGTTTGCGGAATTGGCAGCTGTTTGCAATGGAGGACAAAAATACGCATTTTCGACACATTATGTTGTTCTCCTACCGTGAAGGCATAAGTGCAGCGCAAACAACCCGAAGGATGTGTGCAGTCTACGGCGAAAACGCAGTACACAAATCCACAGTCGAAAAGCGATTTGCCCGTTTCAAAGTTGGAAACTTCAATCTCGAAGATGAACCGAGGTCAGGACGACCCAATGTTGTGGAGACCGACGAAGTCATAAGCCTGGTTACTTCGAACCCAGGTTTGACCATAAAAGAAATTGAAGATGTAACGGGAGTCTCCTACGGAACCGTTTGGAATCGCCTCCATGATGCAGGTTTCTCGTGCAAGCGGAATATCTGGCTACCACACGACCTCAATGATAGGCACCTTGAAGGGCGAGTCGATACCTGTCACGCACTCCTCCGGAAGTAATCGAATGAGCCATTTCTGAGGAGATTGATAACCGGCGATGAAAAATGGATACTCTACAGAAACGTAACACAGAAAAGAAGTTGGGTCCCCAGAGGTTCTCAGGCCGCAGCTATCCCTAAACCCGAAATTCATCGGAAGAAGGTTATGCTGTGCTGCTGGTGGGACTGTAAGGGCGTCGTGTATTTTGAGCTGCTTCTAATGGGTCAGACTATCAACTCCGTCGTCTACTGCAGACAACTCGAAGATTTGAAGCTGCAGTAGCAACGAAGCGCCCGGAATTATCAAACAGGTGGGACGTCATTTTTAAACATGATAAGGCGTCACCACACAAACGTTTAGCCATCGGGCAAAAATTGGCGGAGTTTGACTGGGATGTGCTGCCGCACCCAGCTTATAGTCCGGACCTCGCACCATCTGATTATCACTTGTTCAGGTCTCTCCAGAACTCCCTTGATGGCACAACATTTGAATCTTTGGGGGCTATAAAAAATCACCTCACTCAGTATTTCGACGAGAAGGACAAGTCGTTCTGGGAGAAAGTAAGCATGGATCTACCGAGGCGATGGGCGAAGGTTATCGAACAAAACGGTCAATATATCATTGAATAAAAATACTGTTGTCTCCATGAATAAGGCTCTTTAAAATCGGGTAAAAAAGCCGACGAACTTTTTGACTTACCTAATAACAACTTGATAGATGTTTTTACACTGCAACAATCGTCCGTGTTCTCCGTTCCATCTGATCATGACCGACTATAGTCTTAATTTTGGGCAAATTAAGGAGATTCTTCAAGTCTACGACAAATGGAGGGGTTGGTGCGAGAAGGCACACCAGCCAGTTCACAGTGTACAAAGAAGTACAGCACCCATCTTTCGTTTAGGGAAACCCATGTTTACTCTGTTTAGCTGCGAGCTAAGATTCTCCACAATCCAGTAACTTTGTGTCATAGCTATACGTTACGGTGCAACTGGGCAAACATCAGACAGCAGAGATAATTCGCAAGCAAGTAGGTGTTTTTGTGGACGATCGTGCAGTCATCATTGTTTTGGATTTTTTCGTTATATGCAAGCACACATCGTATGAGCACAATGAACAAGCTAGGCAGGCTCTGTTTAAAAATCCGACCTATCTGAAAAACCTACCTGTCAACGTTTGCTTTAAAAGGATAAGCAAGCTGAACTCGCGACTAGGCGCTACAGCGAAGGCATCGGAAATGCGGCATAGGAATGAACATGATTTTACCTCTCTAGAACAAAAAGGGGACGCGCAACAATAGAAAATGAGGCATTCCATAAAAGGGCAATCACGGCAGGACGAGAGAAACCTTAACATTTGCGCAACTTCTAATTGCTTCCTATCTACGTACATCCATCTATCTACTCATGAAAAGCGATAGATGCGATAATGCAGGATGCCGACAAAACTAATGTGTGCTTGTGTGGCAGCACTTTACCGTTTTGGCCACGCCGTCTACTTATAGTCTATATCCAGTATCTCTCTCTTTCTCTATTTCTCTCTTTCTCTCTCTCCCTTTCTCTCCCTTTGTAGTAAGTGCTGGAACATACTTATCCGGTCCCGGTAGAAGGCGCACATTCGCATCTTGCTTGCGGTCGGTCAGTATATTTGCCCAGCAAAAGTATTTGCACATACTCAGCTTTTCTGTCGGTTGCCCGAGCAAACGTTCGCCACGGCTTCGCCACAGCCCAAAAGCAATGCATGATGTAACAGGTTTCGCCTACTGCCACGACAAACGGTCGGCGCCTTGATGCGCATGTGTACAGACAGGTCTTACTAGGTACACAGATTTAGGGAGAGACATGGCCACTACTAGGCACGGTATTTCTTTCTTTCCGAGTCCGCTCAATTGTTTGCCACACGACAACAAGCTGCTACCAAAAAAAAGCGAAGACGTAATGTTGCACTCATCGTTGCATACAGACCATACCATCTTGTGAGTGACTTAAACCTGCGCAAATGAGGCTATAGCTTATCTGCTGTGGGCAACAACGACGAATCTTCTTGTCCCCAGTGACACCCATCAAAACATTGTGGTATGTACACAGCAACACACAGCACAGATACTACTGCCCTATAGAGTTCTAATACTCGTTTTCATGGCAGGCGGCCTGTTGATGGATGGCGACCGGAAGAGAACGTGCACTAGAATGGCGGTCAAAATGAAAGAGATACTTTTTGTAAGGCTTGATCTAATGTAATCTTGAAGTTCATGGGTTGTTGTATGATTTAGACAAGGATTGGCAATGCAGTCAGAAGGATACATATCCGAATATTTCAAACGTGATATTCGGGCCGCGCTTTTAGACGCGTCGACAAATAACTGCGATACGTAAAATGCCCAGGATGTTTTATAGTTATCATAACATTGACCCGTGTAAATCGTAGGAAAAGTCGTCTTATCAAATGTGTCGCGCCCCTGCGTGATAGGACCTGCGACTCGCAATGCCGGAGTCACCGGCCTGTTCCACCACTCTACCCCGCCTACAATATTTGTTTACTAACTTGTTGCAGCTAATAAAGGAGTTTCTATCCATGCGTCAATATTACTGTGTACCTACGAAGATCGTCCGGCAAGTTTGATTCTACTCCATTTAGGCAAAATCACACATGAGTTGTTTTTTAATAATTCCATATATATATATATATATATATCTCACCTTGGGCGACATCTGGATTTTATTGGTTGCCATTAAGATCCTCGGTCGCGGCGTATAAAAACAGCGATTTGATTAATTAGTGCTGCTGAGCTGTTCAATCGTTCTAAATTAATCAGAAGAGAAAGTACAATGACCAGCGTGACTGTGCCGGCGGCGGCTGCAGCAGCAGTCTAGTTGGCTCACCCGCATTCGAAGCCGCGTGAAAGCGGGTACCGTCGTTAATCGTTGCGTATAATATAAGAGGTAAACAAAATTTATTAAACGATCGCGCTGCCCTTCATAGCGTGCTACGACTCAAACGGGCTTGACTAATTGTGCAAGGACAAAGACAAATGAATACGTTGTCATACGACAGCAGCCATCGACTGCTGGCAAGGAAGGGAGCAATGAACCACCCACCTGGACAGAAGCATTTCACAACGGCAAAACGCCTAACTAGAAGGCAATGCGCCAACGTTTGGTCGCCCTACAAGAACGACACCAACAGGAGTAGAACACACACTCACATACACGGTAAAAAATACATTGAAAACAATCGCGACTGATTTAGGTACACGATTCGTCAATATTATTATGGGCAATTCAATATATTGAGTAACAACTTGCGCTTCTTTTCCTTTTCTGCATGCTTGACGACCCCCCCCCCCCCCCCCCACTGTCTCGCTTCGAGGAAATTGCGGTGTACGTACTAATGGGGAACTGTGCAAGACAACACTGTGCCTTCTTATATCAAATGTATACCGTTAGCGCACATACGGGACGTGACACTGTCAGGTCTAATGTCGTTATCGAACCCCATTTGGGGTTCAAGCAAGCTTGGTATGCCGGCCTTGCGAAGAGCTCTTCGTATGATTGCGCTGACTTCGAGCTGTCTTCTACTAGTAAAATCCCTGCCTTCGCCTTTAGTACAACTCGAATTGGGGGAGTGGAGCCCAACCTTTCTTAAGGTCATCCCACAGGCAACGCAAATTAGGGAACCTACTTGGAAAGCTGTCACTATGCGGAATTAAGTGTTGCTAAGCATAGTACCCAGTTGCGAAAAAAGAGAGGGCCTTAAGGAAGCCCCCACCAAAGTGTCTCGCGCAGCTATAAGGCTAGCGGTTTCCAGTGGGAATTCGGGACTCTCAAAGACCTCTCTAGCTAGAACATTGCATATGTTGCCAACTAGTGTCTGCTGCGTGGGATGTTTTTCCCAGGGGGTTTAGACCGATCATTTGCCTAGCTTTTAACTCTGCCGGGAGACAGGCAGCGCCTCTGTAAGTTGGCCGTACTCGAATAATGATGCAGCGTAGCACACAGAAGCCAGCTCTGTCCTCGCTCTTATACCGAGGACTCCTTCTTCTGTGATTGGAAGAGTTGCACTTTTCCAAGCGTTGTCATCAAGGTTAACTATTATTATTGTGTCTGGGGAAGACGGGACAGACACATTACCGTTGGTGTTAGCCACCAGCTAACAAAGAATAAAGAAGTGGGGAGAGAGAATGTTGTGAGGATGCACCAAAATTCAAACACGAACAATTCGTCTCCGACCTACTGTAGTCTACGTATATAAGGCTAGCCTACTGTAAAATTGTCATGTAAGCTAATCTAGTCTATTTCTCCTTCGAACCTCCAAGTACGTCTGCAGAGTGCCGTAGCTCAATCGTAAACCAGTTACTCTTCTGCTTCTTCCTAAACACGCCTGCTGCCGTTACTATAACAGCTACTACTGCGATTACTTATTTGACAACTACATCATTCTTTGGCTACAACTTTATAGTATTCACTTGAACATGCATTTTATTGACGACGACAAACAAAGATATCACTTTATGAAGGTGGAAATGCGCACAGGTCGGCCGCATAAAGCAAATACATCCAAGAGATTGAATGTCAAGGAAACAAAGTCAGTTTTCGGAAGAAATGAATGTTTGCAGTGAGTAAGGTACCTAACAGCCAAGCTGCCATGGTAAATATAGCAGCGCCAGGGCGACATTGACTCGTACGGGGCGCGAACTAGTTTTAGGCCACTGCCATTAAAGTGGAAAGCTTGACCACAAGGCATACCTAGACAATAGTCATTTCAACGTGTTAACTCGTGAGGAACTAGAAACCTTATAATTGTAAACGAAACGCCGTTGGTGACACGCCGAACAGCACGGAAAATATAATGAAAGAGCTGTGTATCGACCACTACATCGTTCTATACGGTTCGAACTGAGAGCCTCGATATCGACCCATTATTCGTGACAGTCGAAATTAAGACTGCCGATGCCAGTGTGAAGGTGGGCAGTGTTTGCAGAACTACAGTATTGCGGCTCAATCATTCCTTCTCTGCGGTATGACTGGAGTTCGTACACCATGAACCAGATTACATGCTACGAGTAGCAAGTGGCAGTGAGGTCGAACCACTTTTGTTCGTCGAGATTCAGGCGTCCCGCTGCGAATTTATACATCTACTGCGCTACTTAAATCACGTCGACGAATCGAGCTTCCGAATGCTACTTGGGCGCGCTTGGATGAAAGCCTTCGGAAGGATGCAGCCCGACGTACACGGTTGGGGAAAGTAGTGTCGACAGTCTATTTTCTACATACCACGTACTACCGTTCAGTTTAAAGGCTAGCCAAAACTGGTATACTTCGGACCTTGAAGAGAAAACCTTACCTCGCCGACGTCATCGGTTCTTACTGGAAATAGGTCGAGGTTTTCAGCCAGAAAACTGCATCGAGCATGGCGATGATAGCGAAACTAGACAAATGCTTTGCCTACAACGGATTTGCGCAGCTGCTGGTTTCCGAAAAAATGACTGGACAGTCGGGAGATATAAAGGATACTTATGACAGCCCGGTGTTGAGCAGCGTCAGTCGGCACGGTCCCATCCAGCGACCAGTGCCCTTGCTGGGGACCCAGACCATAAAGAGGGACCAAAAGATGGTTGAATCACCAGTGAAGTGGTTGGTAAAAATTGCACCTTTCTTCAACGTCTTGGAGATCAACAGTCAGGCAGCCAAACGTTGCAGCCGAGCATCACTGCTTCTCCCCGGCCGATAGATTTGCGGCTGCCTATCTCAATTCAAACACCGTTAAAGCTAGCTGAGATAAGGGTCTAGATTCAACGTGGCGGAGTTCGTAGTTATTCGCTATCTTCGAAGCTGAGTCTGACAAATCGTGTACAGCGCGTGCCAAATGAATACTCGATAAAGGACATACGCTAGGAGAGTCAACAAGCACTTTAGAAAAGGTCTTACAAAATTACTTCGGGCTGAACGCTACGCTAATCGATACGGTGACTAATGCTACAATAACGGAAAGGTAGATTACTAGGAATGAGTACAAACAGGCATGTGGAATTTGCGAGCTCGTTTATTAAACATTGGTTAACGCAGGGGACCTTGTATCTGGGCAACACATTACTACTGGTGCTAGCTGCCAGGTACCAAAGAACAAGGTAGTTGAGAGGCAATGTAGAGAGCAGGTAGAGTACCAAGTTTTCAATGTGCAAAACCAAGCACAACGTTCAAAAGCCCCATGGCGGCCACAATTGAGGCTGGGTCAATTTCCTGTGGTCTCTTGAATGCGTTTAGCTAAATCTTTGAGAAACGGGGCATTTTCCTCACGAATGAGTCCCAGGATCTGCTTAGCAATACGTACTAAAAAGTGTTTCCAGGCCAGTTCAGAATATCTACTGTTTTTTACTTAGTTTTCGCAAGTTCCATTACCGACCCTGGCTCGACTGAGCCGTGATGCAAGTAAGACGCGCCCACCCTAAGCATTTCCCACATGCCCAATGAGTTAGTTACTCCATCAAGCCATGCGTTTCAAATACCGTTTGAGAGCGTTTGGATCACGCTGCTGAGTTCTTCTTGCTTGGGGAGACTACGGAATCTTTTGGAGTGGTCCCGGATTCAGCTTGCATCTGATGGCATGATTCGCTTCAGTTGGCTCGTTGTTAATTTCTGACCGCGTAGCTTCTTCACACAGTGGTCTCGCGCGCGAGCAAAATTGCCCAGTGGAGCGGCGTAGCAAGCAGGGGCGAGGTAAAGAGCCTTTCTGATGCCATTTTTGCTTATATCCAAGTGTTCACTTGCGAACCGATGCCCAGAACTTCGCTTCACTTTGGCTGCAATCATGGTTGACGGTATTATAAGCAATGCACTTGCCCGATTGTTAGGTAGGGATAAGTTCTGCTTTAGATGGAAACTGCATTTGTTGAATGGTACTGCCGCCAATTGTCAACCAACAGCATTGCTGTGTGTTCATTTCTCCGCTGTAGAAGCCGATAGAAGAGAACACAATGGCGACGGCGACGTCCGCCAGAACAAGGCTGCTATTGTGCAGTAATAAGCACACACACGGTAAAAACAGCAATATGCGTATATTACACACAATTTGTGCATTGAGTGACGAATCGTGAACGTGTCGGGTGGACAAGATATGTGGATGTACCTTCAACACGATCTCAGCTGGTTGCGGAGCAAGCTCGGATTCAATCATTCATCAGAGCAATTAATTGCACAAATTTGATTCAGTAGCAGTCGCTTTCTTATAGTGAATGTTAGCGATTTTCGGAGAAAAGTTTATTTTTGACGGCCCATTTTCTTCATCTTCTGCCGACATCTAACGCTTGGGTAGATATAGCGGGATGTTACTTTGTTGCCTTAATGAGTGATTAAGTGTGTTACGAACAACAAATGTCACCCCCAGTTTGTTTAGGAAGGCTTACTTTTACTTTATTTTAATCGGATCTTCTCCAGCCAGTCTGACAGCGGCTCGTTTGTTCATCAATGTAGGCCCCTGTCCTACTGATCAGTGTAGCACTAGGTTCATTTACGCGCGTTGCTGCTTGTTTGACGTTATCTGGCTAAACTGTTTTCTTCCTTTAATAAACTGCCAACAAAAGCATGATGCCAAATTACTCTCCAGAAACACTTTAAAGACACACAAGGACTTTAAAATTGGGCGTTTATTTAATCGTCGGCTGCCTGCTTAATTAATCGTCTTGCAAAGTCTCACAGATTTGCCTAGGTTGGCCGCCCAAAAAGCTACCTATCATTTACATTTCTAGCTGCTAAGCCAAGTGCCCCTAATTATTTCTGAACGTGTGTTTCCTATTTTGTAAGTCGTCGAGCTAATGCAAACTTTGCATTGGATTCCTTATTTTAAATTGAGAACCCATAAGCGTTTTATACGATTGCTACTCATACTAAGTGTCTTTGTGAGATCTAAATAAAATGTGTATTTTTGCTAGATTCCGGCGCTACCTCTGTCGTTGTCTTAAGTTTTTTTTGCTGTGCAGTAGCATGTCGTTAGGTAAAACTGACCTTTCTTTTTACGCAACTTAGTCCATACTTCCTTGTCGCTGATTATAGCTGACCCTTTTTGGCATATCCGTAAGGAGCACAGATGGCTGCACTTAGACGCAGGCTGGACGCGGTACTAGAGCGATGCAGTATAAGCCATCACAGGCAGCTTTCTTTTGTTTTTTTTTGAGGGGTTACATCACAAGCAGCTGCAGCGAGGATATTGTCCTTAGCTAGCAGAATAAACACCTGCAAAGGCGAGGCGTTTATACGATAAATGTATTGATTCACGTTTCTTTCAGCAGAATGCCCTCTTAAATACCCTGTGTTAATACGACACTTTTAAGACATCAGGAAGCGCAAGCATAGCGTTTTTATATCTGACAGGAGTTTCTCCTATAGAATTTCTTCTTCGCTTAAGATTACAATCCAAAGCCCGTATCAATCCTGAATTTCACAGCTATAGTAGCTTACGAATAGTAAGAGCTACCTGATATTACAGTTTATAGGAGGACGATTGAGTCGATCTCAATCAAGCTTCCCAGTATACATCTAATATATATATTTACCAAACGCGATACAATACTGTATAAAAATATTTTTATAGTTTATAGTGTAAGTGCCCTTGCATTAGGTATGTGGAGTTCAGTCTTTCTCTCTCATTCTGTGTAATTCCTTTATTAAAAAAAGGACGAACGAAACCGCGCAACAAATTATAGGCTGATCTCAGTCGTTGAATATATCTCAATGATCATCGAGAAACTAGTGTTGGTCAGGCTAAAGCGACGTTAATTTTTAGCATTTTAGCTCGCTTAGCTGGGTTGCAGCGCGCCAGGTTTTACCTGGTGTATGTCCCATCTCCTAGCACGGAGACAGGTGGTACGAGCTGGATGGAGTCCTCGTGGCAGCAGGTTTATATTACTAACACATTTATTTCACTCACATATTGTCTATGCATATAACATTGACACTTATACAGTTGTCAGCTGCTATCGGCATATTATTCGAGCCAGGCAGTGCAGTATTCTCCTCCCATGGGCCAGACAGGCAGATGCATGATACTTCGTACACGCCTGAGAACACAGTCAACAGACGCAACAGAACTTCCACGAGGAGACACTCCGTGTACTCACTGTGGAAGTTCGTATTCGAACAAACCAGGTGATGTTAGCCATGAAGTATAAATCTGGTATAAACATCTCCAATATCTCCTCGGACTTGCTTTATTTTCCCATTCCGAATTAGAACTTTCGAATGGTACTGTACGCCGCGTCTTCAACCTCAATTAAATTATCTCAACAACCGGTGCGCAGCCTGACATAAGGCACACAAAGCGAAATCTTCCACATTGACACACAAAGTATTCACTTCATGTACATTTTCAAACACATTCCAAAGTTTTCCCGAGTAAGGTGTCCGCATTGTCTGTCCAGATCGCACATCAGCCTTCGAACAACCTTGAGAAAGATCGTCCTAGTAAAATGGAGCCAAAGCCCTAGATACCGGAAAGGGTTGAAGAATTTCAAGGATTGGCTGCCGCAACGTATAACGTCTTTGGCAGCTAATCAAACCCCCCTTTTCTAAATTTCACAGCCTTGGACTTTGCGGCGCTTATGTCCAGCCCTTCTGAGAAAAGGAACACTCTGCCAGAGAAGTGATAAGCTTGATGGTCCCCAGGTTGTAATGAGCGACCACTATGTCATCGGCGAACATTAAAACTATAACTCCTATAGCCGACAAAATCGGCAAACAGAGGAGTAAAGCCGGCGACTCTCAGTAAGTCCCTTTGCGGGATTCTCAAACTTTGCCTCACCCGCAACACTTCTTGCACACCCTGTATCGGTAAGGTGTCCTCATCAACTATGAGCTTGCAATTATGCTCAAAAGGAAGCCACCAACCCCTGCGTTCGGAATGATTTCGCCAGGAGATCTCGAGGTGCTTTGTCGAAGACTTTGACGCAGAATGGCCTCCACATGGGCTGCACCACGCGCTCCTTGACCTCTCCGGAAACCGAGTTGCTCCGGCAGAAGGGTCTGGTCGATCACGTACTCGATCCATTTTATAACCAATTTGCAGAAGATATTTTTCAACGGCCTTTCAGACGCTATACCGCAATATAAGTTTCATCTGTTCTCGCCATGCTTGCCCTTAAGTTGCAGAGAAAACTTCGCGATATGCCATGCTCCTGACATTTGTCAACTTTTCATGATCTCCTGGAAAAAGTCATAAAGATGGTTTGCCAAAGGTGCCTTAGACTGCACCCAGTGCTCAACATACACTCGGTCCCTTCGAAAGAGAGCGCAGGCTCTGACTAACTTCTTCTACTCAAAGGGCAGATTCATAGTATCCTGCTCCAATGCGAGCAGGTGCTCACTAATTGGAGCTAGGCAACTAGGCAGTCTCGCAGTTATTTAGAAGACCGGTCGTATTTACGCTTGTGGTTAAAGCATAGCATTATGCAAGCTTTTCTACAGGTGCAACAGTCAAGCTTGCGTTTACCCTCGCTTCGCGCAAGACCTTGGTAGGCGAGATAGCAAGCCAAAGAAACCACTGTCGTCATCTCCTCTGTCCCGTTCAAAATGTTATTCTATAAAGAGTCCCGGTGCCAAAATTTGGCTCTGCTTTAGCTTTTGCTGATTGCTCGTCGCTACGCTTTGGAGTGAATTATCGGAATTTTAATACAGATTTGCACCATCGTCTCTTAACATTGGACAACATAATTAGCATTCTAACACTTTTGGACTAGTTGTCAATGGTAATAATACGAATTTCATTGTTTTTTTGCTCATCGCTGAAGTTACTGGTCTCACCGAACAACCTATTACTCAAGATATAGAACATTAAGTTCCTGCAGACCGCTAGATGCCTGGGTGTTGTTCTCCAGGAAAACATGAGTGGGCATGCCCATGTGGATTATACACCCCAAGTGCTATGATGTGACAGCTGCTCTGTATAGTATAAAATTGATTTGGGTCACCACAGAGATCGTACTTCTGGTGTACAAAGCCGCGGTAGAGTAGGTTCAGATTGATGTTCCTATGGAAATATTTCTAGGAGACGAATAAATTCGATTCGTAACTTCTTAAGTCGATATAACCTACTCACTGTGGAAAAAATATACACACATGCTGTGGGTTTCTATGTTAGCATACATAATTTCGCGAGGTGTTATACCTTGCAATAGCGTTTCCATCAATTCTTCTGCCCTCAGTATCCTTGAAGTTTAGTCAACACACACTTCATTTCGCCTCCAGGAAACCTAAACCCACATTTCTAAAAACATTAAATGCCTCACATTGGGGCACCCTTTTGCTCACGAAGTAGAGCAATGACTTTTAATTTTACAGTCTGAATCAGGCCATCCACGCAAATTAGATGGGTATGTTTATTCACGTGTTTTTACCCTGTAGTTGTTGTGCATTATGACGATCTGTGCGAGTGAACTGCTTCGTATGCGTGTACATTTTTAAGCGTGTTGCCTCATTTATTGTTCGGCGTTATACCAAATGCATCAACTGCTGTACAGGGGTCCTCGTGATAATATATTGTGATTATCTTTTGCTAAAAAGTGCTTATACAATGCATACTCCTTAATTTTTTTCAAGTGTGTTTTTTTTGCCTCGTTATTTGATCCATTCGTTTCTAACTATTTTTACTTACTGAGAACTTAAGCGTTCTAAAATGCAGTTTCATTGAATAAAGCACATTTAAAATTGAAAAAAATCTAATAAAAAATTGTATATTCCATTTAATGTTTCAAGTAATGGGCAATTGCCGGCGATAGACTCCCGACTAATCCAGGTCTGCCTAGGCAGGGCCCTGGGAATGTTACTGTTGCTGCTGTTGTTGTTGTTGTTGTCGCTGTTGCTGTCTTTCGTACCTGCAGTCGGAAGTCATTCAGGTTGGCAAAGTTAGCTTGGCCAGAAACAAGGCTTGGTCCATTAGAGAGAGAAAGGGAGAGGGGGAAGAGCCAGGTAGCGAGATCGACATAGATATAAAAAGACGGAAAGAGAGAGAAATATCGAACTGAAGCAATATATAGAACGAGAAAGAGAGAAAAAGAGAGACAGAAGGGGAACGAGCAAAAATGAGGTAGGGAAGAAAGATTCACGTTGACCTGCCGGTGGCAATTGCAGATCATTAGAAAATTTAATTTATTCATTTATCCATTGCTCCATTGTTGCGGTACGTCCGACGCATAACAGGTCGTAGGCATTGCCGTCAGCTCCCTTCATATATCACGCGGACACCCACCACCGGCAGACACGCAGACCGGTCGCGAGAGAGAGACGGAGAAGAAAGATAGGGCTAGGAGACAAAAATAGGGGAAAGGAGACAGCAATGGTGCCAAACGAACGAACGCCGCAGAACCGACCCGACTCGACGGTAGTGCTGTAGTGAATAGGAAATATTAAAAACGAAAATCGATAAAATGGAAAACGAAAAGAGGAGGCATTGAATAATCACAATGGACCTACACCACCATGGGTCGAGTCACTCACGTTTCCCCTTTTCTCCCCATAGCCACCCTATGTCCCTGCCCATATTAACCCCCTTCCTGTCTTAGCATTTCCTTCCTCCCATAGCCACCCCTTTCTTCCCATAGCCACCTCTTTCCTCCCATAGCCACCCCCCTTTTTTCCCATAGCCCACCCTTTCTTCCATTAGCCCCCTTCCTTCCATAGCTAACCCCTTCCTTTCCATAGCTACCCCTTTCCTTCCTTACCATCCCCTTCCTAGCCGTTATAACGTGAGCCATTCCCTTCCTCTCCAGACCTCGCTGAGCAGCCGCTCAACCCTCCGTCCTCCTTCTCATCGTTGCCGCGACGAGCACGAGCCTTGTGCCTTCCGATGAGGGTCCCTGCCCTGTTTTCAATACAGTCAGCGGCGGCGGCGGCGGTTTATGCACAAGAAATAGTAGCTCGTAAGTAACTGCGTGCATGTAGTAAGTAGTCTGCTGCTGCTGCTGCTAGGCAACAACTTGCCTAAAACCCGCCTAACCACCAACGGCGGGCCACGAACTAGGGGGGTCGCGAACGCCAGCCATCCAAACGGCCACACAGGAATGGCAGCCACAACCGCGACGTCCAGAGGCAGCATAGAACGGCAGAAGGCCACCGGGTGGCACGCGCTAAAGGCGTTCGTTCTACAGGGAGGCCGGCGACGACACCCCCAGGGCTGCGGCACAACTGGCGGGCGCACTGGCGGGCGCTCCTGTGGTCTCGGCGTCGGGTTAAAGGGGCATGGCACCAACAGCAACAACAACAACAACGTCGACGACGACAATAATAATGACGAAGGCGACGACGACAACGACTACAGCCATCGGTTCGATTAAACCGAAACAGCCGTCAGCCACAGAACCAATAGAAGCAGCAGCAGCAGTAGCATCAGTACCAGCACCATTACCAGCGGCAGTCAAAGAGGTCCGATGCAGCCCTTACCGCCGAGAGGGGAATAGGCCGAGATGGCAGTGAAAAAATACGCCTCCCTCCTCCCATACTACTGGCCTGCAGTGGGACGGCAAAAAATTGCCGGCAGGCGTTTCGTTCCCGGTTGCAATAATATGTATGTATATATATATATATATATATATATATATAGAGAGAGAGAGAGAGAGAGAAGACTGGGAATTTGCATAATTTCGTCTTAGAGACATTTGCGTCTAATTCTTTAGTAATGAAGAAATAAGCGCTTGTAAAGCGCATTTATATTTGTTGGAATATAATACACCAAAATGTTTACAGGGCAAACATGAAAACGTTTTTCTGAGTAGCCCTACAAATAAAAATTATAATTCACTGTGAATGTGTACCTACACAAATATTTTCATTTCGGTCAGTCATTGGTCTTTGCATGTTCTCCCTGGACTAGCAGTCCATTAATACAGAGACACTTAACAAATGACGGACAATTGTTGCCCGCACAACCGGATTTTCTCCTGTGTCTCCCATCTCATCGGCATTGTGTCTCCCACCTCACCACGCACTGTGTCTCCCATCTTATCGGCTCTTCGGCAGAGCCCGAATCCAAAGCCAGGCAATCAATTGAGAAGCGCCAGGATAGTTCTAATATTTATCACAAATGGTAGGTGGGCAAATTTCTTCATAACGCGTATTTTTTCCCTCATTCAATGAGTATTTTTGCGCACCGGGTCAACATAATATTTGACGTTAGCGACGCCACGTTATTGACGCTACATCAAGCGTTGACGTTCTTCGCGTTCAACGTAGTCAAAAGCCATCCGTGTACACGCTCTTCCTTAATTAGAAACCTTAAATAACAATTAAATATTTAATTATGGTATTTTACTATCGTCTAAATCCCGTGCAAATATAATCAAGGTGAGTATTTGCCTAAACCGCTTACAAATCGCACTCGCAGTCGACTTAACGCATGACTTAGACGAGACGAGTACGTCTTGGAGTTAGAACAGCGTAATCATGTTAATGGCCTGCTGAAGACAGACACTGCAGTTCGAGCAAAGTATCAACAGCACCGTTGTGGTCGGGCTATAGAGTGAGTACCGCCGGTAGGCACCATTGGGTAATGCATGAATGATTCCACGAGAAGCACTACTTTACCTCGAAATGCCCGGCTCATGGTGAAGTTGGCTAACAACTCACGACCTTAATTATTTGTTTAATTAATCCTTTAATTATTATTAAAGGTCCACGATGTCAGTAAAGAACGATGCGGTGAAAAATATGTTAACATAACGACACATACTATTACTGGCTAATTATACTGCTTATGGGGACAAGGTATTTTTCTCTAAAAGAGCACTAAATATACTTGATTAACGTTTTTTGCAGGCCAACGAAAAAAATTCAACTCGGTTTGATGCCTAGAGCTGCTAGGTTCTATCTGCACACAATAGCAGTGCTAGCTCACATATGACGACGTCCTAGTAAGATACGCCACTAGTTAATTAAACAGAGTTTCGAAAAAAAACGCCGTTATTTAGCTGATATGCATTAAAATGTTACTTTGAGCTTAATTTGTTCAACCTTAGAGTAAGGAAGAGAAAACGCGGCATCCAACGTTGTCAACGGTGTGCAATGGAAGAGATAGCTGGCGACTCTTATGTTAGAGGGTCGCTTCGCAAACCTGCAAGTACATTTATGGATTATTTAAGTTGCAAATTCGCAAACACCTTTACGAACTATGATTGCAACCGAGTTTTCAAGTAGGTTTCTGGATACCAGTTGTAGGTCCAGGTGATAAGTAGCTTTCTGGACTGAAAATGCGAGTGAGTTTGCGCATCAAATGTACATATATGTTGATGGTCTTCTATAGCAAATGGATAAATTGCTAAGCGGATCTCGCACGGACCGGCTTGGAATTCACCGTGAGGCATATCTTCAATGCACTCAGGGCTGGACAAGTTGAGATATCTAGGGTTTCCCCGTTAGCTTAGGAAGATTCGCCTTGGGTTTTTGCGTAGAGTCCTACAAAATTGTTACGATTCTGACTGACGGATTGCGCAATGTTAACACAATCGCTATTTGTTGTGTACCCAAAAATGTACCAAATATTGATGAAGGCTCTAGATATCCAATGCCAATGCATCCGTTTTAGTTGGTGTACCCTGTAGAGATGCTCAATGCGAAGGAGTATTTTTAGCCAACCGAAATTTAACTATCTCAACTTTAAAAATTATGTTAAGTTAAAAATTAAAAACTTAGTACATTCAGGCTACTGTTTGCCTTTTTGCAATATCCGTTTCTTTGTCGTTTGTACCAGCATAGATCGAACCATCAGAAGATGAAGCCTATCAGACGTCGATGATTCTTAAATGGTGAAACCGGCAGTGCAATAAGAGTAAGTGCAGGTTTTCTCGGCATAAAAAAGCAAATATGCTAAGACATCGATACAGTTGATGAAGCTCATTCACATGTACAGTATTTTACGCCAATTTTACTTGCATCTATAGGATAGCCGCGACGCAATAGGTAGCCCACCTCCAGTACCGTTGTGTTGGTCATGAAAGAACTAAAGCATCCTTGTTGTGACCGGGCGACGGCACTGATTACATATAAAAGCAATCTCGAATTGACTAAAAAGAGACGATCGATACTGAGACAAAATCTCTCTCAGGCAGACAATCATAGAAAAATTGCGCTAACAAAATGTGTGGTTGTGGGTTTTATTGAGATACGATATCTATCGTTTACGATAATAATAATAATAATAATAATAATAATAATAATAATAATAATAATAATAATAATAATAATAATAATAATAATAATAATAATAATAATAATAATAATAATAATAAAAATAACCTATGAATCGTATATCCACTAGGAGCCTTATAAAGCTACAGCCCTTTGTTAGAGAGCATGATATCCCCTCACATTTGCTGATGTCTTGCAATGCTCGATGTGATTTCGATATTAGATGCTCAAGAAATGTTTGTTTCTTCTAAACGAACCAACGGAAAAGCACGTATAATTCTTACAAACATAACCCTTGCCCAGTTGTTGGCAACTGCTGCCGATTGTAGGTTATCGACAGAACAATTCCTAACCTGAGGGGGTAAAGACGAACACAGGTTTGACGGGTCTGTGTGTCTCACACTGGTCACCTGTGTTGAGACGCACAGTGAAATGCTGTCATTGTCGGAAGTGCATCAGGCATCCCAAACCCTCTCATCAGCAACACATAAATCGATTGTTGCTGTTGCTCTTTTTATAAGATATGTATTGGGGCATTCTATTAATTTCTAGGGCAATTATTCTGCGTTTATCGCTCGGCTAAAGACGGTTTGGCAAATATTTTAGTGAACGGATAGGCAAACATAGGTTAGACACTTCGCATCAGTTACGCGAACAGAATACGGACAGATAGTGACGATGACGTTTGGCTCTGCAGGCAGATGGTAGCGTTGGTCGTTTTTTGACAGCCGACACGCAAACCTTATTTGAGAGATTAGCGGAGTATAATTTTAAACAACTATCGACCCATACACTTGTCCATCGGCGACACCCTCCCTGATAAGCTGGATAAATCAACCGAGATGAGACGCTCTTCCAACAAAAATATAGCTCAGCGAAATGAGCGATTGAGGTGACGGTTAAGTAAGGACTTTCACCCAAACACGCGTTCATATTCGCATAGCGGTTAGTTCGACTCAGTCAAACCCTGACTCAGCGGGCCTCTGCAAAGGGGCATGCTAATCGCAAGCGCTTGTCTCTTCTTCCTTAGTATTGATTTTATTTTTGGTACAATAGAGGACACTCAAGTTCTCAATGCAAGTGCTCCCTCATTACTGTTGTACGATCCTACATTTACCAGTTGCCCTACGAGTTTTAGACTAAAGTAAAGGTTTCAAATGAAGGCGAATGGGTAAACGAACATTGGAACTGCAGTACGCATTGAACAAACTACAGAGGCGCATACGTTCCAAGACAAAGATATGTAGAGGGCGAGAGAGAGACAGACTAGACAGAGAGAGTTACACAGATGAACCGATAAGCTGCCTCGACAGGTGATGATCACTTCTTAACTAGACACTTATCTACGCACCTCACCGGCGGGACTTTGCGACCGCAAGGCTAATCGAACCGATCGACCAACTGCTACACATACACCGTCGGACGCCATTGAATACACGCCAACTTTAGTTAGCACAGCCCGCACGACAACCGCCCCCGTTGCTTCGGTCACCCCTAAGCGGCTAGCGTTGGGGTAACTAGTAATGCTAACGCGGAGGAAGTAATAGTGTCTGAGGGGGCGCGCTAACGCCTTTCTCGAGATGGACGTGCATCATGGAGCCAAGAGGGTATAGGTTAGGCTGGGTCGCGCCACGTCTGCCATGTGCCGCCACTTCGAACAGCTCGTTCTGTCTAAGAAGCTGAGAGTTTTCCCGTGGCCGCTGTTAATGCTGCTAATGCCGTCGCCGCCGCAGCCGCCGCCGCTGCAGATCCCCTAGCTCGCGCCACGAGAAGCACACGCCATTCGCCACCCCATGGCGGAATAGCCCCCCCCCCCCCCGTCATTTGAAGGGAAAACAGGGAGTCTTCCCTGATGGGGGGGAGGGGGGGTCACAGCGGCAGAGGGATGGCCGGCGGCCAGCTAAGATCGCTGACTAGATGCCAACCTAACGCAACGGCAGCCATCGGGGGTGCTGCAGTTGCTGATGGCGATGATGATGTCGCGCCATACCGCATCGCCAAGCAAGTCGCCAGTAGTAATTGCAGTAGTAGTAGTAGTAGTAGTAGTAGGGGGGGGGGGGTATGATGGGGCCGGTCTGTCGGCCCCATCATCATCGGCCTCATCATTGCCTCTCGCTACCCCTGATGCTAATTATGATTATGTTAATTAACAAAGCCGGCCACAGAAGAGAGGCAGGCGGCTCAAGAAGCCATACACACCAAATACGTGGCTCAATGGCTGTTTTATTTATAATTATCGCCACCATACGATACAGTATAATCAGCATAATATAATATGCAAATACGAACGGAGCGAGGTCGTCTCCGCCGCCGCCGCCGCTAGCGTCTTCAGCAGCAGCAACCAGAGCAGTAGCAGCTTCGCCTTGGTGATACTCATCATCATCAGCACGACCACCTAGGTTTGTTTAGCAGGATTGTGAGTGATGCAGAGCAGGGATCAGGAGAAAGACGCGGAAAAAAAGCGGATAAACAAGATTAAAAATAAAGAACAAGATATCAAAAACCGCAATACGAAGAGTAAAGCATGTGAATACGAGACGAAGCACGGGAAGCGTCAGCAAGTCTTGGTGATGTCGCAAACTTTTTGTCGTGATTTTCCCTGGTTTGCCCTATACTCCGTATTTATATATATATATATATATATATATATATATATATATATATATATATATATATATATAGAAAATATTGTGATGATTTATTAATCATTTACAATACGTTTGCACACTCGTCAGTGCTCGCCTTAATAAAAATTGTGGTAAAAAAGTATCACGTGAAGTTAAGAATCAGTTGTCCGTGTCCTTGCTTGATGGTAGCCCCCGCTCTTATGGACCCGGTGCGAGCGGTATATCCTCAAGGTTCCTTGCAAAGTTAAAACGGTGAGATCCATAAGATTCCTCTTCGTATATATATATATATAGTATATGTATATATATATATATATATATATATATACACATGTGATCGGATCACAATAGTACAGAATTATTAGCCTCCCGCCCACCGAGTCCTAAACAGCTTTGATTATATTTATATATATATATATATGATCGGATCACATTAGCGCAGAATGCATAGGAAACCTCGTGTACGGTTCCTCGTATGCTCGATGTCTCGCCCACACCGACTGGCGTGCCAGATTTAGGTTTAGCGTTCTTCATGCAAAGATGAAAAACTAACATGCTTCCACCGCCAACCAGCCAAAGCATGCATAAGTATATGCACGCAGTAAATAATGTATGCGATGCCGCGGGCCGTAGCGTCGAAAATCTGTTAATGTCATTAGCCATGTATACTGCTGATCAAACTAGAGTGATCGCTGCTCATACAACCGGTCCGCGGAATCTCCATCAAACTTATAATGACCATGTTCTGCCTTGTAGTACAGTTTTTGCTTATGTTGTTGTTGTTATTATTATTATAGTGATTCGAACAATATCGACAATTAGAGGCGCACTATTATAACTGTAGGACTGGACTGAAATCGATGAAAATAGTGCTGTTTTCATTTGAAAGTTCTAAAGATTTTAGATATTTTACTCTGAACAGTTACGACATACTGGCATGTAGAAGGTCTGATAAGACCTAGATTTCAAAACAAACCGTCATACCAATCCACGTTACATATATACCAATCCAAGAAAAATCCGTATATATTTATACGTGTACACGCCATCTATTTTACTTTTAAGAAGATGGTGGCAAAGTAGAAAACGCAACATTACAAGTATGCCTGCCATTGACAACTATTTTTACTATTATCTAAAGCCTTTACAAACAGGGCGGTGCAGTTTACATTTTTGTTTATTTTGACCAAATTGAGGGTTGGCTAAGGGCAAACAAACATGTTTTTACGTACATAGAAATATTCAATTCACGAATGTTGGTTTATTTATGTTAGCTAGAGCTGGTATACTACTAAAATAGTGCACGAGGTAGCTTAGAATCAAAGCTATCTAGTACACTATATTCGTTAAATCATATAATGTCCTGTGCGGGTTATGGTGTATATGGCTATAGCGAGTATGTGCTTCCTCTCGTCCAGCGTTGTACGAACCCTATCCAAACGCACACATAATTACTACAGTATTGTTACTTTGTACGTCAAGCGCGATATGTTGCTTAGGGAATGCTTCAATGTTTAGCTCACCGATCAGTGCCCCTGAAATTTCAAATACATTTAATGTGCAGAAAGCCAATCTACGCTTTCTGCACATTGAAGGTATTTCTGGCGAATCCTATCAGCATAATTTTGTGGACCTGCTAGTGTGTGGGTTGCTCGACACATATTATCTTAACCCAAGTCTTTTAGGGCGTCCTTCCTATGGGTCTTTAATGCGTGTTCTATAAAAAAACATCATCCGATTTGTTTATAGTACAAGTGCAGAGAGCTTAGCCTGGTATTCTTTTTTCACAATTCTTTAAAAGCAACAACACTTTTCGTGCCTTGGCGCACTTAATACGTATTTACGAATCTTTTTCACTTCACGTTCCACCAAAGCTATTTCATACCTGTGCAAACATTTTAATTGCATGCCCTGTAGAGAGAGAGACAAATCAGACTATGTGCTGGCTGCTACGCCCACCAAATTTTCCTTAAGCTCTTAACCGCAACGTGTCGTCTTTCGCAGGTTTAGCAAGTGGTATGAGTAGGCGTTTTGCTTATGGGGCTGGTTAGATATCTTTTACGCTGGCAAACCATCTCGTTAAGCATTAGACCTTCGCCACTCTGGAGATGTTGCCAAGCATGATTTCGGGTGTCATTGCTATCTGGCAGTAACCATACCCAACAGAGGGCATGAGCAAGAGAGGTCTCACAAGTGTGAACAACGTAACATTCGCTGCAAGAAGCTGCGAATGGCCCAAAAGTCTTTGGCCCGGGGAGCGATGCCTGTTCTGAGAACCGACGAGAAGTCCTGTTTGCATGATAATCTTTGTGCCTCAGTCAATGCAATCTGGGGTGGTAGCGTTTACTCGGGGAAGGGCGCACGGCATACGATAGCATTGGACTCGCTCCTAGAGATGCTCTTCGTCTCTCCCATTGCGTATGGGAGTCCCTTATACTATGGTAACGAACAACGTACATCCGTGGCCAAGTTAGACCCTCGCAACTCCCGCGACTGCTATATTTCGGCAGCTATTATTCGATTCGATTGTTTTTGCAGCAGACGAGTTAAAAGGTGGTTTCAGAGCGCTAGCCTCTATCTTTGAGCCGTATCTCTGACCAAAGTGTACTTGTAAATGACATCCTGTCGACACCTTTCAAGCAGAGGCACAGCAGTAATTCAAATGCTGGTACATCATTCTGCACTTCTAGCTTGCTTGAAATATTAAAAATATTAGATCATTCTCGTAGTAGTAGCACCGTGTAATCCTGCGCGACAGCTGTGCATTGTTAAGGTGTGACTTCGAAACGAACACATCGCTCAGACTGAAACTGCTGGACCTGGTTGGGGGCATAGGGATGACAGTGGAAATACGCCCACCGTTAAGAGCCTATTGAATGTATAGGATTTAGTATAGCTGTGGGGTCTGCTCCTCCTCGTAACAATTGGATTTAAACATAGTCAAAAGGACGTATGAGTATGAAACGAAGTAGTCCTGCGATATTGGTATGCGCTCCACACAATTGTGCAGGGACGTAGAAAACTGAATAGAACACACGTTCTCTTGCAATAGATGCTCACGCGCGTAACGGTCCTTCAGCTTGAAGGAGAGTATCAAATTAGACGAATGCTTGAAGTCGTATCCAATTCGCTGCCATCGCACTATGCCATACAATATTTGTCGATAATTGCAGACAATGAGCACAATGTAAGTGATACATAACAGCAATGGAAATCTTTCCTAGTTATAGGTAAGCTGTTGCTGTATTGTTTTATATTCTGGCAGTCTTGTACATAATTATTCTGTCGTCTGCGCAAAAAGCAGACTGACTTTACAATCCCGATAGAGATATCCCAACTAATTTGGCATTGCTGCTAAAAGGCACTGCGGGCTTTTGTAGCTGTAGGCTAATTAAATGTAATACGGTTATTAATTTCGATATACCATATCCGTATAGGGGTTTGATGTGTGACTCAATTTGCTGATATCCAGACTTCACAGTGTACAGCGTTTCAAAGTCTGGCAACAAACTGTAAAGACAGAAAAAAACTACGTGAAAAGTTGCCTCAGTAGAAGGGCATGCATATTAACTAATCCATCAGCAAACTTATGACTGTTACTTTAATTACTGTTCAGATATTCCTTAAATGGAAATATAGCATCTTACATTAGTACCGAATTTTTCCTAAATTCCATTGACTTTGAAACCGGCAGACTTTCTCTATTCCTAGTTTGCCATTAGATGTCTCATCCAGAAAGTACGCCTAGAGTGCATACGACCTTATAACGTTTTCCCATCACTGACTAGCATAGTTCTCTAGTCAAAATCCGAGCCTCTATATATTCTATTTAACATTGCAAATAAATATGACTATAACTACCAGCAGAGATTCCCTATATTCTGAGACAAATAATTAACGAACAATTACTCATCATCATATTTATTTTGCTCATACTCGAGGGTGCAAATAAGATTGATTATATCGTAGTCAGCTGCTCTCGGCATGTCATTCAAGAGAGGACTAAGCAGTGAGCAGCTACACTCACTCTCAGTTTGAAGCAACGTTATCAACTACTACGTTGTTCTGCTGGCGGCCGATGCGTCCCATGGACGGACACGCACCACGACTTAACGTTTTTCTTTGTTAAACTAAAATATGTGGCATTTAGTAGAAAAAAAACAGAAATAGCCGGCGGTCTGGTTAGGAACTAGGAGTTAAATTACGAGTGATCGCCACATTGCATAGCAGGTCGAATAACTCAGGTAGGCAGGTTTCGCAGTCGCATGGTCGCTCGCCATAGCTAGCTGAGTGTTTTCTATACGAGTATTGTGCATACATACGTTACGTGCATACACGATCGTTCCTTCGTTCATACACGATCGTTCCTTCGTTCATACATACCCTCTTGTACTCAGGAACGCCCGCCAGGCATTCATCCGAGGCAGCTGGTGTTAGCAAATGCAATATTCCGACAACTGCGAACTTCTACAGATTACACACGTCACCCTACAAGCTCCGCGCACGCTGGTACGACGATCCGAGATAGCCAGCCAGCCAACCAGCCAGCCAGCATGCCAGACGTGACAAATAGGCAATAGAAACATAAATGCCGCATAGACTCAGCAGCAGCAGCAGCACACACCACTAGCGTCGCGTTCAACTCCAGACGCCTGTTCGGCCGCCCGTCCGGCCGCACGCACGCACGCACGCAGGCGGCACGCAGGCAAGCATCAAACCAGCCAACCAAATATAAAACAAATACATATACGACGACAAAGCGACTTCGCGAGGCGCTCAATGACGGCGCGGAGGGCGATGGCACGAAGGCGGCTACAATATTGCTCTGTCGACGAACTGCAATGAAGTTGCACGAGCGAGCTGTCATCGTCGTCGTCGTTGTTGTCGTCGCCGCCGCACCCCC
This sequence comes from Dermanyssus gallinae, assembly GCA_003439945.1. Classification (NCBI taxonomy): domain Eukaryota; kingdom Metazoa; phylum Arthropoda; class Arachnida; order Mesostigmata; family Dermanyssidae; genus Dermanyssus; species Dermanyssus gallinae. The sequence goes on from QVRM01004797.1 coordinate 258,253, forward strand.
CGTCGCCCCCGCCATGAGCCGTCAACATGAGCAGCACGTTCGTAATCGTGACGCAATCGAGACATGTGACAAAGGGCTGGGTACCCCCACGCAACGATAGCGTCGCAGTAATCGTACTAACAGTACGTAGTGACGGCTTTGGGTCCAATAGGCGAATAGTGCGAGTTTGAAGACTAGTGGTCTTGTGTCGTCGGTGTGCGTAAGTGTGGCCGTGCGGCGTGAAGTCGCACGAGGTGTACTCGTGTGAAGACTTACTACCACTAACGGCAGGCTGACCGGTTGGTTCAATGACTGGCTGGCTTGCTGGGCGCTGACCTGCGCTACGAAGCCCGGCAGCGTCGAAGTCGCCGCCTGGTTGGTTGTCTCAAATGTGACGACGATTGGGAATCGGCGCCGACCAACGGACGCTTGCCCAAATCCTGCCGATGGGGGAGAAACCACGGAGTTGCCCCCCTTCCACGAGGCTTGGGCTCTGCTTGCTTGCCGAAGTCGTGCCGATGCGATGCAGAGACAATAATGGCAGTGGCAAAGGTGGCAACAACCACAACAGCAACAAAAAGCAGGGCCTCGACAACAACGACGACGACGACGACGACTACGACGGCGTCGTCGACGACAGCCAGCGAAAACGCATAAAGAACCAATCTTGTGCGACATTTTACCGTGAAATTTATAGCCGGCTGCTCCTAGCAGCCGCTCACAATCACTACCCCCCGCACCCGTCCCCGTTTCTCCCCTTGGCCGCTGCTGTCAGAACCGTTGCCGGCTAAAAATATTGTTTTATGAGGCGGCAGCAGCAGCTCGAATGCAGTAGTGTAGAGGTCTACTCGATCCACTTCCGCGCCTCGCTGCCCTATCTAAACAAAGCGTAAAATTGAGAACTCTAGAGAGGCAATGTCGCCATTCCTTGGTGGTCGTGATCGAGTGGCATAAACAGTCTGCGCTCGGCGACTGTTTACCTGCTGGTTCTCTTTGTTTTTGTTTTTTGTCTTTCTCTGCCGAGCACCTTTGATGACGGTTGATGGGGCACTAAAGTAAGCCGTGAAGTCGGCGGTCAGGCGGTTAAGGTCGATGTGTTTGATAGGGACCAAGTGAACTGACACATGCAAAGGCAGTGACGGCGGCGACGGTATTTTTCCAAAATAAAGAAAGACAGAAATGGGAAATGCGTGTCCGCAAAGCAGAATGCACGTTCGTAGATGGCGTGACGTACGGCAATCAATACAAATGGGCGCGCCGTGGTAAAAACGTTGACTTTATTTTCAGTATTTTGAAGCAATCGCTTGAACTTCGGGAAATGCTCGTGCAACAAAGAGGCCCAGTTCCCTTTTCTCTGTCATATCCACCGAAGTCAGTACACAGTGCATAAGCTTTGCATCAACTGTGAGGATTGAGTGAAAATCTACTCGGATAACGAGATGTGAAGGGTGCAATGACTCAAAAAGAATTGTCCATGAAAAATCAGTGTAATAGGCTTATACCTGTCCCAGTAAGAAGTCCTTCCGATCCCATCATCGGGAGTAACTATGACTCTCTTACCGGCCTTGGTCACGGGGCCCCCTTGTAAGTTAGTCAGACGGTTCAAACTCCCGTGTTTTAACAACTAACCGGGGGGCAAGGCATACGATAGAAACTGGGTGTCAACGAATTTATATTGTCATCCTGTCGTGGCCCATTCGAGGGCTGTTAAGGCTATTGCCAATACGGGGGGACCGTTCTGCACGAGGACCCCCGGGCCGGACGGTTAATGCCCCGGGTGACACCCGGTGGTACCGTCCGGGACGCCTGCTGCCTTGTCTTAATAGGCAAAATGAGTGAGAAGTGGCCACATGAAAGCAGACAACCGGTCGGGAGGACCTTCTGACCCCGTAATCACGGGGAACCCCTGCGCTGGAGTGGGTCAAACTCCCCTTCGGGGGGGCGCGTAATATTCTGGTGTGTAACGCGGAATCGCGAGGTGAACGCGTCTAATCGGTACGGTGGAGTAGTGTGGTACCCCCATTCCGAACCTCGATAGGGGGGAGGGTGGGGGAGCTGCTGGCCTGTCTATTCGGGCTGGCGGGCACTCCCGTCAAAGGCTCGCGCGTATTAAATCGCGGCGGCGGGAGTGCAAGTATTTCTCTCTTTTAGTAGTGTCCACAATCATTATCCAAGCATACGCCAGAGAAAGCTGTGTAGAAGGTCTGGCCTTAATAAACATCGCTACAGAGCCTCTAGGAACTGATTTCTCAGCATTGCAAACATTCTCACAAATGGTTATACGGTTCCGCGTGGAAAATTTGAGCACTGCAAGTCTGGTTGCGCTTGAGAATGTTTCTCACGCAGGTACACAAGGATACGTCCTGATGATGCAGCAAGACTATTGCAATGTCTAAGGGGCTGACGAGTGGACCCGCCGCTGGTACATCTCCCTCCGAATGCTTAACTACTGCTCCTAAAAATCCGACACTAAATCATCAGCGTAGTTGATAATTTAGTGATGCATTGCGTGTCGTTGGTAAATTATCTGCATCAAGCAATGTCGAACCCGGCCAACCCGCAGATGCGTGTCTGGACCCCATGTGCCTTGACAGCTCCCTAGTTGTAAAGGTGTTGCCACATATTGCACGAGTATAATATAATGGGTATGGCTTTCAATTATGTGGAGTCTAAGTTTCTCTATCAAGGGAAGTTGGGCCAGAAAAGTTGCAGCTGAACCGGTGCACCTCCTTGCCATTTGATTAGAGTGTTACAGTCACCCTGGTAAACTAATGCCGATTCTGTAGCTTAACAATGGAGCACAACGGTCGACTTGGATAAGAGAATAGCGCCTCTGTCTCTTGCTAGAATATCGCGAGTGTACGTTGGCCACCAACGTGAAGAAATATTTTTCAAACCCAGAGATAAGATTGGTGATTAGAGGCGTGAGACGACGATACCCCCCCCCCCTGTGATCGCTGTTGATATGCGTGTAAACGAAATCTGTTAAAAACGTCAAGTTTTTATTGTAGCTACTTTTGTCGTAATTGTGTATGTTGATGTTGTTGTTTCTGCTCTGTTTTTATCGTAATCGTACACATCGCTGTTGCTCCTGTAGTTATTGTATTTGTACATATTGTTGTTGTCGTGGTTTTCGTGTTGCTCTGGTTGTCATTGTCGTCGTTGTCGTGGTTTTCTTGTTGTCTTTGTCTTCGTTATTATCGCTGTTCTTGCTGTCATTGCCGATTTTTGTTGTTACCGCTGTTGTTGTTGTTGTTTGTAGTGTCATTACTGTGACCATCATGGCCATCCTCGTGATAACCTATTCTCTGCTCTATCACGGCTCAATGGGGTGGGACCGGCACCGGCACCGCCGCCGCTGTTGCGGAGACTGGCGTATTGCTTCAGCCGTCGTTGAGTCAGTCTGTCACCGAGTTTGCCAGCAGCTCAGCTCAGACCGCCAGGGTCGGCCCGGGATGACGCAGAGCCCCCCATCCGCCGTGAGCCGCAACCGGCGTCTCCATAGCCGGCGTTCGGCCGAACAACGCTGGCGTGTTGAGAAGGCCACCAGCGCCACACTGTATGCTAATACATAAAAAGCAATTTAGCCAAAGCCTGCGAAGCGGAAAATCTCATAGCGAACGGGCCGCACGCGCGCGCCGCCGTCGTCGTCGTCGTCGCCGCGGACGTCGTCGTCGTCGCCGCGGACGTCGTCGTACACGAGACGCTCGAATTCTGCGTCGTCATCCCAGCGCACAGGGCCGGCAGAGCCCCCAAGAGGGGTGCCGTCGAACGCCGTTGAAAAGTGTCGCTCCCGCTCGCTGGCGCTCTGGATGAGGACGAGGATGACGCTGACGATGATGCTACCACCAGTTGAGTTCTATAGCAGGGGCAGTCGGGCAGGCAACACCAGCAGCAGCTCCCCGAGAAAACTGTGATGGCACTGGCAACGATGGCGAATTGCTGCAGCAGCGGCGGCGGCGGTGGCGTCTGTAGCAGTATCAGCAGAAGCGGCGGTAGCTGCGGCAAGCGAATTACCGAACAACTCGCACACTCGCTCGTTTGCTCAAGAAGCAGCAGCAGTATCATGGCCACACCAGCATCACAGAAGTCGCAGACCCTCATAGTATCCGGGATTGCTGTCGTTGTTGTGTTGCTATTGCTGTTGTTGTGTTGCTATGGCTGTTGTTGTTGTGGTTGTGGTTGTTGCTGTTATTGTTGTTGCTGCAACTTCTCTCCTTGATGTTGTTGTGGTTGTTGCTGTTATTGTTATTGCTGCGAATGCTCTCCTTGATGTTGTTGTTGCTGTCGTTATTTCTCTTGCTGTTGTCACTGCCGGCCCATCGTCGCTCTTGCCATAACAGCTGCAACACATGGGACGAGACCACTGCGCTGCCAGCTGGTCATATAATATAACTTGGTTCAGGGAATCTGCGGGAAAGGGGAAGGGGGGGTTGGGGAGACTGGGGTGCCTCAGTTAGTAGGAGCCCGTTAGGGCAACCTAGTAAGCTAGTTGATTGTCTGATACTACTGCTGCAAGCTGCGACTGGCATCGCTGCTGCTGCTGCTGCCGCTGCATGCTACTGCCGCGTTCGGGAGACTTTGTCTCTTGTCTCAGGAATTTCCCGAATCCATCCCCTCCAATGGTCATGCGTTAGGGCAGCTGCCGCTTCCCTTCCCAACACGGCCCTATAGAGATAGGGAATAGGGCGCTCCTTTGTCCAACGCCTCTACTACCCTCTGCGGCGCTGCGGTGCGTGTCTTTTTCGTCTTTTATTCTTTCTCTGCTTCGTCTTCCTCGTCGTTCTCGTCGTGTAGCGCACGCAACAAAAGCGTCATGAATGATACCCGTTCTCCAGCGAGCCACGCGAGCCAGCAAGAGCCGTGGCCACCCACCCGTGGCGGCCGCATAGGCATGCCGATAAGGCAGGCAAGCAGGCACCTATTGCGCGCCGCTCTAAGCGGCTACCGATAGAAACGGTGATAGCCTGCGGCCACGCAGCCGCGGCCGCCAATCATCTGTTGGCAGAAAGGCCACCGCCGGATTAACGGCCCGAAGGCGAGAGAGAGCGCGAGAGAGATAGAGATAGCAGAGAGAGAGAGAGAGGAGGGGGGGTGGAGAGGCAGGAGTGGGAAGATGCAAAGATTTGAGGAGGTAGAGGCGAGGAGGAAACGCTAAGCAGCTTCGATTAAGCACCAGTACGGCGGTGATAACCTCCAGAGGTTAATACAAAAATTTGCACTTATTGAAAAGTAGGCTCCTCCTATTCAGCGGCAAAGTTGCGCTCTTGCGAATGAACAGTCGCTGCGTCGTCAAGGCATAGCCCAGTAGAAAGAGGGGACGGGGTCTAGTGAGGAAGCTAGACCCTCACGACAAAAAAACAACAAGGAAGAGCTTACGGCGACGCGGAGAAACGAAATGCAATGATGATGGCCAGCAGAAAAATTAGGGAGACCCCACACGAATTGGACCAGTTTTTTATTTAATTCTGATCATAATAATTTTGATCGAAATTGCATGTGTGAACGCTTCGACGCTCTACGTGAGTAAGTATTGCAAGTTTAAAATATTTTTATTCGCAAACGCACGGGTATCTGGAAATCATGGAACTAACTACGGGCATTTATATTAGTAGGCGTGCCGCAGCTTGCAAGAAACTGGCTGAATAGTAGAAACGGCAAGTAATAAAACGTGTGCGGCACTATTTAGGCACATTCGTGAGTGTAACCAGCGCCGTGACAGTGTCGCCATCTTGCAGCCTTACTTGGCGTCGTTATCTGATCTCAAATATACTATTTTAATTTAAGTAAAATACACGACGCGTTTCTTTAAAGAGAAATGCACTGTCCTAGTTGACACGTCAGAAAAGTCTAGATTTTACGGGAGCTATTAAAAGCTTTCTTATTTTTATCATGTTTATGTGTTTTCTGTGCTTGGTTAAGCAGCAATTCCTGTTATACTTTTAGAAATTCTAGGATATTCAAGGCGCTCCTGCACTGATTTACACATCTAGTGTAATGAATGCTTCATTGGTCTGGCTCGCTTCCTCTACCTATTTGCTTACTAAGTGCTAAACCCCATTTAAACGCACTGTTCTACAAGCTGTCCCATTTCAGGTGTTTCACCACATATAACTGACATGCTGTCTTAGTCAACTACCACAAATGTACCATTCGCGAACTTTTACTTATCACATGGTACTCGGATGAACGACAAAAACTGAGTAAAAGTTAATGAATAGCAGTCAATCATAAGTAAACAACAAATACTGGAAACGTTTGATATTGCTATGTGACAATGCATATATCCAAGTATTGTGGTAAAGCTCGGTTTTGAGGTTTAAATTTGTATAGATATGCGTTTATGCGAGCAATGTATTTAACTATAATTTGATGTATCTGTCTATCTCTGTTCTTATTTGTGCTATCTATTCTACCCTTGGTGTCGTTACCAAAGTATATTGTGTCATGTAGATTTTACTACTTAATTTAAAATGAATTTACTGTGATTATGATTACTGCTTGTGGTAGATTGGTCAAGCAGTTAAGATTAGCACTGGTATCTCTAGCACTGTTATCGTCAAGCACAGAATTGATGCTACCACAGCTACTAAAGTTTCTTCTGATGGGGCAAACAGTGAGGTACGAAGCCGACATGCCGACGCCACAAACTGGGAGTTTTGTCTCATCGCCAGCTTGCCGAACATCCGAGTTTAGAATTTACGACGATGAGGGCCAGTAGGGGTCAATGGTCAAACGAATTGCTTCGCGAAAGAAGTTTAAGTTATCTGTTTCTGTTAGTAGACTTTGTGGCATGCATAGTCAGCCTAGCTATTTCGTAAGTCGATTGTCGATCATAGTCCAGGCGAGGAGAGTCAACAGCGCAACTAGCTTTGCTCCTTATTTGTGCCGAGTTGAAATGCCGGTAGCACATGTTTTTCTTGGCTTGCACAACTGATGCACGAGACAATGATACTATCGAGGCAGCCGGATATCTTGAAGAAATGCAAACCCACTTTGCATTCTTTCGAGATATCCGGCTGGAGGAGGAGAGCTAAGCAATTACGAACAATTGAAACGTGTAGTCCTGAAATGTGATTTAAAATATGGTTCATTGACGAAAAATGCACAACTACAGACCTCCAACTATGGACTCCTGTAGTCTGTTCCAGCCCATCTGTCATGAGGAACGAGTCCGAGTAATATTCCGAGTTTAAGTCGAGGTTATCGACTCTCACTTTATTAAACCGCGAGTTGCCGTGGCTAATGACTCAATATGGTAACTATGTAGAACGAGGTGTGGAATACGTACATACCTCGCGCACAAGCTTCACCATTATTATTTAACAAAAGCAGCACTAATATCTCGGGTACTGTTAATGCAGTATTAGCTGAAAATAGCAATAATAATAGAGCAACAGAAAATAAACAAATGTGTAGCTCCTAATACAGTAGTAGCTGTCAAGAACAGCACGAGCGTGGGAACAGCAAAAATGAGTAACAAACAAGTACAGTTATTGAGCAACTAGCTAGCTCAGTGAAGAAGTCGCCGCGATTTTGACGAGTCTGACGACATGCCTGTTCTGCCTACACTGGCTAAGAATTAAATGTGAAACCATATTACCAGCCGTCCGTAGGGTAAGTTAGGCATGGCTCAGACTTGTGGAATATATTTGGTTTTTCTTCTATTAAAGCAGTAAGTGTAGTCTCTACAGTCTTACAAGTTGTGCAGTCTGCAACAGCGCCTGCGTGAGTGAGGGGTGCCAACTGCTGGCAGCCTCTATATATATTTCCAAAATCTTAAACAACATATTTAAAATCATAGCCAGTTATTGACGCGTAAACTCGTTCGAAACACGCACTCGTTGTTGTGAACACTGTGTGTCAGCAAACTAGGAGAATTCCGAATTCCCAAGGAAATGCCTCGCTAAACAGAAGGCCATCATCGTCATCATCATTATCACCATCATCATCATCATCAACTGAGTGAGAGGGCAGTGTCGCCGCAACTCAACAGCTGCCGGTCGGCATTAGACGAAATGAAGGAGGAACCATTCTAGAGTTCAATAATGGGCTAAATCCGCTTCTTCATGTCGGACACAGTCCTCTTAGGCGCCGTCACTGCAATCGGGCTCGTCCGTCTCTCCAACGGCCGTAAAGCCGGGCGGCGACGGGGCAACCGTCTATTACGTTAATCTATTTTTAACATGATTTGAACAAGCATCTGCTTAGGAGGAGGATGAGGGGATGGAGGTGGAGGAGGGGGAACAATTGCGTTTGCCCACAGCGACGAACGGGACGTACGGAAAGCAAGTAGAGGAAGAGGAGGAAGGAGAAACGAGAGCAAGAGCGGCAATGTTGTCGAAACTCTTCCTCGCGGCGGGCGCAAATCCGTTCCAATCACGCTTTCGCATCGAGTGGAACCTATTGAGCGGCAAACTTCTTGGCCAGTGAGGCTTTGCTGAGTCTTCACCGCCGCTGCCGCCACCGCCGCCATCACGAGAATAGGACTGGCCCCAAAGGTGGCCGGGGACAAACGAGATGTAGGACTACCAGCCACCGAAGACGAGAACAACAACAACGACACAGCAACAACAACAACGACAAGAACAGCACAGCAACAACAACGACAACGACAACGCCGATTACGATAACAATAAGGACAACCTACACGATCCAAGATAAATAAAGGTCCGTCTCGTTGTAACTGTACAAAGTACTATTTGCTTGCCATTACATTCTCTCTTCCCCTCCCCCCCCCCCACCCCCGCCGGCCTTCACTTCCTCTTTCCCCGCCCGGGAACAACTCTGAGGCTCATCTGCCCCGGACAGCCATCTCTGAGCCTCATCGGACGACGGCCTGACGACACCCTCGAGTTGGGCCTCCTCTAAGAGCCTAAATTCTTCCCTTTTGGTCGTCGGCAAAGTGTCGTTCTGCGTTTGTATGTCTGTCTGTCTGTCATCAAGTACAACGCCGACGCCGGCAGTAGCATCAGCAGTAGCAGCAGCAGTAGAAGAGGTAGCAGAAGCAGCAATCGTGAAAGGACCACTAGCACTGAGTTGAAGCAGTAACGTACGTTCTTCTCTTTTGCTGTACCTAAATATCGTCCTAAGCGAGTGACAGGACAAACACAGGGCACGCAGATAGATAGATAGATAGAAAGACGAAGCGGGGGAGAAGGAGGTGGTGGACGAGATGGAAGATGGCCTACGGGCTCGTCTAATCCATAGCAGCCAGCATGCCTCTGCTGGTACTTTAGGCGCTCGAATTTCCCCGCGCCCCTCCACTTACCATGACGCTGTTGTCGACGCCGACGCCGACGCCGACGCCGCCGTTGTTCACAATGTGTCGCTTCGTTCCTTCATGCTTCGTGCTTCAGATCACTGCGCTGCCGGAAAAGCCTTGGTAATCGTTGGCCAACAACATGGCGTGACGCACGACGGCGTGACCTTCACCTCCGTCTCCGTGAGGTTCAGACAGCTTCCGAAATCGATCAAGTTGAGAGAAACGAAACGAGAGACCGCGGGAAAGAAACGAGCTGTGTACCCCCTTAAAGCTTGTGCACAATGTCATACAGGCTGGCTGTTAAGCGAACCTCTTATACTACGTGTTTGTCTGTTGTTGTGGCTATTTCTGTTATTGTTGTTGTTGTTGTTGCTGTTGCGGTTGTTGACCTTACCATTGTCGCCTTTACTACTATCTTCGTTGTTGCTATTCTCGACAACATTGTTGCTCGTTGCTTTTGTTGTTGATTAAGTCGTTGATAACGGCGTTATTTTCATTATAGCTGTTGTTACTGCTGCCATTTTGAACACTGTTGTCCATTGCTGTCATCGTTTTTTTTATTATTTGTTCATGTTGTTGCTGTTTTCGCGATGTTGTTTATTGCAATGACTGTTGCTGCTACTCTGTTGCTGTTGTTGTTGTTTCTGTTAGTGTTGTTGCTGCTGCTTCTAGTGTTGCTTTTTGCTATTGTCGCTTTTTGTTGTTGTCGTTGTTGTTGTTACTACTGCTGGCCACGGTAGCAATGGTGGCGGGCAGCGATAGTAAAAGCAGTCAACTCTCTAATCGGGTAGACGGACGATCGGGCAGCAGCTCATCGAACATCGCTAATGTATTGCTGCTACGAACTGTCGTCTGGTGACGCCATTGTCCGGCGACGGTAGCAGCGGCAGCGACAGCGCGGCCGGCCCGTACCATAACAACAACAGTGCCAGCGCTAGCGTGGCTGCAGAAGCGTGGTCGAAAAGGCTCTTAGCTAAATGGCCTTGTAACGATCGAGCCCCTGAAAGCCTTGGCGGTGGCCACCCTGCCAGCGAGCCAGCCAGCTAGCAGAAAACAATCATGTTTGCTGCTCAACGAACAATACGAACAAACGACGGACCACGACAAGCGCTGAGCACCTCTACTGCTGCTGCTGATACCACGACCAAGTCCCGCCGCTGATCATATGATGACAGCCTGAGCGGTCGCTTGATTAGTTGACCTTGCCCGTGTTTCGTCTACTCACCTTCGGCCCCCCACTAGCGCAGAGAAACGTCCATTTTATTAAACAAACACACACACACAGATTATCTATATACATACAGACCCTTCAGCCAGAAAGTTGTGTCGTTTAACAAATTCCACCTTCTATTCAGCGGTCCCTGGTGCGCGCAAAGGCGAGTGCACGCTCTTAGCAAGAATCGTCTGCTATTGTTGTTTTTTCGTTTAGGGGTGGAAAATGCATTTACGCACATCCACTGATATTATGGCGGATAGTGTGGGGCCTAAACGCCCCAGGTTTAATCAGGTTAAACCAGGGGCTAAACGCAGGGGTAGTGAGTACATGACTCACTCTAATCCGTGCGCACTACCCACTAATACCCCCCCCCCTAGAACCCCTTCCTTATTCGGATTTGAGAACCATTACTTCGAGACCAGGAGGGGGGCGCCTCACGCTCAATTGTTATGGTTTAGGTAGCGCTCGGAATCGGGTTTGGCTGAACGCACCTCGAATCGAGAGCGCTCACTGTGCTGTTTTGTGACTTAAACAGCAATGGCAGCTACGAAGGCCCATTTGCGGGGAATTGGGCTTGTTTACTGCCACGAAAGACTAAATACGGTTGCCTTAGCGGCGAGGATCTCTGCTATCTACGGGCTTTAATCAGCGTGCGGTAGTTCCACAGTGCCGTAGTTAGATCACCTGCATGACGGATATTTTCAACTGGCAGGTCAATGACAGACGGATTTACTTTTCACGATAGATACGTACGAAATAACTGCTCTCGTAGATCGTAACATGCATTGGACACTCGACGAAACGACGCACACATCGCGTGGACTACTTCAATCGTACATAATTAGCCGTGGGAACATAAAACACGGGGCGATATATGCTGTTTTATGCTCCAAAGTGCATATAAAAACAATTCTAAAAGGATAGACGCATTCATCAAGGGCTGTATTAAAAGGAGGTTTATACATATATTAACTACCGTGACACTGTATATATAGAGTTTCGGAACTTGAAGCGACAGTTCTTTCTGACTGATGAGGTGAAACGTCTTGTTTAGAAGTGACAGCTAAATTACTAGTTTTTCATTATACCGAAGCGGTTGACCGGGCGCATGTGTTTCGGCGAAAAATCGAATAAGGAGAGTTTGCAAAATCGAGATCCTGCGACGTCCTTTTTTGAGTTTGTGTGATGTGTAGATACCTTAAAATGTTGTCATTAAGCCCATAAAACACAATCAGGAAAATGTGCATTTAATGAGGACTATTTTGGTACACCATAGAGGTCAATATTATTAAAGGGGGGCGTTAGAGACTGGCGTACGATCTGTTCCGGTAAGGTCCTTCTTCGGAAGTAGGTGAGGGTCTATAAGGTAGTTGTTCACCATGCGACCCAGGCTAAACGTTCACGGAGCAACTATCCTAGCGTGCTTGCGGGCAGGTCATGTGTGGGTTCTCGTTGGCGCACAAATGATAATAGTGTGCCCTTCTGTATAATGACGAAGAATAAATCTGTTAGGAGCAGAAGTGTAGGCAACTCAACCTGGGCTTCTTGCTTCACAACCTGCCAAAAGCGGCGATATTTTTTAGGCCGTGGCGCACTTAGCACGTATTCACGAAACTTTTGTTCACGTTTCACGTAGCGCTTTCGCATATCTCTGCGAACCCTTTCCTGGCATGCCCAATATACGGACAAACGCTCTACTACGCCGAACCGTCGTGCACGTCGATATTTGCGATTCGCTTCTCTTCGAAGGGCCACCGCGCGTAACTTCCATTGAAAACACTATAGGTAAAGCGTTGTGTACGAGATACATAGGTTCGCTAGCTCGCTTTGCAGGCATGCGTGTTAAGCTGACACAGATTCGGCGGTCAACGGTTGCCAACAGAGGTGCCACGCGGGATACCTCTGGACTCTCTGTCGGCGTGGCTAGTATCGGTGTTTGGCTTGTCTCCCGGGTACTTCAGCTGTCGTCTGGCGAGTTCCCCTGAACTCCCATGCGCTGTTTGAGAGCCTGGCAGTTCTAGTCTGTCTCCTGTTCCCATTCGTCAGTCATCTGTAATGATTCTAGTGCTTGGCAACGAGTTTTAGCAGCTTCGAGTTCCATTTCCAGTTGCTCTCCTCATGAAGGTGATTTCTGTAACCTGTTTCCTCCGCTGCCATTGCTTGTTGATCTGCTACTGACCTGGCAGTTTCAAGCGTAGTTGCGTCCAACTTTATCCGTGCCTTCTGACGTATGTCGATTTGGTACCTCTCAAATAGTACTGCCACGACCCTGCGGTGGCTTACAGGGTGACTGCGCGCTAGTCATGGCAGCAATCGGGGTCTTGCCCGTTCAAGGTTTATTGTTGATTGAATTTCCTTTGAGTAGTGCGCATTGAGAACAGATAATAGAGCATATAGCTTTGAGTCAGCGGTCATGCTGCTCCAATAACTGTTGGAGAAACTCTAAATACTTAACCATGTCCGATTTTCGGTGCATTGAGGATATTGCTCACGGCGATGTCAAGCCCGTAGGGGCGGATGATAGTCTAGATTTAAAACAAGATGGCCGTCTTTGCTTTCGACATGCATTATGCACACAGAGCGACGGTGTTAGGACGGGACATGCTTGATGATAATGATCTGTCTTCACTTCACAACATTTGTGCCTAAAAATTTGCAGACCGACTGAGCACCGCTCACTAATAGCTTTAGCTAAATTTGTGCCTGTTCCCGTAACTGCCCATTGGCGAAGTGCACTCCAAATTATATCAGCTTATCGTTGACCGTTAGAATTATAGCATCGTTCGAATAATACGCTTCTCAGAAACGAATGTTTTCGTGTTTTCGCGATAGTTTTACATTTGGTATTCCACTATCACGTCCAGCATAAGTATTAGGCTTAAAGAGCAACGATCAAGGGCCGACGCAGGGCCAGATCCGCCCATATAGATAAAGCGTATAGCGCTATAAATTCCGTGACTGAAACAAACAGCCTTCGGTTGGCGTCAGAGGCCTTGCCCTCTTTGGGCAGGGCCCGAGCCAGGTTTGGAGAGGACTGCTTGATTTTTGGCAACGTTACGGATGTGTAAGGTACTCGTAAGACCCGTATCTAGAACAAACCCCCAGGTATTTCGCCTCCTAACGTTTCTATATAGGGTATCCTAGCGTGATGTTATTCCCCCGGGTTCTTTTGCGACCCTTGAGGTAAAGGGCTTGCTCGTCTGAGGGGCCAGCTCGAGGTTATGTTCTCGCATCCAGTTCGTCACCTGGGCAAGATCAGACTTCGTGGTAGACTCCAGTACCGGCTCCGTTTTAGCGGTAACGAGGACAGCAAGGTCGCTTGGCTATGCCATGAGCTGGACCCCGGGGAGAAGGTCCTGCATCTCAAGGACGCTGTTTCACGAGCCGAAGGATTCACTCGTGTTCCCAGAACTCTAGCGGCTTTGTTACAGACCAATTCTCCACTGTGACCTTTATTTCGTCGTCCGAATTACAGCGGCTTCCTTTGAGATGCTTTTTTTTATCGGATCGAACTGATCGAAATCACAGGACGACCTGTTTTGGCTGTGGGGTGGATGCTCAAGCTGTTCTCTTTTGAATTTAGATGGTTACTGTTAACGGTTTTTTCGTGCTCGCGAATTATGTTGAGCATGGGACCTCGAACGTCGAAAAAGACGCTGAGCATTAGTTCAATTGCTGAGGGCACAGCTTTGAACTTTTAGGGAAAGGTGATGACGCATTCTTTCACTGCATGCTGTCTCGCCTTCTATTTTCCTCATCTGGCTCGAAGTGGCACCATTTCTCGTCATCGGTGTAGATTCGGCCCAACGGCATGGTCTTTATAATGCCGGCAGAGGTGTTGCAGTGCTAGCCCCATCCGCAATTCTGTTTGCGGTTCGCTGAGCTTCTTTGGAGTAAACTGCACGCACACCTGCCGGTAACTGTCGTACACATTGTTATAACACTAGCCCCCATTATCACAGCCAACATTTGCATTGTGACACGCCGATCACTTTTCATCAGGTCCTCCAACTTGTCAATGAGTTTGGTCGTGATTCAGAGCAGAAGCATCACGTATATCTATATATATATATAGGATATCAAAATTGAAGAACCCAGGTCTCATCCTATGTATATATATATATATATATATTATATATATAGGATGAGACCTGGGTTACACATTGCGATAATCATGCGTGATTCCACTGCACCAACGGCGCTCTTATGCGATAGGACCTAGACGCTGACTTCGCTAGACGCTGACTTTGTGAGAAGATGCTCAGCTAAAGAGACTTTGATGCACCCTGCCTTCACTCGTGTATTCCGTAGCTTGCGATCGACTGACCTCTCTCTGATCTACCTACCCACCTCTTTGATTATACTGATGACGCCAATTTAGGCTGAGTGTTCTCCCTGCGCCCGTCAGCCAGTCGGTCAGAGTGAGCGAAGATCTGTCAAAGCGCAGCTGCGGCAGCAGCAACAGCAGAAACATAGAAGAAAGTCTTGTTTCCACCATCATGACACCATCATGTTCGGCATTTGTCTCAAAAAGTCGTTACGCCGGCAAGAATGACGAGCCTTTAAGTACCCGTTGTAGGTTAGCGTGTTCATCTTTTTTGTTGTCGTCGTCGTCGTCATCATTTCCTTTCTGCTGAAGGCCTGCTGTATGTTGCCCATGTTGAATTTGGGGTCAAATTCTTGCTACTGTAAGAGGGCCTTCCCTCACGCTTAGTACGCGGCACCCAACTGACTGCTTGGCGGTGCCATCGTGCCCACAGATGCGTCGCCGGTTCAAAGCGACCTCGCGTGCACAATCATAGCATCGAGGAATAGAACGCTAGTTGTTGGTGCATGATTTGACGACACCTTTGATGCTTGATTGACGACATCTTTCCGTACTCTTTGTATTGTCTTGGTAAAAGAACTGATAGGTGCGTACTCTTATGCTTGAGTTGGTAAGGTTGTATACCTAGGCAGCGAAAAGTGAAAAAAGTAGGTTAGAGATCTTAGCCATTCCTTAATTTCGTACTGCCTTCAAAGACGTTTTGTCTAAGTTTGATATTCTTGGGGTATGAAAGGACGTCTCTTCTAGACCCAGAAAAGACGCTTGCGTTGCTGGCATCTATGAGATAGAACGGGTGTGGATAGGACAGTCATGTGGCCCGCGTTATATTTTAGATCAACATTTGAGAAAGATCCTTGTGATAGCTTCCGCCAAACCTCACGATTCAATGCCCTTCGTCACCAGCCTAGATGTTCGTCGCGTAGGGGCAGCTTATCATAACCCGAATTTCGAAGAGAACCGTTTGGCCATGGTTGTAGTATAGGGGTCATATATTGTGTAATATGTAAGGGTCAATAAAAATAATGAGTTGGTTTTGGTTTTTGAACACTCGTGCGATTTGATAGTAAAGAACGCATATTCGTCTTGATTTATTAATGTCTCCATAATTGTGGGCCGGAGCAGCCTGTGCCGATCGCCACGGGTACATCACAAACGGTTCCCGCTATCACGTATGTAGCCCATAAGGACTGTTCTGTAAGAAGCGTGTGTTTGAAAGTAATTAACTAAACGGAACTGACTTCCACTCAATGCTCTTATCGGTACTGGTTGCAGCGATGCGCCAAATATCACGCGGTTAATTGATCGGCATGGCGAATATATCCGCACTTTCTCTCTCGACGGGACAGTAGTGAACACAAGATGGACTCTGTAGCATTAGTCAATCGTCTACTTGGGCATGGCCCTGGCAATTACAGGAATCCCCTACCCTAGGCATATTCAGAAGGTCGAGCCCGGTGGCGTGGTGGCATGCGTCTGCGCCTCGCGACCGGAGGAGACATATAGGTGCGCGGGTACGAACCCCACCGTTGCACATTTGTATTTATGGAAGTCCGTCTGTGAAGCAATGCGCAAAGCAGTCCCATGGACGTTAAATCTTGGCTGAGAGTCAGCCCCGACAGGATTTAGGCATATTCAGAAGGGAGCCAGAAAGGGAATGGTGGCGCCATCTGCAGTCTTAGGCCTGAAATAATTATACGGCTCTTGATGCGGTGCTGCATCTTTAAAGTATTTAAATCATGTCGTCTGCTGTATACGGTATAATGTAGGAATATATAGTGTAGGGACTCCTGAGTACCATATTTGGAAACGTTAGACAGAACCAAGCTTATCTTGCTTGAATGAGCCCTAGAGTTTACTTACTAACATGAAATTGACTATATGGGTAAATGCTGTTATGTAAATCATGGCTATGTCTTTTCACTTGGAAAGGGTGTTCAATCTCAAGCAGTCAAAGGCTGATACAGTCTTCATCAGAATACGGTAGGATAAAACTGAGGACCTGGACACAAGCATTTTATCCAAGAAATGGTCGACCCACAGCCGTCGCAACGAGCAAACCACCACGTCAACTTCATAACTAAAAAATCGACTTGATAGTGTGATGAGGAAAACTGGTATTTTCCATAAGCCTAGCGATGATTTCATTTCTGTAAATGTTGGAAATGTTGTGTTTTGGATACCATGCGCGCGATTGCGCTAATGTCAGATCCTAACTGGCTTGTCCAAATGCAGATGAGAGTCATGCGCCGAGCACGTCGTCTGCTCTTAAAATTCTTAAACAGTTTGCTGAAATATCATGTGAGATACATGTGATAATAGAATTTCCTTCTTCTAGAAGAAAGAGTGTCCTTATCAAATCCAGGGGTCTGGAAGTCAAGCTGATAATGTTCTTATATAATGTAATTACAAACTTTAACGACTAGAATTAAGAACATTTCTTAAAGAGGTTGTTTTTTATTCTAGACCATCCTCTGTCTCCTAGGGGCTCAAAACTCACCGTCCAGTATATCTTCAATGCGCCGAGGACCGCAAATGTTGCGATATCTAGGGTTTCCCCAACAGTCAATGTGGCAACAGCATGGCCCTTGACTCTCAGCGATATGGTACACCGTCTATTCTCAATGAGCACCGCTCAAAGAGAATTCAATCAACAACCGCAGGGATTGAACCGGCGACACCCTTTTAACCACTGCTGGAGTTCATCCTAAATGCTCAGACACATAAGTGTACTGAATGGCCATCAATTTTCCTGTCAGCATCTGCCTAGCTGTGCTGCGGACAGCGCCGCTCCGACCGTGACACTGACTCGCCATTTGGTCACTCGCCACATAAGTAACGTATTCGGCTTAATCATGTCATTTGGTTGGTTTTAATTAATTAATTTACAATCCTATAATTTTCAATTTGAGCCGGCCGCAACAACAAGCGCAGGGCTGGCTAAGGCTACATAACAAGTACTTACCGGTACAACCGACAAACGGACAACGGTCTACCGGCGTCGCCCCGCTTGTGGGAACGAGACCCGCGCAAGATAGAAAGACCTCCATTGTGGTTTGCTTCTGCCCTAAATATTTTGGAATATTGTTGATCACGATATATATATATATATATATATATATATATATATATATATATACATATATATATAAAGAAGGAAAGAGAGCGGATACAAAGAGTGCGTTAAATTTCCGCTATCTCGTGTTCACGCATGTCATCGGGTGGGCAAGGAGACAAGGGAGCTGAATCTGCATGGTTAAGACGGTCGTCTACCCGGGCGACAGGTCGTCGCGATACTTTCCCGGCGTGCCGTGGGATATCTCGTGCAAACGACAGAGAAGCGTTACTCAGAAGGAACAGGGCAGTATGGTATGGCTCGAGAAGGGCTCCCGCCGCCCCGCTGTTGAGACCGTGTCTAAAAGCTGTGAGACGTGTCCGAGGATGCGCGTTAAACGGCGCACATGCGTCCTTATCTCCTCGCGCTGGTGCTTGGAGCAGGCTAGGCGCTAAAAGTTATATCGTCTCGAGGTAGTGTGCACGCGTCCCAGGCCAACCGAACTCGAAAGCTCCTTGGACTCATGTCTTGACATGAGTCGAGTAGCGCCGCAGCACGCGGTATTGTCGCCCTTCGGGTCGCCCCATACACTTCAGATAAATACAGGTGTGTGGGTGTGTCTCTACACAACCAATAACCTGCATATATCAGACCTGTTGTATGAAGATAGACTCGCACACGTGCTTGCAGAGCTGAAAGGGACGACAACTATATGACAACTGACGATAGACAGCAACTAGCTGATCCACTGGGTGGATACATACGGCAAATGCAACAAGAAACATCAGAAGAGATAACAACAACAACAACAACAACAACAACAACAACAACAAAAACAACAACAACAACAATCACCAGAAGCAGCAGCCGCCGCAGTAGTAGTAGCAGCAACGAGCACAATCATGTTTAGGTATGAAAAACGTTTTAAACGGTATCACTTGTATGACGTGTTTCAAATACAGCACTTGTTTCCAATACAGCAAACGTTTACAATCCCAATCGAAAAAGAAGACTACCTCACTCCCTTGGTGACCAATCTCGGAGCTCTTAGTACATTGTTGTATTTTCAGCAGCATTGTATGTATAACTATATGTGTATTTTTATTTATATAATTTCACTATGTCAGCACTTTGGAGTGGACAATTGTCTCCGCGCGAACGTGTGATCACGGATTCTCCAACCCAGGTTAGCCCAGTTCAACAATGTGCCCCGAACAGACGCTGCGTTTTCTCGTTGAATGTCGACCGACAGCCTCTGACGCAAGAATTCGGATGCTCTCGAGTCTCCTATGTTATTGTATTTAACTTATTTGTTGTCATTCCAAGACATGACAATATGGGCCTGTAGCTTCAGCATCTCTAATATGTAAATGATATGTTGTGCACTGATCGCCGCAACGTTGACAAGTGCATGATTCGTTAGCTTCATGGTGGCCAGGTCAAACACACATTTTATAGTGAAATTCATGCATAGCGAATTGAAGGGTAAGATGACGATTTGCCATATTGGGATTCTTCTACGTGTCCGAGGTGAGGGCAGGCGTCATAAAGAAGGCTGGATCGACATCAGCTAGTTTTGCCTCCCAATTCTGGATGCGCTGCCTAAATGCCTCAATGTGAGGCAGGTTGAAGCTTCGCTGCAAAGTTTCTGTGAAGAGAGGTGTTCCAGCCGCCAGGTAGACAAGTCGGTTGCGGCTTGTTCTGTGGACACCCAGGGTACGCTTGAGGAATGCAGCTTTGACTCTATCGAGATCAGCGAGGATCGCTGTGCTGGGGTACGGTCATATCACTTGTATTCCATACCCAGCTGTGGGGCCTATTTTTATATCATATAGCTGCCTGTAACGACAGCCGCACTGGTATTTGGATACTGTGAAATGCCATAAATTCAGGGGAGGCGGTAGGCTGGCTAGTGATGATGGGCTTCACCTTTAAGGAAACCCTGTCGAGTACGTAAAACATTTCGCCTACCTCGGCGTTGAATTAACAACCACTAGGTTGTGTTTTACGCGACATATCAAAGAAAGAATCCGTAAGGGTCTTATGGCATTTCACATCCAAGTATTAATTAAATACGACCTGGGAATTGGCATGTTCTTAATGGCTTAATTTTAGAACCGGACATTTAGGAACAGCGATTGTAACCATCATACATGTGGCACATTAATCATATACGTAGATCAGATACGTAGTCTATGCTTTTTGTATCTTAACCCCGCCGTTCTTATTATAAATCTCAATATAAACCTTAAGATAAGATACATTTTAAGCTAGTACATAGAATACTGAGCTAACCCACAATTTCAGTAGCAACAAGCGGTACAAAACTTGGGCCTAGGCAGAAGCTTTGTGCCACACCCAGATAACAGAATACTGGCTCAAAACAGCTGTTTCTAACCTTAATGAGAAACTTTCGGTCAGCTACAAGATGTTTCTATTTAGTAGTTCTAAATTTCTAAATCGACCCAATCAAATTTACGATATAGAGAGAACGTTCATTCGTTCATTCGTGGCAGGGTCCCGACATACATGAACCTCCGAGCAGCTGCGTCGCATTGGATTAGCTTTTTGTGAGTTCTGCTGCTGCGGATCCATAAGGCTTTCACGTCTAAAAAACGCATGTATAAACTCCACCACAATATACAATTTACATTACTAGTCATGTTACTGGTTCTTGCTGAAAGAAACGGTAGTTTTGCGGAAGATTTCTACAGTATCCAATTGACTAACTGAAGGACGAATGATTTTAGACTTCCACTTGACGTTGACTGGGACGTGTTACTTGGTCACTATTCCCAAAAGTAACACCTGAATGCCAGAAATTTGGCGATACCTCCTTGAGACAAAAGAAACTGACATGGATGCACGTACAAAGAGCATTTCGAAATGCTTCCCCTAAAATTTGCTTGATCTTTCTTTCAATGCGCTACCTACTATCATCGCCCCCTCCTCTCCTCCCTCCCGCCCTTCCCTGCCACCGATCGAACGCACTTGTGCCGTCTTTTTATTACTTCCCGAAGCACTTCTCAGCTATTCGCACGAAAGTTTCCTCTCAGTTACTTGCATTAAGCACTGTGAATAAACCTATGCTAATATAAGCTCATATACGCTGTTTCAGGCAGCTATTGTTCAAGCAGTTCGTTCTAGAGTCGTTGCGAGTTCGGCGCGGCGTCTGTGGACCGGGGTGACGTTCTAGGGTGGACAGCAAAGCTCCCCCCCTCTCTCTCTCCCTCTCGATCTCCCCCATCTCTCTCTCTCTATATATATATATATATATATATATATATATATATATATATATATATTGTATCTCTCTCTCTCTCTGTTTCTCTCTATCTCTCTCTCGCTCTCTGTGTTTCCCCCTCCAATTGTCCGTTCCATTGTTTCCTTGTCTTTTTTCTCCTTTGTCTCTCCTCTCTCTCTGTTTCGTGCGTGCGCTTTCACTTTCTTCGGATCTCTGTCTGCGGCGGCTATTCGGAGGTGGGCCATGGCTGGCCAAGGGGGACGACCGGGGCTTAGGCGAAGTGGACCTGGCATATCATGGCAGGCAAGAAGCGACGATGAAGGATCGGTGGACAACCGACGACGTGCTGGTTCGTCGGCGGCCGAGTCGTTTGACGGCGTCGGCGTGTTCGAGGTTGGTGTTTTCTTTCGATAACCACCACCACTACCACCACCAGGAAAAGAACGACGACGATGAAGACAACAACGATGACGACGATGCCGACCATAACAACAACAACGTTGAGGACGACAACATGAAGCCGACGCCAGCGGTGAACCACCCCCCCTTCCCCCCCACGACAACGACAGCAACGAAATAACAACAGCACCAACATCGGTACAAGCAGCAACGACAACAAGGGTCATAGCAGCTACAGCACGACCACGACCGCAGCCTCGCAACTCATAGACAAGCTGCCCTTAGGCTATACGGGCCCATCTCATCCCTATTTTGGCGCTGGTGGTAGCCTGGGCTAGCTCCTTTCGTGGCGTAACTCCTACGTCTCGTTACCTCTCCAGCCCGTTCGCTCTCGTTTTCTTCCTCCTGCTCGTCTCAATATCCTTCGTTTTTTGCTCGGTGTCTTCTCATGTCTTTCTTTCTCCCTCTCTTGATATCTCCCCATCGTTCCTCACTTCTTCAGTCTTCCTCGATCTTTCCGTCAGCGTCTTTGACCGTTTCAGCCGTTGTTATGTATGTCTTGTCTGGCTCGATGTTGTTGGGTTGCCTTCGTATCTCCCCCCCTCCCACCTTGTTCGTTTCGTTGCTTGCTTTGCCAACCTTGTTTCGTGTTTTCGCGTGATCGTAATCGAGGCCATTGATGATGACAACAATGTCGACGACGTCAGCCATTGTCTTATTATCTCCTGGAGCAATATCGACCGTACCTGTTCCTCCACTCCTTCGTCCCTATGTATTGCCCTTCCCCTTCTCATTCTCTTATTCTTCATCCTGCTCGCCTTGTTCCTTATGTCTCGTCCTCCTTCTCTCCTCTGTTTCTTATGTCTCTTTGTCTTTCTTCTCCTCCCCGTATTCCTCATTCGTCCCTTCTTTTTCGCTCTTTATGTCTTTTCTTTCTTTTCCTCTCCTTGTTCTACATCCTTCTTTCCTTTTCTCTATTCCTCAACCTCCTCTCCCTGCCCTTTTTCGTTCTCCTCAACCTCATTCTCATCATCATCATCGCCACCACCGTCGCCACTACGATGGTCACTATTATCATCGTGCTCTTCTTCTCGTTGTTTCGTTGGTTGCGCTCATCGCGACGCTTCGACCCCGTTGGCGTTCTCTCGGGAAGGCTTGCCGTGGGGAGCCGGACTCGCGCGCACGCGGACAAGTGACGACGACCAGACAGTACCAGTACGGCAGTTGCAGTAGCAGTTGTATTAGTGGATGGCGGCCCTAATTGCCGGTGTCCGCGTACATGTCCGCGCACAGACGACGACGACGGCCCGCAGGCTGTGCCCGGTCGTGTGATGGTGAGGGTAATCGTGGTGACGAGGAACACTAGACGAATTACGTGCACACATACATACACACGCACGGACGCACGCATTTTACTCTTTCTCTACCGCCGATTCGAACCTCTCCTTTGCCGCTTCTCGTCCCGTCCTTTGACCTTTGACCACCCTCTCTAAGCACGCATGCCGTCGCATACATACGTTGATTACGTCCAGAGCCCTGTTGTTGCCCTGCTAAATAGCTGAGCTAGAAACACAACGACCACCACTACAAGCCCCGCCACAACCCCACAACCAGAACTAACTAGCACTCAAGCCACCAAGACTGCACCTTCGTCTCCTGCTACCACTGCTACCACTACTATGGCTACGGCGCTGCCATTACTGCTCCTACGACGTCAGATACTGAGTTGTGCAGTCAAACGCGTGAGTTGCTTATATCTGAATGCCCAATTAATGTATGGATGTAAATATATTTATTTGTATGGATGTATATATATATATATATATATATATATAGAAAATATTGTGATGATTTATTAATCATTTACAATACGATTGCACACTCGGTAGTGCTCGCCTTGATGCGTACGTCGCGCTTGCTTCATAACAGTGGTTAGACACCAGGACAACGTACTGACAAATCGTGGTAAAAGTTCACATAGCACCGAAATAGCTATACGGTTAGATTATTACCAGACGATTAGACATGGATATATACAGGTATATATATATATATATATATATATATTTATCAAGGATCTAAAGAGAAAATATCTCTTTAGGTCCACCGCTCGTCATCTGTACAAAAAAGTCAACGACTGTCTACTTAGGATCTGGCCTTCACAGTTACATAAACAAAAAACTAGCAAACTAGGGTTATTCTCGGCGTGCACTTTCCAAAAACGACACGTGTGCGAAAAACTACAGCACATCATTGTGGTGATACAGCACCTGTCGAATTGCTATAACTGGAAGTAGAATATTCATCTAAAAATTGTATTTTCTAGGATATTTCAAGTTATTGATGCACGCCTAATCTTAAGCAGATCGGGCGTCATTTTAAACTTTTCTGTGGTCAGGCGCTTCTCTAAGTCAACCTGGAGCTCTCTTAAATGTTTAGTAAATAGTGTGCCGGACCTTCATTAAGTAAGCTTTTGAAGACAACCGAATTTTATCACGGTTGCTAGCAAATTGGGCTTATAAAACCTCTAGTTTTATAAACGAAAATTTTAGTTTTGGCGTCCTATACCTATTTTAAGCTCTGTGTTGGCTCAATCCAAAACAAGCAGAAAGTTAGAATTTAAGAAAAACACACACACACCGAGCCCCTATAAATTATCTGTTCGTTCTAATGCTGGAAAACGGGCTGCCCACTGGAAAAAAACAGCAGAGCATAAGCCCCCCCCCCCACTGCCCGTAGAGTTTAACAGGACGAGTCTACCTCTGTAACTCCGTACAGGTGTACTAACTTTTTTTGGCACGACCGACAAATGAAGTTCAAGGAGATACACAAAATCGACTGTTTTAGCTAACTTTCATTGGATTTTATTTATCGACCCTGCCGCAAACTGCTTTTGACTCAACGAGCTTTGCGCGAACAAGCGGCTGGATTTTGTTTTCGCTGCTTTACTTTTTCGCCATTACTTTCTGCTTATACTCGTCATCAGCATTATGAAGCCTCTCAGATCAACAACCAAAATTGAATATTTCTCTATCTCCAATTTCTTCTTTGGCCTTTATTTCCTTTCGGCTAGACACAGACTTTCTCAAAACCGGGGAAAGCCCGTAACAAAAAATAGCTAAGAGAATGTCAACAGCAGTACGTTCCCATATGACGGACTTAGAGGCCTTTTGTTGCTTGCCAGTTACTCTTCCAGTTCTCGGACATGAGCTAAGGCAGGTAGTGCCTTGCGCCGCATCAAGCCAGCGCCCTTTCTCGCCTGAGGCTTCTACAGGATGGTTACAACTGATTTGGCCAGTTTTAGAGTCAGTACCAGTTACCAGACGGTCACCGCAGCCTTGGTGGGCTTCACTCTAAGTTTCGTCAGAGATGAGGAGACGCCTTGTCAAACCCGCTAACCGTTAGTGGTTGGTTAAATACTAATCTGCGCCATCACTGTATCTCTAACTTTGGCCAGATCCACGCCTTCTCACACTAAACTTAAATTGGTTTCCTTCATGCTCAACCAGATCTGTAGGATAGCAGTGTCCTTTAAGCAACGCGGGCGTAGACAGCGTCAGTTTGCGGCAATGCCGAAGCAAGCTAAATACATGGCGCCAATTAGAAGATGCCGCCACCCTACTAGCGAAGACGCGGGAAGTCACTAAATGCGCGGGCAATCGGTGAGTATATAAGGAGGCATGAGAATAAATTAGTTAGTAGTCGTTCGTTCGAGCCAGGCAGAATACGTGTGTTGTTTGAGCGAGGGAATGGCGAACTCGTAACGGTCGCCGCCCGGTCATGGGGGTGCTGGACACTACAACTGGCGCAGTCGACAGGATCCGGAAGAAAGAGAATGCAGTGCAACAATGCACACAGGTCTGCCACCCCCACCTCCGGTTCTGCGATCCACGGACCGGCCAACAACACCGTGGAGGAAATGGCACCAGGAACGGAGCCGGAGGAAGACGGCGAGGTGACTACGTCAGGATGGTGACGAAACTGTTCAACGGAGATGTTCAAGGAACACCAGGGAACAGCTGTTGCCGACGACGAATTCGGCAGCTGTTGCCGGTGAAGACAACGGTGAGTACTTAGCGGCACTGCGGTGGTGGTGAGGTGCAAGCTCGACGTTCGAACCCTGGTGTTGAGGAAGCCACCTCATTCTGGGGCGACAGGGCCACAGGTGAGAGAAAAGCTCCTCCTCGAAGAGGCCTTGCAGGTCGAACTGGACGGCCGCGCTACACGAGGAGAGGTGAGTCACGGATGCCAGTAGGATCGCAGGAGGCAACGAGTAGGTGAACGAGGTTCGGGAAGCGAAGGGCCGCCGGAAAAAAAGCGGACCAAGGCCGTCGGCAGGGCGAGAACGCGGAGCGGGTGGATCGTGCGCGGATGGAAAAGCCATGAGTACGGGACAGTCGAACAGGCCCTAACGGCCGTATTACACGTGGAGAGGTGCGTCACAGAGGCCAATATAGATTGCAGCACGACACGATTTGGTGAGCGAGGGCCGATGGAACGAAGCGGACCTAGGCTGGCGGCAGGGCGAGAACACGGATGGATGCCAGGCGTGCGGGGCACGAGTACGGGGCCGAAATGTGCCCGGCAAAACAAGTGAGGAGCCGAAAGTGTGGCAAGTTTGGCCATTTCGGCCGGAAGTGTAGGAACGCGGCAGAATGTGCAGGCGATCGGCGTGGAGGAGCGGCCACGCTGGGATCGTTGGGCCAACGGCAAATGCCTGGAGGCGGCGGACGATGCACATGAGGATGAGCGAGCGTGAGTGGACGAACCGAAGGAGCACGCAGACGGGAGAAGAACGGCAGTCGTAACCAGGTTCGTGCGGTCGTGCCCGGCGACTGGGTCAGTATACGGAGGCCAGCCGCCGCCGGGTGCGCCACATGATGAACATGAAGACGAGAGCGCACCGCTCTGAAGGACGTCCACGGCGGGTTAGACGCGCACCAAGCTATTTACGGGAGTTCGTGAGTAAAGACGGGATAGAATTCAAAACAAGCCTGCGAAGGGGGGGAGAATGTAGGATAGCAGTGTCCGTTAAGCAGCGCGGGCATAGACAGCGTCGGTTAGCGGCAATATCGAAGCAAGCTAAATACATGGCGCCAATTAGAAGATGCCGCCACCCTACTAGCGAAGACGCGGGAAGTCACTAAATGCGCGGGCAATATGTGAGTATATAGGGAGGCATGAGAATAAATGAGTTAGTAGTCGTTTGTTCGAGCCAGGCAGAAGACGTGTGTTGTTTGAGCGAGAGAATGGCAAACTCGTAACGGTCGCCGCCCGGTCATGGGGGTGGTGGACACTAAGAGATCCAACGGAATCAACTACAAAAAACAAACTCGACTCACACTGGATTTTTACACCGCGCTCGTCTGTTGCTTCCTTGTCGTCATCAAAATGCTCAGTCTTTTTTTTAGAACGGTGCAGTTAACCACGGGCAGCCTACCGCCGCTACAGCCATTGTATGATTCCCGATTGTTCACCTTACGTAGACTTTCAGATTTCAAATATATTAGACCAAACTTAGTTTCCTCTGTTCACCGTACCGTGTCGAGTCAAGTCGCGGTATTACATTGCATTTATTTCGATAGAAGATTATGAGAGGCCCCCGTCAATACCACGCAGTGATGAGATAGAACGGCGCTGTCAAACTTAGTAGTGTATGCGTATCCTGTCCAATCGATGGACAGAGTGGTTGGAAAGCAATTCGCACCGTTTTCGCTCCTCTATTTTAGCAGCTGCGGCAACAACAACAACAATAACATCAGCAGCAATGAAAAAAAACAACAAAAACCATGATCACCAACCGTCTTCTGCGGAATGCGTCGTGTGTTGTTGGCATGCGTTGTTGTCGTCTCCAGTGCACGACCTGAATCATCACCGCCACAGAGCTGCGGGTCTTGTGCGGGCTACGCACCGCAGTAAGGCGCGGGCAATTCGAGGGGTCGGAAAAGTGCCTCAACCAACCGCCTAGAAGAGTTTGTAGCATATACTACTGCCCCCTAAGGGCAAGAGGGCGGAGGGCGTTCTGTTGAGCAAAGCACACGGAACACTGCCCGAAGCTGGGTTGAGCTGTTCCAATTCTCTGTGCGGTGTGTGTTTCTCGCCGCTTCTACCTACCGCTACCGCCAGTATTACTACTACGACTACTATTACTACTACTACTACTGCTGCGCTACCCCCACACCCTATAGCGTAAATCCACTTATAAGGCCGAGAGACTGAGAAAGCTGATCGACTGTGGACGTCGTCGATGGCACCAACGTGGTCATCATCATCATCACCATCATTGTCGTCTATTTCGTCTATCCAATCGGGTGAATTCGGCCATCGGTTGGGTGACAATACGCATAATTTCCCGCGCTCAAACGATCCCGTAAACGAGGAAAGAAGAAGCTCCCACTTTGGCCACTGCCCGAGGTCGACAAATGCTTGGCAGCCGTCTGCCTCCGCATACCTCTCCGAGATTGGCCCACTACCTATTCGACCACGCAGACTCACTGAGTCAAGATAGACTTAGTCTCGTCGAAGTCCCGACGATAAACGTAGCTGCTGCAGATGACTCCGTTTCATAGTCAGGCGACTGGCGCACGTAAACGCCGAATCCCTCGTAAGGTATCACACTCGTCCTTCTCCTAAATATATATATATATATATATATATGTGTGCCGCAGGAACAGCTCAAATGACGAGTGCCTCTTCAATCCATAGTATTATCCTTCGCAGCATTTTCATGCATTCTCACGGAAACTTCCCATTAGGCCGAGCCATTGCCTTGGCAATAAGAGTGAAAATGGCCCGAGCACCGCGACCATCAAGTACCACCATGCCAAATAGCCGCCAGTCCTAACGTTTTTAGTAGTATAGGAATGATCAACAAGCATAACCACAACGCATACGGATGTGTACTTAAATGAAAATATAGACGCTGTCCTTCATCTAATATGTCCTTCCCGTTATCTGTGTTTTATGCCCAAGCATTTTCTTAATTAGTACTCTGTATTTATTTAGTTCTCTTCTCGAGTTAAAAACACTTAAAACTGCAATGCAACAAAACTCTTCACGGGGCTCACAACTTTTGCTTGGAAAGCTTATTCCATCGGTCCATCGACTTATAATGCTGCTCAAGTGTAGATGTTTCCTGCTACGAAACGCCACGTGGCTTGGAAACCCATTATCTACCTCGCCCGATTATACCGAAAATGTAGAATGTTACGAAATCGGCTGCGTGTCAGTAGTTGTATAGAAAATCGACAATTTTACTAGGCTGACGGCAACTTCTCGCGGGAAACAGCTAGATTCGATTGCGGAGCATTTCGATTATGACGCACCGCTGTATATGCCTAGCAGGTTAGATTACAGTCTTCGGGGTGCATTCTAATTAGCCACCCTGTTCTAGCATTGGCGGATAAGCGTCATTGATCCCTTCGTCTTTGCAAGCGACTAGCGAAAAGTCCAGCGCGCATAGCGAGCTTTATTCACCAATGTTGGCTTTTCGGTTCGGCAGATGCCTCGCGGATTAGAACAGCCAAAGCTACCGCTATCGCCGTCGAGAGCAGGATTTCATTCTCACCACGTAGCTTGCACGTCGGTTACGTTAACTAACTGGTGGTAATTATGATAGTTATGATTGATAATTATAATAATAATATTATCATCATATATTCTTTGGGAACAAGGGATTATTAGCACGAATATGTACACGTATCTCCATTACTAATATATTAATTATATATTATTTACAATATTGTTTGTACTATTATTTTTATTATTAGGGCTCCGTTGTGGCCTCAAAAAGCTTCTTTCTGACCTCTTTTGCCAGTTCGAGTGTATCCATGCCCCAAACACCAGGTGACTCAAAGCTGAACGCCATTACAACGTGGACTTGAAGAAGATGCGCGTATTGGCGCCGTTTGTGCGTCTTGGTGAATAATGTGGCCAACGCCCGCGCTGGCTAATCCACGACAGTTAAAGCATACGTGCCGGAAACAGTCCGGAGACGTCCCAGGCCAGCGGCCGATTATAGTCTCAGTTCCGTCTAGTTAGGCCATCCGGTCGAAGAATGTCGTCCCTTTGCAGACCAGCGGACTCCTGTGTAAGGTGGCAGCCGGCTTGTCTGAAGCGCTTCAATGCCAAGTCTGGGGCTACTGACAATGCGGAATGTCGTCAGCCAGCTTACTGCCGACGAGCTCAAACGGAAACACATCGCATCACGCCCTGGCGACGTCGAATGGGATCGCTTTCAGTTTAATGACGTCTACCACTAGTTTGCAGACCGGCGAAAGGGTTATATCGGTAGCCTGAATGGTGATTTTTGGTCCCACCTCTTCTGCCTGGTAACCTGTCTTCAGAAGGAGGATGAGGACTTAAATAACACAATCTCTCACACGATAGTAATATAAGTCAATACACCTCGGCGTACTAGTGCTCTCACCTTCGATTTTTACTGAAACTGTTAAATAAATATAAATAAAATAAATTTGTGGATATTTTTATTCGACGTTTCCTTTGAGATCTGGGTAAGCAAATATATCAATAGTGAAGGACCCATCCCTTTGTGGATTATCGCCAGGCCCACCGCCATGAGAGTGAACATTAGTGGCGACGAAGCTGGTACATTTCCGTTGGCTTGGCGAACAGCAATTGTCCGGAAGCCTACAGTTTCTATAGTCTCAACTTATACCAGAAGAGCTGGAACCGACTTGAAATAATCGCAACGGCGCGGGCGGCCAATCTTCTCTAATATCTCCTCAACGAAGTTCCCACTGCCACTACTGTACATCCAATAAGAAATCATTGGGAAGTTCTGGGGACGACGGTGTTGTCTTCGGCCAGTAGGATCCTCGCCTGTTTGAGACGGGCGCCGACCAGCAGAAAGATTTCACTTATTGGCCGGCCGTGCGAAGGTTTTAAATCTGCGCAGTGGGCAACCATTAACATCAAAACGCTCCATATTGAATGTCTCTTCTAAAATCACAATATCATAACCTGCGAGGTCGCTGTTTGGGACAGCCGGAAGCACTGTCTATGCGATTCCACTGGTACTTGAGTGGTCGGCCTCCAAAGCGATTTGACCGGTAGTTGCGGTTGTTGCCCGGTCTAAACGTCGTGCTGAGTTGATGTTAATTTACCATGACTATTAAAATCACTCTCACCGGGAGAAACCATAAATGTTTGTTCACACATAGACTAGTCACGTTAGGCAGTAGCAATTAATAAAAGACGTCTACGGTAACGCGGCGGTATAACAACTCCGTACTTGAATACAGAAACGGAGACTGTTCTCTTGACATAACTTTATCTTAACATGATGGTTTTCCTTCACTACATTTTACTATTACTCTTAGTTATCTTAGTAAAACATTATCTATTATTTTTATAGCAAAATAGCAAAAACAGGTTATTCATAAAGTCTGAGTTTATAAAAATGTATGCGTATATATATATATATATATATATATATATATATGATTGATTCATTCGCTTGAAAGGTGTGAGTACAGATTGCCTATATTGCACTCCCCAGTTTTTCTCGCTTATAGGTTGAGCACCTTCCATCGGGATAACCTCTGCTACGTAATTTCGACCTGAGCTTTTTCTGCATCCCATGGATTAGTACTAACGCCTCTCCGAATTCTAAATCCCTCGTCCCCCTCAATCGTTCACACTCCCTAACCAAATGGTCTAAAGTTTTTCGAGCTGACTCTCAGCCAAGATTTAACGTCCACGGAATTGTTTTTCACATTGCTTCACAGACGGACCCCCATAAATACAAATGTGCAACGGTGGGGTTCGAACCCGCGCACCTATATGTCTCCTCCAGTTGCGAGGCGCAGGCTTAAGCCACCACGCCACCGGGCTCGACCAAATGGTCTACCGTTTCCTCTCTCGTCCCGCATGTCCGACAAACCGTTGTTTCTAATTTCTCGTAGCAGTCCCGCTGCACCCTCGTGTCTAACATACCTGCTCTCACTTCCGCGAACAGTTCGCTTGTATTATTGTATAGCCATTCTCCTTCACGCCCTTCCAATTTCAAATTCCCGTATGCTTCTTTTAGACTTATAGACATATACATATGCTGCATTTACCTAACTTTTCATTTGCCCACTGGACAGAGCAGTGTCTGCCCATTGTTTACTAATGAGTCCTATCTGTCTTACCGCAAATTCCACCCCCCTGTCCCATTTTGTTTTTACTTACATTGCTTTTTGTACCTAGTCTATATTCTTCACCCTTCGTCCAATATTTAATGTCGTAATTCTACTTTAATACTCAGCTTACTTTGTACTTGTCTTTCGATAAATTTTGACATTTCGCCCTCCCCTTCAAGAAACACTCTGCTATAATTGAAACGACACTCCAATAAAAACCTAGTTACTCCTCTCTGAATACATTCTAATTTCCTCTATGAACCCAAAGTTTCCGATTGTCAGACCTGGCACATACATTGCCTTTCAAATGTCCCTTGTTCCACTTATGCAACTTATTTAATTCCTACCCTCCCTGCTTTTATTATTCTTAGCATTTCTTCTTCTTTTAACAATTTTCCTTGATGCTATAGTCACGCCTAAATATTTCTACTGATCCTGATACCGTAGCTGCCTCCCCTGTATTTTTAGCTTCCGCTCCAATGTAACCCCAGAAAATACTAGAATGGCGCTCTCCTCTTCGTTAAACACCAAATTTAGTTCATCTGTTGCCTCCGCACAGACACCAAGCATTTATTAAATTTCTCCTACGTCCTTTCCAAAAGCAACCATATAATCTGCAAATTCTCGCCAGCCTGCCACCCCAATGCGATGTTATAAACTTTTCTCGCGATTATTTCTATATACATGAACAAAAGAAAAAAAATGCCCCTTTAGCAACACTACATTCACTCGTTTCCTCCCTCATTTCGTTTGATCATTACTGTGCTTTCCCTAAAAATATTTTCTAATAAGCCTATCTAACTTGCGTCGAATCCTTCCTCCGCGATACACTTATACAAGGTATCTCTATAAGCCACATCGTAAGCTTTTCTTAAATATGAAAAACAGCACAACCTGTCCCCTCATCTTAGATATCTCAACTTGTCAAGCCCGGTGGCGTGGTGGCTTAAGTCTGCGCCTCGCAACCGGAGGAGACACATAAGTGAGCGGGTTCGAGCCCCACCGTTGCACATTTGTATTTACGGGGATCCGTCTATGAAGCAATGTGAAAAACAGTTCCGTGGACGTTAAATCTTGGCTGAGGATCAGCCCGAAAACTTTACTTACTTACTTACTTTACTAGATATCTCAACTTTACTTTCTTCACTGTTATTCCGTCTAACCCACATGCCGTCTTCTCTTTCATTATTCTAATAACTTGTTCATTTTCTCTCTCTCTCTCTCTATATATATATATATATATATATATATTCTCGGTTTCCCTTCAGTGACTCCACTACTGATACAAAAAATAAGGCTTATACCGCCTCATTTATTTCTTCTTTTGTGTACACTTGCTTGTGCTCGAAATTAGCCACGCTTTTCCCGTGTTGACCAAATATGTCCAGAACCGCTTTACTCGTTGTTCTCTTGCAGCCCCCAATATAAATGTTTGTATATCCTGTCGTTTTAATCCTTCTTGTAACAAATGCTGAACCTTTGCTTGCATATATTTGTGCCCGCAATCTTCTTCTAAACCCGGGCCTCTAACTGCCACTTTCCTGTGCTCCTTGCTCCATTTCTTTCTTTCCAATATTGCTTTCTCAATCTCCTCATTCCACCACCTCGTTTCCCCCCACTCTTACACGCTTAACTATTGTATAACATGAATTTATCTCGTATTATTTTATGCATTTCATCTAAATCCATTTGTATGGTATTTACTGACAGCTGTTTAATTTCACCTATTTTATGAATGCCTATTTCTGTTTGTCTATCCCCTTCCTGTCTACCTACAACGTATTAGTAGCTATTCCTCGCTCCGTAGCTTCCACCCAGTTATGATCACTGCCAATATTCTATTCCTTCATCTATAATCATTTATCCTACCAATTATACCCCTATGTTTCCTTTTACCTTTCTGAATTCCCGTATCTTTCCTTTTTAATACCCTTATTTTTCCTTTAACCTTTTTTAATGTTTCTTTCCTTTTTAATAATATAATCCATACATGGCTTTCTATTCCCCTGACTATTTGTATACTTCCCTACCACTACTTTAACTAAGTTTAGTATATTCAGCCCTGTTGTTGATACCCATTTAATAGCTCTTCCCTTCAATATCCTCCCTCCCGTTCAGCTGATAAATGTGGGTTCGCGTGTCTCCAAGACACATAGTTCCCGTTCCATCACTACTTGGGGCCGCCTTTGTTAATTCACTGTACAATGCTCTACCTTCCTTTGATGTATAACTCGGCGCCCCTGTAAGTGTAATTACCTCGCTAAGCCTTTCAATATCAACCACCACCAAGTCTTTAATTTTCAATCCCGTCACTTTCCTATATAATATTTGCTTTCCTTAACAAATATATACGTACACTTCTCTAAACTATTTTTTCCTGTCCCCATCTATTATATATATATATATATATATATATTCATAGGTCGACGTTGTTCTTTCGCAAACCTCCATAAGTGATTGTATGTTGTTCAAAGCTTCACAGCAAACACTTATAATAAAAGGACATTCCGCGAACCTGCATATAAGTTCACGTTTTTCAAATTAAATTTATTAGTGTCGCTAAACCTAGATGTTTTGCTACCTTCCGCAATTTCTTAACGCGTATAATATGTTGTATACTATGTTGTCAGGGTCCGAGAGACAGAACAGTAGTCAAATACCAGCCGCTAGAGGAACGCCCGTTCAACGTGAAGAAAATGCCTTGGTATTCTATTGGAAGTGAAGGTAAAGCCACGAACCGTATCGGCGGGCTTTGCGAAGATGGGAAGGAGATTGTGCAAAAACACAGTATCCGGCTTTTCGTAGGAATATTTATTCATATGCACATCTGATATAGGCAACTCTCATTCATGAAGTAAGTGCAGTAGAAGCGTCGAGTTTTTACACCGGTCGGAAATTCCTCAGCTTCCTATATGTGACTATACTTGGTTTAGCTGTGTGCGCCATTTTCCTAAAGTTTGTCAGGGGGAAGTCTAGGCATAATCGAGCCCACCTGTTCGGCGTGTTGACTGGTAGGAGACTAGTATATAGCTATCATTCTGTCTTAGCTTTTTTTTACAATCTATAGGGCGTCTATACTGTACTTATTTGGACTTTTCCCGGCCGAGGAGTGTATAAGCAGGCCAATGCTCAACCCGATTTAACAATCAAGAAGAAGAAGTCATTCTACCCGAATAGATTTTGATCCTACACATGGAAACGCCTCAGTTTTTCGAAAGCCGTGCATTAGCCGCTTAGGCCACCATTGCTACGCGGCCAATGCGTTGAGCATTCGATAGATATCCCAACACCAACCGCTGCTTCTTATTGCCAGATCATGCCGTTTGAGTTTACTATTAGCCCCTGAGACTGTCCGACTCTCCTACCTAAAGAAAGGGCCATAATACGGGTTTAAGGCATGATGGAGACAATTTCTGGAAGAAGATTCCAGCACTTCGTTTCCAACTTTAGCCAAGCCATACTGCGTTCATACTGGAATCACCACTGTTATAAATGGACAGCAACAACCTGAGTTTATGGGCTGGTATTACGTGAGCCGGATTGGGCGACTGACAATCAGTGCATCGTAGACAGAAATATCGAAGTGAATATCGAGTCAGTACGCTTTGGAGAACGCGGCTAGTGCAATCGCGGTGCGCGGAGTACGGGTGATCTTGTGACGGGAAAGATAAAGACGTGTTAATGCCGAACGTCGTGTCACCGTAGGTAACGGTGATGCACATGGTGAAGCGTACTGGACTACTGGACTGATAGGCGGTGGTGATGGTATAGTGGTAGTTCTGGTAGTAGTTATATTATGTATTCTCAAACAAACATGCATCGATGCACGTCTCAGCTAACGCCAATGTGCGCGGCCATTGTTCCCCGTTTCGATGCAGAGGTAGAGGTGTGCGTAAGTCACGCACTTACTTTTTGCAACATCGAGTGGGACTTGATGTCCATGCTGCTGGAAGAGGCGCGTATCTAATGGGTTGTTCCATAAGTCCGTTCCGATTTTTCACTTATTTTTGAAGACACACGTCGTTACAACGGAAAGCTTTTATTGAACGCTGTATTGCCCACGTTGTTCAACTACCTTAGCCCAACGTTCAGGTCAGCCCATGATTCCATCCCACCAGAAGGTGGCGTCCTGGCTTCCGAAGTAATGGTCTATATACGTTTTAACACCTTTCAAAGAATTGAATTCTTCCAAAGAATCGAAGGGACCGAAACAGATGATAATTCGATGGAGCATGGTCAGAACTATACGCAAGATGTGGCAAAATATCATATGTAAACTCGATTAACTTCTTGATA
This sequence comes from Dermanyssus gallinae, assembly GCA_003439945.1. Classification (NCBI taxonomy): domain Eukaryota; kingdom Metazoa; phylum Arthropoda; class Arachnida; order Mesostigmata; family Dermanyssidae; genus Dermanyssus; species Dermanyssus gallinae. The sequence continues at coordinate 294,176 of QVRM01004797.1, forward strand.
GTAAGCAAAGATGTGTGCGCTCTTGCAGCAGCTCATAAAAGATCACCCCTTGGCACCCCACCAAACACTTAACATCACTTTTCTTGTATGGGGTCCGGGTTTGGCAATTGCTTGGGCTTACCCCAGTTTGCGACTGCAGAGCGCGTGCGGCATCCATACATCCAACTTGCTGACGAATCCTTCCGCATGGAGGTGCCTTTGAACGATCCCTGTGGTACGTCGATAATGGATGCTTAGGTAATATATATGCTGCCGCTCTAAGCGCCCCTGATATAAAAGGGTGACATGTGTATTTAGGTATACATCCCAAGCAAACAATAAATCAATCAATCAATGGACACGATCTCGCGCAACGACAGGTGTGGGTTTCGTTGGACCACTGTTGTTGATGCGGCCATGTCCAATGTCACATGGCGTCCTGGCTGGTCTCGAGCGTTAACGCTGAAATAACGCCAATCTAAGCTAAATCGGGCAAATCACTTTTAAACTGTCCTGTCTGTTACTTCCTCTCCGCCATACATTTTGCATATCTTCGTCACGACTTGGCTTGCATTCTTTCAGTTCCAGAAATAAAATAGCTTTATTTCACTCAATTTGAGTATAATTGAGGGCGGTTTTGGGAGGCTACGTCACCAATAGCTTATTGCCTTCATTGAACTGAACCCTTAAAGTTCCGGCTTGAAATTACTCGCGTAAAAGTGCGTAAATGCAACAATAGCAGCAGCAACAACATCTCATACGTAATATTACGGTTTGGATCAAGGCACACACCAGTCCAATGTCGTTATTATTTCTTCTGCAGAAAACTTTGATGACACACCAGACTAATATTGATACAGAACTGTGTATGTGTCTACTGAGGTGTCCACTATAATGTGCACGTTTCTCTCTCTCTGTATATATATATATACTTTTTGTGTGCACCAATCATGCATATTAGACCAGTCGGTGACCTAACAACATGCATATCGTCAAAGGACTCTGGGCTTCACTTTTACATCTGGCTTAAATCTATTTTTTGTAAGACTAAGAAATGCTTTCTCCGTTACGACTACTTACCAGGAATTATAACAACACGCGCAGAATTTTCAGAAAAGTGAAGGAGTGATTAGCTCCACGAATTATATGAAACCCGTGACCCCGACATAGGAGCACAAAATGTGCCATTGCGAAACAACCATCCTCTGAAGAACATATAACGTTTCTCTGAAGAACATCTAACGCCGGCTAGAGGTGCGACATAGTCGTTTAGAAGAGAATTTGCAAAACATGAAGTTTTGCCGGGTAATCGAGATTCAGTGTTATGAGCTTTGTAAATGACGTCCGTCAAAGTCTTGAGAAGAAGAAAACGGTTGCTGCTCTATTTGTTGACCTGAGAAAGGCGTTTGATACCGTCGACATTAATATTCTGATTACCAAACTAGGAGCCTATGGAGCTGACGAACGTGTTCAATCGTGGGTACGTTCTTTTATGTCAGAAAGACAACAAATGGTGCAGATCGGGCAGAAGTTTTCAGATATCGAGAACATATCAGTTGGAGTAGCTCAAGGGAGTATCGGCGGCCCACTGCTGTTCAATATATTTATCAACGATATATTTGAAGTACCAAAACACGGCCGACTGACCCTATTTGCTGATGATACCACAGCACTCTTTGTCGGCGATTCCCGACAAGAGGTAGAGCAGATCATTAAAGAAGACCTTAAGCGACTTTCAGATTGGTTTAGAGCCAATGGCTTGTCCGTGAATTGGTCGAAAACCGGTGTTATCCAGTTCTTATCGCCGAGAGGTGTCCTAAGTATGAACAATGAGACATTTCAATGCGGAAACCACACTCTTAGGCTGATGAATGAGACAAAATTCTTAGGCGTTGTCCTGGATTCCCGGTTATCGTTTAAAGCTCATACAGATCACATTCGTAAAAAGATTGTAGGGAGCATTGCTGCTCTGTTCAAGAGTCGTAATATTCTGCCCCGTGATTGTCTGCTCGCCATGTACTACGCCTACGTTCATAGTTATCTGACTTACGCAGTCGAAATATTTGGAATGACTTATATGCGTTTTTTATGCCCCATACATCGCTTGCCTTGCGCGTAATATGGGGATATCCACCATGGGAGTCCCTTCGTTATAAATACGTAGAGATGTCGATTCTGCCTTACCCTCTGCAAATAGAGATGTCTGTCGTAATAGAGATCAAACGAATTTTAATGGGACTTCATCCCAACCTGCTCAATCTTTCCCATTCGACATCAACCATGAACACAAGGGGATCACACACACAACTTCTGATCTTGTCTACAGCTTCATGTAACCAATCTCGTTTCTCAATATCAAATCTCGGTGCCACATATTGGAACAAGCTCCCCGCAGATGTGCGCGCAACCTCTTCTTTGACAATATTCAAACAAAGTGCGAAGCAATACTATTTAGGTACCTTACTAACATAAGCCGAACATGATAATAATTATAATGACAGTAAATAAAATTATAAAAAGACATGCAATATAAACACTCCATACTAGCCTTTGGTGGCTTTGAGGAGCTGTGAACCTCTGTACAAATGTAAACCACTTATGAGAATAATAAAACCTATCTATCTATCTATCTATCTAGTGCATGCATAAATGATCTACTCCATCAGACAAATAAAATTATACGTTATTCGGGAGAAGCAGAATTTTCTCACGAACACGACGATAGTTATCTCGCAATAGCACATTGTATGCTCCTATGTCGAGCAAAAACACCAATGTCACAAATTAAAGTAATTTAACTCTCACTACGAAACAAGACTTCTTAGAGATTATGTTCCATTGGAAAAAACATTTGCTTTAACGAGCCCTACAATTCGTATTACTGATTTTCTAGCACCCTGTATATACGTATATTTTGTTTTACAATTCCGAAATATATTTGTTTAATATTTAGCAAGGCCATTACATTTATCTTCATAGTTTCATTGCTCATATTGTGTAGACCCATCGGCACGCCCAGCGATAAGTGCTGGCCTAAAAATGTCACCTTGAGATAAATGTGCACTAATCTGTTAGAGAATGCCTCTCCTCGCGCGCATTCTTCTTACCCTTGATTAAATATAAATATCACAATGCTGGCCAGTTTCACATTTATGCATGGATCGTATTGTCAAGTTTGACTCTCTTCTCTAAGGGCAGCCAGGATACTGCAAATAGGCTCGTATTTGCGGTTTTGTCAACAAGTTTTTTTATGTGAAAGTGAACTCTGACTGTGGAGATTTAAGATATTTTGACACACTAGCGTGTGGTTTGAAATTTAAATTATTGTTTTAAGTTTACAAGTCACCAAAAGGAAATGCCACATCGAGTGATAGAGACGTCCACCGTCATGCAGAGAACATTTGTGACATCTCTATCTGCTTTTAGAATGATTGGCTAATCTATCTTCAATTCGCATGCTCACGGAGAACCAGTTATAAAGCATTCTCCAAATTAGCAAATCAAACAACGGAAGGCCATGCTATACTGACTTATATACATAGCATGAAATCCTGGGTGCTCCTGGCGTTCGGACCCAGCAGCTGATCTGCACACTCGGCAGTTTGTTAAACCTGTCATCCGGTGATAACAGATCATCGTCCTTTATCAAACAACGCCTAAAGTGGTCTCGGTCTGGCCTCATCGAAACGGACACGTGATAGACACAATTTACGCCCGCTAAGCACATTAACTAAGCTAATCCGTCGTGATATGTGTAACATATACATAATGTATTCTACGGAAAATAAATTATGTTGCATACCATGGACCGGCATGGATACTAAGAAAGCAAGAACACTAGCTAGATTAAACAAAAATATGTGCTATTGATTGTACTCTATCTTACAGTGTATCTAAAAATGTTGATTTTATTTTTCAGTGTGAGACGGACGCCAAGCTCGCTCTTAAAAATGCTTTCCGATGCTTCCGGCTGGATCGTGGCTCGAGGGGCGGATGAGTGGACATTCTAGTCTAAGCTCGTTTAAATGTTATAGCCGGTGAACACATCGCAGTCACTCTAGTCACTTCGCACAACAAGTTTTGCCTTTTTTGTTTTTCCGCATTGAATACTGGTGATAGTAGTATGTCGCGCGCAATGGATCAACGAAGGCTACGACGCTATCAACTTCTACTGTCACTTTGACGGACCCGTGATTATCATTGGCGACTTTAATCTACCTCGAATCGGCCAGGGTTCTGCGGAACCATTTTTACCAAAAAAAGTAGTCAGACACATAACCAATTATATCACCGCAAATGATCTTTTTGACACTTTTCAGCACGGGTTTGTGGCTCGACGCTCTAGTGGTTGCTCCGGTCGCTCCGAGTGAAATGCGGGGAAGCTATTAGTAAGCCGCCGCTTGTGCAGGGACAATGGCATGGAGCTTCCATTCCGAAATGCTTCGTCTTGAAACATGGCCTTTCTATCTGGACTATCCCCTCAAAGAAACAACATTGCCTACCGTAAATGTTGCACGAGATCCTGGTGTCTTAATGTCAACAGATTTGTACATTTTAGAGACCTAATTAAATCAACATCTATACATGTGAACATGCTATTCTGTTATTTCATCATCAAGAACCCAAATATGTATATTCGCCTGATCAATTGTATTATGGCCCATCAATTTGCCGAAGCGTGGTGCATTCGTCTGCGTCTCGCGACTGGAGAAGGCACATAGGTGCGCGGGTTCGAGCCCTACCGTTGCACATTTGTATTTATGGGGGTCCGTCTATAAAGCAATGCGAAAAGCAGTCCTATGGGCGTTAAATTTTGGCTAAGAGTCAGTCCAGAAAGTATTTAGACCATTAATTATGCGGCTAATATTGCTCACCCGTCTGGAGCCAAAACTTGTGCACATATATAAGACTTATTGAAGGCATCCAGAGGAGAATTCTAAACGGCTCTGTAGAAAATGTGATATCGAGCCGAACGCTGTAAACTTTCAGTCGCTGTCAACTTTATTTAAGAACAACGACGCCCAGGCACTATTGCAGCTTGTGAGCGCTGATGTTATTGACCGCTCATTCAATGTGACATGTAATGTTATTACCAAAATGTATTGCAATACTTAATCAATAAAATGTTCGCCTGACGTGTAGCCAGTGGATCGCACAACAAGGCGACTTCGCAGCCTTCACTGCCTTCCAGCCTCCTTCCGCCTTTTTTTCAGTAAATAAAGGCGCATTCCATTATAAGTGTACCGAGCAAGATGGCTTAGTGGCAAAGCCTTTGCCTTGCATTTGGGACTGGGTTCGAGACCCAGACCAGCCACTCTTAAATTGGTTTGCATGGTTTCCAATTTAGACAAGGTAAATGCCGGAGTGGATTAAAATTAACCATGGCATGAAAAAAACCGTACACGGGCAATAGCCTTACGAAAATCTAAAAAAAAAGCATTTCATTATAAATCAATGTAAAATGCAATTAGGCAGATACTCTTTGGTGAGTTGTATGTGATCACACGAATTGAACGTTTAAACTAGAGCTAATTAGCAGTACATAAAGAATGTCTGTAGACGGGACAGTGTGATGAAGATAGCCTGCAATTAATGCGCGAGTTCGATCGCCTAGACGACGCATAATAGGTAGAGGATTTGTGCGTTGTGTAGCTCAATCGCTTAAAATTAATAGAGAAATAAAAACTGCGCGTGAATTGTGCTATAACCTCCTTGTTAGTTCGTAAAAGCTGTATGTACTATTTTGAGGTAACCACAATTTTATGAGACTCTATTATTTCATTAATAACTTCAAATAATATAAACATATAATGTAAGTACTACTGAAGTAGCGGAACGTCCAAATAACACACCAGAGCAACTCACAGTAAACCTCGATGCAAACGCGAACAATACGTAACAATATATTCGTGAAATGTCATTCAACTCAGATGTGTCTGATACCAGTACCGTGATTAGTATCTTCAAGCGGTGCCTGTTGTCCACTTGTTGTGCCTTTTAGCTAATATGCATATTAACATAATTAAATAAGTGCAGTTTACCTAAATGAAAAAGCGGCATTTATAATCAAAACAGTCTCGCTTGATTCAAATAAGATCTTCGTCGAAATAGTATATCTAGAAAACCTAGCTTGGTATACAGATATCCAAATACTTCACAAAGGAGATTCTTCTCCGAACGAATCACAAGGCTGGGATAACAATGCACACCGTTGCTACAGCTTAGCGGCTATATTTGTACTATAGTCTCGAATTTCACACCAAGGTTCTTAACTGTTCCCTATTGCCAGCGTATACGCATTAAACATAACTTACTTGAATCACTCATCAACAATTATCCTAATGCTACTTAAAGCGTACTTTGAAAGCTGCTGTATTGCTCGAATATCAAACAGAAATTACAAATAGATCAAAAACGGCTAGTTTTCTTCATACAAGAAACAATGGCGATATCTATTGTACAGAGCAACGTATTTTTTGCCATTTTTGCCAACTAAAAATGTAGTACATCGTTACTACAATCACTTCTGTTAAACACTACTGTAAATTTATGACCAAAATAAATGATTCCCATTACGGTCGTTATATACAAGAACATCTGTATACATGGTTCACAAATATGGAGGTCCGCTCCATGCGCAGGATACAACGGACGCAGTTATCAGACATAGATAACCAAATGGTTGACCGATGGAATCAGCACCCAGAACGATGGGTACGGACATATATCCTAAATATTGGTGCACTAGCTTGTGCTGACCTCCGTATCGCCAAGAACCCCATGTTCGGCTCGCATATGATACACCGTCTCTCCTTGGCTACCGAACGCCTGTTCGCATATTCCACACTTGTACCTGTTAAAATGATTGGAATGATACAGGTAACACGAAAACAGACCAATAAGACCAAATCTGTCGATTATATATATATATATATATATATATATATATAACAGCGAAACAAACACACGTAAATATAATTAAACAAATAGTGTATGTACTACCTGACAAGCGTCGTGGCCGATGTAGCTTGAGATTTCTGCACAGCTCCGTGCTTCATCACCAGATGGCGCTGTAGTGTAGACTCCTTTATAAATGCTGCCGAGCAGTTAGGTTGAGGGCATTGAAGCCACATAACAGGCGGTGCCGCAGTAGTTGACGCAGCGGATGCCATCAATTGAACTCCTCCAGAGTCTAATCCGCCCAGCTGTTCCCTTTCAAGTATGACCTCCTGTATTGAAACACAGATGATGTTAGGTCAGTAATTACGACTAAGTATATCGTTAGTGTGTGCCCCACCTAGGAGCCTAGGGTGCGTATAAACACACACGTGAGTGTGGCTTTATGGTTATAGTTATTTTTCCTGATAGTTAGGGTGTAACTAAATTATTTCAGGCGCGAGCTCAGGCTAATACAGGGTCTGATCTTTCCAGGCCTCTTCTATTTGAACTTATTCATTGATATTTTAACACACAACTGGTAGGTTCTAAACGGTAAATCGATTAAAAGAAGGCATGACTTCTCGAAACAGGAAGACACTTTTTATGGATAATTGTATTATTAGTTGTTGAGGGGGGCGCTATTTTACACTAAATATATAGAGCGATAAAGTAATAATATTAGTTGTCACAGCAACAACAGCAATTGTAATTTATCTCGCACCGAGACAAACATTTTATCTGTTTCCAAATGCAACACACACACAATCAATGAATAAAAAATATTTTCCTGCTGAGTTTAACATTCGTCGGGGCGCTATTTGATCATCGCAACAAAGCAATCAGTTCTGGCATCGTTGGTCAGAACAAGCAAACATCAGTTGATTATAATGGCCATTCTGCCGAAAAAAAAATTTACATCGTTGCTGGCAATCTGGAATTAGAGGCAAAACTCACAGATATATGTGTTTTTTAGGTTAAAAAACAACACATTGATTTAAAGAAAATCTTAAGATTAATAGCAGCGAACAAAGAGGAAGCCGCGGCAAGGATGGAAGTATCATTAGTACTAGGTAACAACAGTAATAGTACCGTATAATATGTATATATATATCATAACCGCAGAATGAATAGAGCCTACTCGCGCACTGAATGAAACAAAAAGAGAAACCAAAAACACCGGCGAATCCGCCCCGTGACTCCATTGACGGTCTGGCCTGGCTACAAATGCATGGCAAATGCCCGGACAGACATACCTGCTCGCCGCCATTAGTAGAGCCTAACGCGAGACTTAGCGTGCCCTGCTGCTGAAGTTGTTCGGCGAGACCCGGATGGGCGACCAGCAACAAATCGTCGAGCTCGAATAGCTCGTACTCCGTGTTGCTGTCCGAGTTGATCGCAATGAAACGCCGAGCGGACTCGTTGCTGCTACCACCAGTGCCAGCCGTTGACAACGACGACGACGACACCGCTGCCGTATGAAGAAGACTGCCGGCATCAGCGGCCGCTGCGGTCAGCTGCAACTGTACCGGAGCAGCAGCAGCCGTCGCCGCAGAGTCCTGGTCCTGCATCGACCCCGTCTGGTCGCGGCTACGTGGCTGTTGCAGTTGAGTCTCGAGCGACGGGTTATCCCGCAAGTGCTCCTGAAGGTGCAGTTTTCGGCGTCCTGAGGTCCGAAACCTGTTGCGTGACGTGATAGGCGAGAACTGTTATGCTTAACTATGCCGGACTCGACTGTCATTGCTGACCTACGGCCAAACCATGTAGAGTTAGTAACCGGTTGGTCAGAGGGCTCCCGTTATTTTTCACCTTAATTCAAATTATATTCTTTTTCAAACATAGGTTCCTTTTCGTTCACCTTTCCGAAAAAGAAAAGAATATACAACTAGTGCAATTAAAAATTGCCGCAAAACTGACTCAGTTTTTAAGCCAAACAGAACTTCCAAAAGCAGCCACAATAACCATGCGTCATCCTAATTCAAACAATCTATTTTGGAAAGAAGGATCCATTCACTATGTATAGTATATTTATAGGAAGCAAGCTACCAGCGTTGAGACAACAAGACAAAAAACTATAATATATATATATATATATATATTCGTATGCAAAATTTTGCAAGGTCAGACATTAGACGTAAGTGCACAAATGTGCCAGTGGATCGGAGTTTACCTTGAGGGACAGAACGAACACGCAAAGGGTCGTGCTCCAGTATGAAGCCGCATGTGAACAATCAGCGAACCCATAGTGGCAAACCCCCGAGAGCACACCTCACACGGATAGAGGCGTAGTCCCGAATGTGTGCGCACATGGACGTCCAGCGATGATTTCACTGTAGAATTAGCAAATGCCATCGACATCCCCCGACACACAGACACACCGAGTCCAGTTACATATGAATTATAAGTCAAAGATAAATTATATGTCTGTAACGTTTCGAACAATACGCCAGAGTCACATACAATACTGTGCGATTATCAATAGAGCGCCACAACTAAAAGCCTGTTCAAATCAGATGTTTGGCTAGCTAACCTGAGAATGCCTTTCCGCAGATCGTGCACGAATACGGCCGCTCCCCCGTATGTGTCCGCATGTGTCGAATGAGGTCTGAATTCTTCTTAAACCCACGTCCACACTGAGAGCACCGGTGTATCAGCTGGGCTGGATTAACCGCTTTTGCTGGTCGTCGCGCCGCCTCTCCCAGTAGATGGGTCCTGGAAATTAAACGAATTGAAACCCGTTGTTCTTAACTTTACTCTGATTTCATTATGGTCGCCGTAATTAGCTGTCAGTTCCCGGAAATTAAGTTTCTGAACACCTTTTTGAATGGAGTCGTATATTTACTAGAATGGCAAATATCTGGTGACGTTATTACTGCAATTGCAATAAATATCGATCCTCGACTAGTGAAACGAAAGCTGCGTTTAGCTTTCAACTCAGTGTATATATTGTCAAGTTACGAACAAACTTGTATTAAGTTTATCACATATTACACACAGCACCGAGCAAGATGCCTTAGTAGCAAATGCAAACAGAAGATAGATGGGAAATGAAGTAGAGATATTCACGCTCATAGCTTTACGAATGCAGTATATAGGATATTACTCCCAATTCGAGTTCACGTTAGATTTTCTGCTGCTGACTGCTAGAAAACACCTAGAAACAGAGACTGTGAAGCAAATACGCAGGCTACCTCCTTGATAGCCCCCAAACAGCGCTAGCAAAAATTCTTGCGAGAACTCTTATAAGAATTTTAAATGACAATCAGGAATTACACATTATACTGAATGTGTGTACCCATTGACAACCACAAGTATGTTAAACAATACGAGCATATAAACCAACTAGATATGCCTCGCTAGCAGTGCGACTATAATCGGGTACCGTTTGGCGTCGTTTGCGCTGGTCATCAAGGCGCGCTCAAAAAGAGACGTCGCTTCGCGAGGGTTCTTGTTAGCCAGCTCGTCGCTCGCCTCAATCTGAATCAGCCGCGTCAAGTTCCCGGCAGTCGCAGGCCCAAATGCGCTTGAGCCATGTGCGAGCGAGCCATCACCTGCACGATTGCCCGAATGTCGGACTTTCTCTCGTGCCAGGCGACGAACCAGGTTACGGTGTGCCGCAATTCCATGGTCCTTCTGCAGGGGAGCAAACGCATGTTGCTTTTATGTATATATTAGATATGCATTTTTATATGGATATGGTATGGTCTGGGAGATTAATGCGCTAGTCATGGTCGTCATCTGGCGGGGTGTTGTCGGTTCGATTCCAGTTGTGGATCAAATTTGATGCGATGCTCATTGCGAATAGATGACAAAGCAACCGCTGAGAGTCATCGACCATACTACAATCACTGATGGGGAGACCAGTGGCATATGAACTAAGGTGTACACGTAAAGCGAATATATATATATATATATATATATATATATATATATATATATATATATAAGCGACTCATCCGTCCATAGATCGACCAATAGAAACCTTGACGTGATCTCGAAGCGCGGTCTCGTCATCCGCCTCGGCTCCACAGTGAGGACACGGCGGTAAGGTAAATGTCCCTGAAGTAGACTTTTCCAAATGACCGGAGTCATCCTGAGTACTGTCCGTATGCTGTATGGATGCGGCGGCCTCTTCGCAAACTCGTAGATGAGCCATGAGAGATCCAGATGAGGGAAACAGCTGACTGCAGCCACTGCATCTATACAGGGACAAACGAACAACGACAAGACGCGTTATTGGTATAGCCCTGTTTTTCCCTACCGGCTTCCTCCCCTTTCCCCTCTTTGGGATAATGTTGAATTACCTAAAAATCTTCAGGTTTTTGATCATTGAATCGCGCCGTTTCCCTCCGATCCCCATTTGCTGCCCTAACATACGACCTCCAAAGCAAGTCAAGTGCATACATTTGGAAGTATATATATATATATATATATATATGGTAAATTAAATATTTGCACCTTTCATTTTTGCAGAATGCATGCACTAGAATGACTAAATCGTAAGCATTAATACCTGTAATTGATTATGCCGTAAGTGCTCTCAGCGGGTGTTACGTCGTTTCCTTGCGTCTGGTCCACCGATATAAGTGAGCCTGGAATAGTGTCTGTTATTGTCAATAACTAATACATAATAGTATTAGTTATTGACTTAGTCAGTAACTGACTAAGTCAATACTAATACTATTATGTACTCACCCACCATTACACGTTAAAACTCGCATTCGATAATGTTATGTAATTATTACTTAATTCATGAATTTAACTAAGAGTCTGACACACCGCTTATTACATCCATGCTTAAATTGATTGCGTGCACTGCGTGCAGCACCCATACGCGTTGGTGCTTTGCCAAGAAAACTTAAAGCTGACTGTGGATTCTAGTTGTATACTATACCGGCGGACTCTAATTACTGTCGTATGTACTGTCAGCCATCATTATAATGGGCAAATGTTGCTTCAACGTTACCCTTTAGCAAGAATTCAGCCGGTGTCAGTTACAAGCCCTCGAACCTATGGCAGCACCGAACGCTTTTTGGCCCACTGTTTCACGAATAAGCCGAATAACAATCCAATTACATGGAATACGGCGATACATGGAACATAGACAAGGAAGTCCGGCGAATGCTTACCCTCACCCGCGCGAGGAACGTCCTCATGCATAACGACGACTTCCTCTAGTGGAAGATTCGTTTGTTCGGCTTGAGTAGTTAGATGGTGAGCCTGACCAACGGTATCCCGAGACATGGCATCCGCTTGATGGCTTGTTTCAATAGTAGTAGAAGTCGCAACATTATTATTATTATTATTATTACTATTAATACAATTCTTAGGAGCAACGACTGCAGTAGCGGCGGAGACGCCATCAGCTGTGATGTTTCCATAAAGGATCGCAGTACGAGAGCTGCTAATCGTGTGGTCGTTATTTCTGTTGTCATTGTTGCTACTGTTGTTTTCGTTTTCGTCCCTGCCGTCGTTATGGCCGTTCCTATCACCGTCAACTCCTTCACCGTTGCCGTTATTACCGCCACGTTTCTGTTCGTGGTTACTGTTGCTGAGAGTAACAACTCCTTGAACGGTGCTGCTTTCAGTAATGCTGTTCTGCTGCAACAGAAGCGTGATGGCTTCCTCCGTTGTGCCAAGCTGCGCGGCGAGGGACGCAAGATCGATACTTTCCGACGGAATGGTGAACGACGACTCAGTGATGTATCCTACTCCTCCCGTCCCATCGGTGAGGCCTGCAACAGCCAATCTGGTCGGTGCGACACCTTCGGAGGAAAGTGTCCCTGACAGTGTCTGACACTGCTGCGTCTGGGCTGACTCAATGACCACGGGCACAGTGCGGCCAAACTGTTCTGTATCTAACGGTGGGTCGTCAGCAGCAACCAACTGTGGCAACGGCTCATCATGATCTCCGCCTTCTTGACTAACCAACTGCACAACTGCGCCGCCGGAAGCAATCGACGACAAGTCAAAAGATTCCCCAGACGAAACCTGAAAAGGGAGACAAATACACGCATGTATATATATATATATATATATATATATGGAAGTATGACAATATATGATAAAAGCATGACTGTGTAAGGAATCATATGTTACGGATCACGCTCGAGTTAATTTCATTGCAATACTCTCTATATATCGATACTGCATAGAAGGTAATCAGAGTCCGGCGCGGGATCCCTACCGAGCTTTTCTCCATTCAGTCGCCCAACCAGATCGGGTCCGATGGATAAGATTGATCAAATCACAAGCGACGTTATTGACAAGAGAAAGCTACATTCATCAAAAGAACGTACTTGGTGAGAAGACACTAGGTTGTTGGGATCCGAGACGATATGCAGTTGCACAACGGATTCTCGAGCGCGGCGACTTCGGGCCTTCGCCGTCATTTTTGTTGTTGTCAATGTTGTTGCTGTTGTTATTGATGTTGATGCTGTTGTTACTGATGTTGATGTTGTTGCGGCGGCTGTTGTCGTGGTTGTTGTTGCAGCCGCTGTTGCTGCAGGTAATGCATTTATTGTTTCCGTAGCGGGCGTCTGCGATCCTTCCGTCAACTGCGTAACGATAGCGATTAGTGTCAAAAAAATGTACTAGTTATCCACACACACGTGTTGCGAGCACCTTTCAAGGCTACAAAACACCTCTCCGCTTTGCCCATCTATTAGCAAATTATGCAGCCGCCAACATTTAGTTCGGCTTAACTATTCAAAAATGCTTTACTTTTATTAAACGCTATGCCGAATGGAGAGCTTACCCTTCAATGACACACACTTTTGAACTCGTTTGAATCATTTAGGCAACGTCTTTATAGCAAAGTTATATTTAACAGTAATATTAATATTTTTGCAACTACGATCATAAACTGTATTATATAGTGCACATGCATCAAATGCAAGTTTAATTACGCTTTGATTGACTCACCTGGAAGATTTGCTGCTGATTTGCTGCAACATAAGATTCGTCGCGAAGTTCAATTGCGGGTGCAGTATTGCCATGCGCAGTGACGCCTGGCATTTCTTTCTGAACTTCAGGAATGTCTTGTACCTCCTGGATGATTCCTTCACGGAGAACCTCCTCTCGGACAACCTGGATCGTCGATTCTGTTGCCTACAGTAATGATATACAATACATATAGTTTTATTCATCAATTTGTCTTGTCTGATTAAAAATCTATTCAAAGCTTAAGGTTCGCCGTCACTGCTTTTAATATCTGTAAAGCCTACCGAATCAAAGAGAAACTTCACTATACAAAAAGCAGTCAGCCAAAAATTATTCTTAGCTCGAAGTGGCAATAATTATTTGCTTATGCTGTAAGTCCTGCTTCTATGCAACCCAAGAATACACAAAATAAAAACAATGAAACGTTTTCAAACATTTTTTTTATATACTTATAATATTCACACATAGATATGAACTCGGTGCGTCCACTAAATTTAACTTAAAATGTATTCCTTAAGATACTGTGTAAGCTCTTGCTCACATGTTTCTGTTTTTGACCATTCCTCTTATTTGCGCGATTTGGCACCTGCGTGCTTTCTTCTACTTCCAAAATTAAAATCCGATTTGAAAACGCGTGTGTTCGCCTTAGCTCCAGACATTCAGCAGCACGTGGAGTATGTGCTTAAGACTGACTTCTACAAGTATGGCAGTACTAATAAGTATACATATATGCTTTAGAGAAGTATATAACGAAGAATAAACAATGAAATTAGCTTTTTCCCCTGAGAATGTTCATCGTATCAATCCTAAAACATAGCATACGCACGATATGTATGTACATGTATATATATATATATATATATATATATATATATATATATATATATATATATATATATATGTTAATAAAGAGAGAGACAGAGAGAGAGAGCGAGGTACCACTGCACGGCACTCCCATTTCGATTACGGTCGAAAATGCCTTAAACTGTCAATAATTTCAATTCTTAAGCAGCTGTTTTCTTTCAGCCAACAAGTCTTTCTTTTAACGTTCCCTTAATTAAAGCATGACAATCAAATAACGAAATTTCTATTGCCGAAGCAAATCTTTTCCATTGGAGGAGAGACAACAAGTGAGGTAGTAGTACAGTCACGAAGTCATCGTCGTCGCGGCAGGCGCATTCACTTACGTGAGCATGAGCGATGTGCTTCCGTGCCGTTCCGTTGTTGCGAAACCGCCTCTCGCAATAGGGACACACAAAGATACGTGGGTCGAGCAATCCCCCTGTTGTCCGAATACCGCCTGACGTGGCGACACTGCTTGTGCGGGCGCTGACTAGACCATTGTTGTTGCTGCTGGTGCTGTTGTTCTTTTCCGTGTCTGATACACACACACCACAGGAAGCATCATCAGGCTGGCTCTCAGCGCTATTGGCTGCTGGCACTGCGGGTATGGCGTCCTGTCGGTGCTGCGTGCTGCTCGGTCGGCACCCATAAAAGAGCATACATTGATGAACATACATTGATATAAAAATAAGCAAATACACTCATGCGCCTGCGGGTGATGGCGGGCAACAGTGAAGACAGACCGTTGCGTAATAGACTTAAGTATAATTAGGGATACGACTAACATCAGCGAGACTAACGAGAAATAACGACAAAGTACACCAAACTGTTACACGACTGCTTCAAAGAATTGTAATACCTGAAGATCTGTTGTGGCATACACTTCGTGTCTTCCCTGATGAGAAACTATTTACCGCAAAATGCAAAAATCAATCCCAGGAACGATCGGTTCACTTTCTTCACAAGTATGATAGAAGTGGCTGTCTGCGCATATGAGTATGTTTTGGGGCAAGGACGTTATGCCGCCGAATAGCCCCGATTTGAATTCGTTAAACTACTATGTGCGAAGCGTGATTGAGTGAGAGTCTAACAAGTCACGACATACTAACATAAATTCGCTCACTGTGGACGTTTATCACGGGCTTGTATGCGCTTTAGAACCCGATTGGAAAAGTGATCAGCGTGAGGGGTTATACTGAATAAAAATGTTCGTCATAGGTGCTCATGTCTACTAACGCAAAAAAGCTTCATCTAAATGTCTGGTTTCATTTAGGTACGGGCTCAAAAAGGGCGATAAAATACGCGTCAATTAAGAGATGCATATAAAACGCAGCAGGAGTCAGTTGAGAGTTTTAAACATTTTTACATAAAAGACAAAATAGGCTAGGTACGTTACAATTTCGTTTAGAAAGTTTGATTAGAAATTACCGGCACTAGTTTCCTTTTGAATTTAGATGGTTACTGTTAATGGTTTCTCCATGCTCGCGAAATATGTTGAGCATGGGAGCACCTCGGACATCGAAAAAAATGCTGAGCATTGCTTTAGTTGATGAGGGCACAGCTTTAACGTTTTAAAAGGAGGTGACAACACATTCTTCTATTGAATGCTGTCCCGCGTTTTTCGCCTGGCTCGAAATGAGAGAACGAGGGCACTATATATGAAATACACATTTTATGACTTTTTGGCATAACTTGGACGTTATTTTTGACATCTTCCGCCGAATATTTTCCTTCAGCTCGTCGATGGGTCATCAAGCCTTCAGACAAACAAATTCTCATAGGACAGGTCAACGAGCTCCACTCTCTGAGAGCTATCCGTGGCGAACTGGTATAGAACGGCGATATTTATAGACACCTTGCCGTAATAGAAAATAACAATTGAACAAGCACTAGCACTTACCCGTTGGCGTCTTGGGCAGCGTTTTGATCCTTTCCCAACGGGGCGTTCTCCCTATGGCTTTCTTGGTGTCGCCGCAGTGAACCTATGTACAAAACAACAAATATAATGTAATCATGGAATAATACATATATAGGAAATGATTCAATTGAAGATAAACATAGACTGTACATCATTCAGTGTAGGTTGTAAATCATACCTTTTGTGGTAGGTCGGTAGGTCAGTAAATCATACCTTTGGTGGTAAACGAAGCCAAACACTTGGCGCAGTTGAACTCCCTTAATCCGCTGTGTGTTCTAAGGTGTGACTTCAGAATAGAACGTGATGTAAATGACTTAAGGCACTCCCCACACTGGAACGGTTTCTCGCCTGAAATGTACCAACCTCATGGTCCTTAAAATGATTAACACACTTACGATGACAAAGGGTGAGAAAACCCCTATCTGTAAATGTTGTGCTATTTATTAACTCTACCGTACCAAGAAAAGTTGGGTAAACGGCGGTACTCTTAAAACTCTCACGACTTCACGCACTCACTTGAGGCACAACATGCCGTCCACGGCAAGATCGGTGAACAGACACCTAAACTCATTATTTGTCGTTTTATTCTGTCGTTACGTACCCGTGTGCGAACGAAGATGCTGTTTGAGGTGAGAGGACTTTTTGAATTTAAAACCGCACACGGTGCAGGAGAAGGGCCGTTGGCTTTCGGTCACAGGAGACACGGTTTCAGCAGCGCCTGAAGATGATGGCGGGACATCTATACACTGCTGGCCAGACTCATCTGTGCCATTGAGTTCCCCTTGCCCACTCGACTGCGTAACAACTGCAAGCGGACACAGTGTTAGATGCATATCAGATACAAGCACAAACCCAACTACATCCCGAAGCGCATCATCAATTACCCACACTATGTTAATAGTTACGCTACTATGAAGATCAACATGACGTTTATAATCTAATGAGCATAGATGACAAAAACATCTTGTTTAATATGGCACAGTTTTCCTTATACTCAATTTTAGTGCATGAGTACATATTATAACCCACGGCATAACTACTTCAGCAAACATTTCACTTCTAAAAATAGATTGCTCCCAGCTCACCTGTTTCAGAAATCATGATGGGTTCTTGCATGGGCAACATCTCTATTGTTCCTACCAACACTTCGCCATGTATCTGCTCGACGTGGGCTGCCAGTTGATCCTGAGTATCGAAGATGAGCGATTCACACTGTCGACATCTGTTTGATACAGCACAGAAAATGTTTATATATATATATATAACGCGCATGTCGCTCTATGTAGGAGCGTTGAGCGGCCGCTCGAGAAAATGTCAGTCAACTAGCTGAACGCTAACGTGTACAAACCAAGTTTATGAAAGACTAATAAAGCAAAGATTAACGCTGCGTTTAAAGCAAACAAATCGCTGTTAGAGAAAGAGGAGGTAAACGGGCAAAAACAAACAGGAAAAGCGATGCCTTACCTATACTGGGTATAAATGTCGGTAGGGGCCACCCCGTGCGAAGTCATATGCTCCTTACAGGCCTGCTCAGAATCAAAACCTCGCGGGCAGAAGGGACACTGCATGATACGACCGTCGTCCCGTGTTTCCTCTTGACCAGAGCCTGCTTGATCGATCACCGTCGTTGACGCGGCAGCGGCCGCCGCTGGCTGTGCCACGGCTGCTGCACCTCTTGCTGCAGCAGACTTCGATCGACCACCATGTACGCGCATGTGAGCATCGAGTGATGACTTCAGCGAGAACTGACGCACGCACTCAGAACACCTAAGAAAGTCGGAACCCGATTATACAACTGCCCGAGCATGCTAGAAACAATCGAGACGTAGCGCACCCTTCTCCTAACTTGAGGCACATGTGTACGCACAAGTGTCTGTATGGCTTACGCAAGCGCGCTAATTGTAATATTTACAACCGACATGAAGTCACTCATCCAGGTGTGCTCAAACATATATAGGTGACATGATCTCAACTACGATACACCCAGGTGTGAGATTATGTAGCCGTGATTGTAACTGAAAAGTTGTAAAGGCAATGGTTGACGTCGATAATCATCATACAGCGTCGTAAGATATGCCAGTGGGCTAGCAGCACACACCATAAACAACATTTTACCCAAAAAGATATTAAATACACAACTGAACGATGGACGTGGTGTCCATCGTAATGTATAGAAGATATATGAAAATGACTCTCTTTTGGCATGATCAGATACTCGCATGATACATATACGTTCAATTTAAGCATGGCTGTTGATCACTCGGTTTCTCGTCTACTACTGAAAAACTTTTCGGGCTTACCCTCAGCCAAGATTTAACGTCCACGGTACTACTTTCCGCATTGCTTCATAGACGAACCCTCATAAATACAAATGTGCAACAGTGGGACTCGAACCCGCACACCTATGTGTCTCCTCCGGTCGCGAGGTGCAGGCTAATGCACCATGCCACCGGGCTCGACTACCACGCTCATCTACTACTGACTGAACATAGCATCGATGTGTTATTAATCTAACCTTAGTTGAGGATGGCTTAACCTGTATGTACACTCCAAGCAGACTCCATCTACTCAATGTAGCGGCGTAGCCTAGGTGGCTAGTGCTCTAGTGATGGTTGTCATCTAACGGGGTGTCGGCATTTCAATACCCGTTGTTGATCGAATTTTCTTTTAGCGATGCTTATTGTCAGGTCGTGCTGCAAAAATGGCTCCTGGGGGACCCTGGATATCTACCGAGCAAGGTGGCTTAGTGGCAAAAGCCCTTGCCTTGCACTCGGGAGAGCTTAAAAAAAGCGCGATGGTCAAAATCCAGCGGCCCTTCTTCGTCGACAAATTTTTACGTGGGAACCATGCACGGCAAACTTCGTAACTAGGAACCAATGTTCATAGCATAATCGTCGCCAGGAATTTGATGTCATATTCTGCTTTGCTTAAATTCGCGGATCAAAGCTGGTCATATTTTTCGTCCTAAGCACGATGATGTTGCTTCCACTATATTACTTCAGCAAACAATAGTGCTTACTCTGACAAATTATATTAGTCAATCTTAGCTCATAAGGTGAGCTCTTCTTTTTTCAAAAAGTAGTTGCGGCTATCTTTAGGTTAGAGAAGCTATAGACTACGCTTAGAGAGAGCATATTATATTATAAAATACTCGAAAAAGCTTAAGTCCTTTGCGGACCTTTTCCTTTACATGCATAGCGAAATTGGTCCTCAGCGACGAGAATAGCAGACCAAGTTAGGAAAACACTGAAAAAATGCAAAAACTGCAGTAATACAGTCTATACAGTAAAACAAACATTCGCATGCCATCGTTATTGTTTCCAGCAAATATATTGCAAACATTGTGGCGGGATCAGCGGTCAAGGTGCTAGAGCTCTAGTAATGGTTGCCAACCTCTGGAGTATCGCCGGTTTGATCCCCGTTGTTGATCAAATTTTCTTTGAGCAATGATCGATGACAGAATAAAGAATAAACCATACCACTGAGAGTAAGCAGCCATGCTGCTACAAGGACTGTTGAAAAAAAAACTATATATACAAATGTTTCAAATCTAGAGTAAAGCAAACAATGTGGCACGTTCGGACGTAATCGAATACGACAGCTCGTAGTAACTCTTCCGCCCCCCGGCCAGCTACATAGTCTTACTTTTACACGACCACTGCCATTTGACCACTCAGATAAAGATCGGGCAATAACCAAGAGGGGTATAAGCAGTCTAAGGGTTGCACGCCATCCGACCAGAAAGCCACTCACTTAAACGGTCGACTCTGGGTGTGCATCCGGATGTGTCGAACAAGATCCGATGGTCTCCGGAATTCTCTGGAGCAGAACATACACTGGTGAAAGGCATGACCACCTGCTAGACGCACGAAATGCTTCCACACCTACGAATATACATGCACAAACAAATTCGTAAACAAATTATATATATATTTATAAATATATGTATATATATATTTTTTTAAATTAATTAATTTAGTTTTTTGCCTACGATGCTATGCTCGGTGATTTCGAAAGTAGTTCTATTAGGTATTACTATTATTATTCCTACTAATTGTGGAAATTTTAGTCACAGCAACACCACTACGGAACATTTATACAGAACTAATACACAGCAAGTCTCGCTCCAGACAATTTTCGCCAACAAACCTCGCCAGTGTGAGCATCTGTCAGAGGTGCTATGCGAATCTGGTTCTCTTCATCGGCCTGAAAGAATGCACATGTTTACTCTTAGCAGCTGTCATAGATTTGTTAGTGAAACGAATATAGAAAACATTCATTCTAAAAACTATGTCGAACATTTACGTATGTGGTATGGTATAATAGAGAGGGTACTCAAAATGCGTACTAAACAATTAAAGCCTTATATATATATATATATATATATATATATATATATATATAAGTGGAAGCAGTACAAGCCGCAATCACTACTGCAATTGGCGAAATTGTCATCTCTATTATCGCAGGTGTTGGGATAAACGGACTGCTTCAAGTCAAAGAAGCATCCCCAAAATAATAAAACGGGAAATACCCCTCGACACTTAATCGAATCATCCATACGAGAAGCGCTTTGTGTCTCTACAACCGAAGCGATTCTAGACACCGGCGGAAAAGTAAGACTGAAGGGCACTCGTGACCGAATTGCGCGCGTCCATCTACTGTCGTAATCGTATAAAATCAATGAGAACCAAGCCAGAAACAACAAAGTCAACACACCTTCTTTTTATAAAATTGCGAAAGAAAAATCTACTTTAGTCTCTCTTCCTCTGCCCATGACTGCACAAGACGACGTACTGGCGCTAACTGAGACCTGTGCCACGGAACCAACTATGGTTTCTGGTTGGTTCTTGGGCAACAAGGTGTCAGATAAAGCAAGCGGTGGCATTGCTGTACTATATAACAATAAACTTAGTGAAATATAAGTCACAGAGAAAAACAGCGTTGTACTCCCAGAAAGCTCCATAAATATAATTGCAATACACTCCAGTCACTCGGAAGGCTATTCCCGACCTGATAAAAAAGCTAATATATTGCTTGGATAAAGTGGACTTTAACAAGGTGCTTTGCGGAGACCTCAACTGCCCCATCGACAAACCGGACAACGTTAGAACAAACGCATTTATTAAGCACGTTAGCGTCCCGCAGTTCTGCGCCTACCGAGGGACAGAATCCGCTGATTTGCACTACCTTTGTGATTATTTTGGTGCTTACCGTGGGCAGGCTGGTTCTGCTCTCCCCTGGAGTAATTTCCTTTTTACCAACAAAAAGGGTGCGTGGCTTGGGGTTTTTCTTGCTATCATTGACGGTAACTTTATCTCTGTGCGACTTGCTAGTCTGTTGCCTCTTCATTCCGGGCTGACTATATACATCGCGAGTGCCCGTCTGCTGTCTCTCGTTTAGCGCAATGCGCACCCTAGAGCAGCTTCGAGATCGATCCCGGACCTTATTTTCGCGGTCGCACAATCGACCGGGACGAGAGTGTTCTCGTAGTTTCTTCTCTAGACCGTAAATCCTACTTGTCAGCTTTCTGTTTGCGGCTTCCAGTTGTTTAATGGATTTATGCATAGCCTGCAGCTCTTCTAGCATTTGATTCATTAGCGCGCCATTGGGTCCGTTTGAATTTGCCCTCTCCACATCATCAGCTGGTTCACCAGCGCTGGGTGCCATTGGAGAGTTTGACTGTGTTGGCGGTTCGCACTTGTGACATTTCACAGAGTTCAGCCTAGTCTTATTTGGTGGCTTAATATCACTAGAAGTGAGCCCAGTACACTTAAAATGGATCAACAATGCACAGGCGGTGCACTTCACTGTCGTTTGACACCATTCGCGGATTCGGTCATCGCAGTTGGGACAGGTAAGCGCTTCTCGCTTTTGTCGTTGTTTTCGCTGCTGAGTTTCACCTTCACAATTTTCTTGGTCTTGTGTCCTCTTTCTCGACGCACGGGTCATGTTGGACGCTCCTTGTGACGGTAAAATGTAGGCTATTTTTCAGGAGCTTGCCAAAACACGTCCTCAGTTTACATTCGAACAGCTGACTGAATTGAGATACTGTTTTGTAGATGAAATGCTATGCACCACAAATACGAAATGTTATACTACAGAGCGTACGCCCACAACTGAGCAAACCCCGAAAAACGATACTTAAGAATGCCGGTTTCTAAAACATAATGTGAATCAGAGGTATATCCTAGTAAAAAGCTGTTTTGTATACGAATGCTAGTCGGCCTTTTAGTCTAACTAATAATTCCAAAAATAAAACTGAAGCATAAGATAGAGTGGTTACGCTCCGACACACGCCCAACAGCCTGTTCAGTATCACCTGAAAGACTAGATAGTTATTTTCAATACGTGCTCGCCAGCTCTTCGTTGTGCCCTGAAGTATGTCTACGTATGGGACCAGCGGGCAGCCGAAACCCGCGGGGAGCTGGCTCGCCCTATTAGTATCTCAGAGGCAGTGGATGCGATATAGGCGATTGTTCTGGCTCCTTGCTTCGCTGTGCTCTTCAACAAAGTGAAAACGTCCTACCTGTCTGAAGAATGAGACGTCAGCCTTCAAAGTGTGAAAAGCAAAAGGGGATCTCTTCAGATCAGCTGGTAGATTTCTTAGAAATTACTGAGTGCTTGCCAGAGTAGCGACACGATTTCAGGCGATGGAGATCGACGATGAAGGGCTGCGCTATTCTTCTTTACAGCATACAAATGGCCCTACGAGGTAAACGAAGAAATTTTCTCTCTACTGTCTTCGTAGACAGCACAAAAAAGAAACTTTCGTAGACTTTAAGGCGGCTCTCTATATAGCGTCACGGACAATAATTCTCGAGATGTTAGCGTCATGTGGTGTCCCAGCGGTAATACTAAATCTATTACAGGCTGAACTACATGATGAGTTTGTAATCTTCGGCAACGGGGTAACTGAGCACGCCCCAAGTAATGAGGCAACCGGCGTCGCACAACACGAATACATCAGGCGCTATTGTTCTCACTATTAGTAATCGATCTGCCGGACGAAATCCAGCAGCGCCACTCGCCAGTGGAAACACTTGTATGTATGCTAGAAACAGGCTCGCTGGAGAAGATGCATTTCGCTTGAAGTCATCACCAATAGAATTTGTTCAGCATCTTTCATACCTTGGAGTAGTTCTGAACAGAGATAAAAAGAAAAGTTCTCAGCAGATATTGAGGAAAGAGCTCGCAAAGGCATTCTGTCATTTTGTAGTAGCCCAGAGTCTCAGCAGTTGTCGCTGTACGTCGCTCTCAGCCTATTCAATTTAAAGGTTGCCCCGACAGTTGCATACGGGCTATAGGCCACATGGCCTCATTTGTCTAAATCGAATTTGAAAGAACTCAACAAAATTAAAAGCAGTTTTCTAAAAAGAGTCATGTGCTCCATTGTACTAGCCGCAACTGGCTTGTCTATCTACAAAATACCGACCGAGTGTAAATGCAAGCTATTTAGAGAATCATGTGATCTGTATCACCGCCAAAAGTGTGCGAGCGCGATAGCTCTGACGAACGTGACGTAGGCAAGCTGTAATGCAAATGTGTATAAACCAAATGCTGCTAATAAAATAGTAATAAAGAAATATATAAATATACAGTATTCTTGAATTCTTTCGTAACACGTATAGTCAGTACCTTCTTCTGAATTAAGTTGGATGGCGCTGGTTGAGTGCCGGAATGAACAGTGGCACTTAAAGATTCGGAAGATGTAACATTGCCTGAAGTAGAGATCGCTGGGTGTCTGGTGTTCTGCTCGAGAGAAGGCCGCTTTTCATTTTCAACATCTTTTAACATCATAACAAATCGCATCACAAATAGAAATCATGTCAAGAAAACACGGTTATTCAAACAAAATGTTGCGAGATTGTTATAAGACACTAGCACCAAAATATGTATATACATAGCCAAGTCTAAAGCAGCAGTAAAGAATCGCAACCCCTTCTTTTCCAAACGCTAAACAAGATTAAGGAGTACTAAATAGCATACATTTGACACATCAATTGCACCAAATGAATGCACAAATATTAATAACTGGTTAATATTGTTCAAATTAAGAAGTTAAATTGATACAGTATATTATTACATAACGTATTTTATATAATCGTATCTACACTCAGCCAATAGACTCACTAATTTTTTCACTACTTTTATCCGGAAAATATATACTCCAATCAATTGTTCAAATAGCAATGCTCCTTAGCAACGTACCAGTTGAAGGAAGTTCCTCCACACGTACATCAGGTCTAACGCCAACGCTAACTTCACCGAGGACCGGAGCCTCACCTCCGGCATCGTCTTCCTGTTGAGGCACGTTAAGCTGTTCAACCCCCATATCCTGTGAAATATAATTATTTGATTTATGAATATATCAAAACTTTAACCCACATCCGCAAATCTCACAAAACGTCGCATCGCTACGCTCGTAGGGGATGTGTCGCGCCGGCCATTCCGTCGATAATTAAGACCGCACACACACACACACGCATATATATATATATATATATATATATGTCAACGCCATATCTCTAACTTTCTAATTCTCTCTCTCTCCTCTCTCTTCCTCGATATCGTTTTTCTCCAAGCCTTCTTGCCAGTTAGCTCTGCTAACCTCAATGCGTGTAACAGGGGTGTCAGAGATGGTGTCCTGGCCACCGTTCTGCTCAGTCAAAGCTGTCACGGTCGATTCTGTCGCATCAGCGGGAGCTGCCGCTGAAGTTCCGCTGGCGTCTACGACGTTCGTGTCGTTAGTGTTGTCGGTCGCAATTTGCTGATGCCGTTTCGATATGTGGCACCCGAGAGCAGTACCCGTACTAAACACGCAAGGGCACACAGGGCACTGCAAGGACATCAACTTCGTTACAACCCATAGCCCATATATTATACGCACAAAGCTATCGCACAGATATGTGCCTTTACGAGCACACCGGTATGCACAGACGGCCTCTACCAAAAATGATAAGGCCATACATACAAACTATCATACTCAACAGGTTGCACATCAACAGAATGCAGGCATTAACCGGACCGGTACGTAATACAACTAAACAAATAGCACCCATAAAACTCGGTGGAGCACAAAAACACTTTGACACATTTTAGTATGTGTCCTTATGGTGTGGGTTATGCTTACACACACATATATATATATATATATATATATATATATATATATATATATATATACATACATACAGACTTACGCGGGAACTGTTCAGGTGGCTCACGCACTACCTAAACGGAAACGTAAACATTCAGTGAATAAATTACCTCAAGTTTACGTTCCGGTTTGCCCATGGGATGAAGTCGCGCTACGTGTGACCTCAGATTCGACTTCTGAGCAAATCGTGCCTCACAGAAAGGGCACTCAAAAGGCCGTTCCCCCGTATGTACAGCCATATGGGCTCGAACAGTCACCTCTTGAGTGAAACGTCGCTCACATATATGACAAGAAAACTTCTTCTCACCTAAAACAACAAGAACACACGTCGAGTGTTGCCCATGACCGTTACGAGGTTATAAACACTCAGTGGGGTGGTGAAGGGTAGGTCTTACCTACACGTGTAAAGCATGTTCGAATTATGGCACTAAAGGCCGATGGGGTTGCCTGTGTATTGAATTATGGCTTTCCTATAATTGTTACAGATGCCATGAGCAGGTAGTACGGTATCAATAGATTGTATCACCTATATATATATATATATATATATCGGCTATACTAAATCTCTAATTTGTCAGTTTTGTCTTCACAGATTAGAACACATTTTTATTTGCGTTAATAAATGGTATGCGAAAAAGGGTTATTAAGACGTACCCGTATGTTTAGTCCTATGTCGAGCGAGCAAGGATGCCTTCGGAAAGGCTTTATCACAGTCAGGACACTGATGCATCAGCCGCCCAGGACGCCTCTGTCGGCCCTTGGACGCATTCTCTTTGGCCGCGTCCGACACCTTTCGAGACGTAAAATTGCCGCCTCTCCCACTGTTGGCTTTCCGAGTGGGACGGAGAGTTTTTATCTTTTGATGGTGCAACCTATGAGCCGCAAACTCATTTTTGTCTGAGAAAGACTTTTTACAGGCGAAACAGCGCATTAAGCGGGGCCCGCGATGGAAAGCCACTCGTTCGGCGGACACTCGCGGCGAATGCCATGTCTGCACGTGATAGTTGAGCTCATCCTGAAACAATGTCACACCAATATGTCGCCGCAATTAAACGTTAAACCAGTTGAACGCTAGTAGACGACGCAGCATCAATCAGTGGTTGTAGAACAAACCAATTATGTCCACTTGCTTGCAGGCAATTGCCTTCGCAACGCAGCAATTTCAGTTCGTGACATGCAACGACTCAATACCCCTTTGGGTATTGGTCGTATTATAAATAAAACGAGAATGCGTTAGCTATGCTAGAATTCTGCGTAACCAGAAATAATACCTGGGTGTCGCATTCCACCTCACAGTGGCTGCACACGAAGAACTCGTCCTTGAGGTGGATTGTGGCGTGTGACTTGAACGATGCCTGACGGAGAAATCGCTTCTGGCAAACGGGACACGATGAACTTCCACCTGTAGAATGAGCAACTGCTCGATGAAGAACCAGATTCACCTAAACAACTCGAGTTGTTATAAAGACAAAACATTAGACATATATTCTGTATATATATTCTGTTCTGTAGACATATATTCTGTTCACTAGATACTGCCTTACATTTAGCCATTTGCTTGTTCGGAATAGCTCTTTTGGAATTTAACTGATAAGAATCAACAAATAGATCACTGCAAAATAAGCATTCACACAAATTACATGTTGTCGCTCGCCGGAGCATAAAATACCATAAAGTAAAATCCACACAAAACTGTCAGTACACGTACTAGATAGGACAGTGCTGATTTTAGAGCCCATACATCGTCAAAATAGCTGCATATATATAATATATAGATATATATATATATATATATATATATATATATATATATATATATATATATATATATATATATATATATAGTATATTAAGCGAGCAATAATCACTATAGCAGCTACGATGTAAATATATATACGAGGCGTGTTTTTAAATAAGATATAAATAACAAAAAAACACCTTTATTTTAACACGGAAGCACGGGCGTTGAGTGCACGGCACTCAACATAATTTTACTCATTTTCTCATACTGAAAGACCAGATTCTGAAATAATAATCCTGATTTAAATTGAATTGAAATTATATCAGTATTAAAATAAAATAAAATGTATGTTAAAATATTTTGTAAAATAATTTGAACAACCTTGTTTTTATGTTACTTTAAATATATCAAACTATGTTTCGCGCATATATGTAACACTTATGTTAATAAGTAGATTAGAGGATCAACCATCATTCACAAATAAAAGTGTGAAAAATCAGAGTTGCCTTTTTTTATATTCAAGCAGTACTTTCTTGATAGAATACGCCTTTCAAATATTCGCCAGGTCAGAGTGAGTCAGACTGCCGCACATAGGCTTCAGAAAATCATTACATTATTTGAAATGATTGTTATACTTTTTAGCCCCAGTGTAAGTTACCTCATGGTTGAAAGCCTGTTCACAGCTTTCACACTTGTACGGCTTCTCGCGAAAGTGCGATTTAGTATGTAGCTGAAGACGGCATTCACTAGGCAGCTCCACGGCGCAAATATTACACTGGAAATTCCCCGAAATCCCCTTGAAAACAAACAACAAGGTAGCCATGTTATATATATATATATATATATATATAGATATAAGCGGTATCGACCCACGCAGAGGCAGCTTGCCCTAGGTAGAACCCTAGATATGAAATTCACAGATACCTCATCGCGAGCTTCCCCAGGGCCGTCGTTTGCTCCGAGCGCTTCCAATTGTAAAACGTTCGTTGCCGTCGCTGCGATGTCGGGGGTGCTTGTTGTGCCATTCTCCGAGCCTGCTGCGGCGCCGGACGTTCGTACTAAAGGCAATAAGAAGGACATGACGTTTGATAGCATCGACTACGAAATGACTCGTTGTTTACGTTATGGATTTTAACCTTAATCTGCAAATTAAGGGGAAATCGGTTCAAAAGGTATGTCGCGTCGGGCTCAATCCCGCAAGACAACTTTAAACTAAATTCGTAAATTCTCAGAAAAACGTATACGCCGATCATATATATATTGAATAGAGAATTTCACATAAGTCCACTCAAAATAAAATCGATATATATATATATATATATATATATTTGACTTTATTTTCAGTGGGCTTCCTTCCTTACTAGTTTTAACCTACCTTCACGATTAGATGTGCGACCAACCGGAGTTTCAGGACTGGCAACTAAGGCAGTAATCTCAAAAAAACCTTCTTCTCTCTGAAAGTTGTACAAAACAAATATTGCAAGTATTCATACATTTCCCCGTTCACGACAAAGTTAGAGCTAAGGTTTCAAGCTATCTTGGTCATACGAGGCCGATTACCGTATATGGGTATCAAGCCGTTAAACGAATACGCATGCAGAGAAGCTCTGCTTATACGATTCTCATTGTAGCAGATGCCAGAACCTTTATTGCATGCCATACTATGAAGAGCTCCTTAACACGAGTATATTTTGATGCACTATTTGCACATGACATTCCGCATTATATGCAATTAGAGTGTATAGTAAATTGACATACGTAATTCACACACCATTCTATATAAAGGATCTCCCAGAAAGATTTGAAGAGCGATATAAAGAATTAAAGGCTCGTTAAGATTCATATTTTTTCAATAAAACTGGTCTCTAAGAAGTCTTGCTTAGGAGTGAGAGGATAATTCTAATACAAATGAAGCTATTTTATTAGCTTTCACGGCCAATACCTCAAAACATTACGACAATTCACAGCGCTTAAAACTAACATTCATTTTGGTACCAAATAACTCTGTAATAGATTTAATGCCAACGATTGTCATGAAATGAGCAATTGCCTAAATGTGTTAGTTTTATGCGCTGCAAATGGTAGTAATGTTATGCTTTTGAGGTATTGGCCGTGAAAGCTAATAAAATATTTTCATTTTTTGCGATTTTTTCCCTCATCATTTTATGCTCCAATGTCGGGCAACAACACCAGTGTTACGAATTCTAGTAATATCACTCTCACTCTAAAACAAGACTTTTTCGGAGCCCGTGCCCCATTGGAAAAATATTTACAAGCTCTACAATTCTCTATATTGCTTTTAAAATATGTTGGAGACCCTGCATATAATATATATATATATATATATATATATATATATATATATATATATATATATATATATATATATATATACGCAAGTACGTGTGTTCAGCGACAAACTGCGAGTGCTCATCGAGGCCTCTAGTGTGCGGTGTCATAAGCCAATATGTGAGTGTATAATTTAATTCATATGAGCTACAAAACTCCTCCATCCCTTCGATACATACCTGTTGGATGTTGAGCTGCGATGTGTCGAGAACCAGTGTGCCCATGGTGCCGTCCGTATTCAGCACATTCAGATAGACCGTGTTGCTGGCACTGCCGCTGCTGCTGCATCCACCTCCCCCACCTGGCCCATTACCACCATCACCGCCATCCGCATGGGTGGGGTGGGCCAGTCCAGCTGTGGACGTGCCCACCTGCGCCCCTTGAGGGAGCAGATTCCCGACGATCACATCGGGCGCCATCAGTGCTTCAGTACTCGGCGCTGAGGAAGACATAGCATGACTGTGGTTGTTGATCGTCATGACTGGTGATGTTGCGGTTGTAACCGCCATGCGTGACATGATTATGATGATGATGATGCATGCGCCCCGCCCCGCTCGGATCGGGTCGCGACGTTATGCGTCTTGGCACGTCGGGACTCTCTTCCTCACTGACACCGGCTCACCGGCGATTGGCATAGCCTCAGTGGCATGAAAGCCGGTTGGGCTCGCCGATTCGTCATGGCCAAACGTCGGTCTTCGGCGGTCTGCTCTGAAAAACTGTCCACTCTCTGTCGTGGTCGGTATTGGCATTGAACCGGTGTGAGCGCAAACAACTTCAGGTCGTCCACATGAAAAGTACAGAGGGAGCAATATAAAGAGATCAAGAAAATCGAAATGCAGATGTAAAAACAAGACAGAGTTAGACAGCGCTAAACGCGTTTAGCATAATAACAACCGCGCGTATATATATATATATATATATATATATATATATATATATATATATATATATATATTATATATATATATATATATATATATATATATATATATATATATATATATATATATATATAACTTCAATTCATTTCCCGACGGGCATTTATTTGCTGATGCTCAACATGTTTGAAAATAATTTCGCTGCCAGTTTCTTAAAGCATAAAATATTAGCAAATACTCGCAAAAAATCGCAACTGATTCATAAGATATCTCCAATTCCTTCGCTATCTCTCTGATAAATATTAGACGATTGTTCAGTACGATATGATGAACTTTTTAACGTTTTCAAGACAGAACTTGATCTTGGATATAGAATAAACCACATACATTTGTTTATAAAGTGAAGTTCCATAGCCACTCATTTGCCCAGATAGGTTAACAGCAAACTTCCAGACTCATCCTTCAATTTGAATTTGAGCCGTCCATTCCGTACACCTAGAGGCAGATTTGTGAGCAGTATCTTGAGATTTTGTGGTAATGTGAATGCCTCTATTACAAACGTTGCAACAAATTTAGCATCAAATTTCCTGACGGATAGCATCTCTAAGTTATAATTTCGTCTGGGATTTGTAGGTTTGATCAGTTTTAGATAAATAAAATAATATAGTTATTAAATGCAACTTCAGGCGCTTCATACGTCATATACGATTATTAGTTAGACGTAATATACGATAATTAGTTAGACATATATATCATACCAGATCAGTTGATGTGTGTCTTAATAGTTTAAGATGCAGAATTCATTAGAAATATTGTAACGTATGTAGCAACAGCGCGTAGCGCAGCTTAGTGGCTGACGTTACTTCGCATCTGAACAATAACATTTTTAACAACATTTTACATGGTTAGACATTTAACTTAAGAACAGCCTTCAGCCCTCCAAAGTTACTAATTAATAAACCGATTAAAAGTTTGTGTTGATTAAAGCGCGAAGT
Organism: Dermanyssus gallinae; assembly: GCA_003439945.1. Classification (NCBI taxonomy): domain Eukaryota; kingdom Metazoa; phylum Arthropoda; class Arachnida; order Mesostigmata; family Dermanyssidae; genus Dermanyssus; species Dermanyssus gallinae. The sequence goes on from QVRM01004797.1 coordinate 325,917, forward strand.
AAGGTCGCTGCTGTATTTTGCTGATTTAATTGTTTTATATACATAAGTTTATACAAATCAACATACAAATATATATATATATATATATATATATATATATATATATATATATATATATATATATATATATATATATGGTAGTTTAGTAGCAAAGCCATTGCTACCTTGCTATCGAAGGGACGTAGGGGTCAAGTGTTGGGTCTTTTAAGTTCGTTTTCGTAACTTTCCAATTTAGACAACATGAACCCCACTATAGTGACCGGCCTTGATCGAACAAAACACAGAAACGGGGACCACATATGTATCAGCAAAAAAACAGTTGGTGAACCACCGTCGTACCATGTTCCCCATTTATTGTTGCCGTTGTCATATACATTACGTTTGCATACCTTGCAACTCAGATTCGCGCCACCTATCCTAGTGTTAGTTCACAGTTACAGGGTGTAGTGAGAGTATCGACGACAGGTGTCACCGATAATTACGCAGTGGAGCGGATCCTAGCAAAAGATGTTCCTTTTCATCTGACCAACCAAATAGCCAGGGCAAAGACCCGGCGTTTGTCGGTGCGCCTTTACCCGAGCGGTGGTTCTGTACGACTTTAACGCTTTCGTCCGTCTGTTTGTGAGACTGTCATTCGCTCTTTGTCTCTCCCTCTTTCCATATACCTATCAAGCGATCTATATGAAATAATTAAATTATCTCTAAATCTCTCTGGTCTGTCTGGTGACAGTGACTGTGATAAGAGTGACGGGGATGTTGTCACGAATGACTACAGCTCATCAACCCAACGAAGAAGCACCAAAGCACGAACTAACTTTCCCGCCGGTGTAGTGGACGGAGAACGACAACGATGACGACGACCACTCCATGTATCGTTGCGCCTCGGCTCGCAATCCTTGTCCGGCTATTGTTGTTGTTGCTGATGTTGTTGTGTTTGTTGTTCGTTGTCGTTGATGGCACTTTTTGTGAGACGGGCCACCACTGTCTGGCCTACAGCTGCTGCATCAACAGCAGCAGCAGCAGCAGGAATAGTCGACGTCGTTCGGGTGGTGCGATTCGAACGATCGAACCCAACGAAACAGCAGTTTCGAACGAAGGCTGCCGCCGCGCTGGCTGATGGCGCCACTGAGATGATCAACTTTAACAATAATAACAACAACAACAGCACGAACGGGAACAGCAATCACAACGACAGCAGCAACAACAACAACAATAACAACAACAACGACAGCAGCAACAACAACAACAATAGCAACAACAAGTACAATAACACTTACAACAACGACGACAACAACAGCAACGGCAGCAGCAGCAACAGCAACAATAACGGCGCCAAAAACTATATCCTTTCCGTCTCTACGCAATCAACAAACGACGCATAAACAAAAACACAGCCTAACTTCGACGTGCTTCGACAACACCGGGCACATCCTGAACGACGACGACGACGAACAACATACAAAGTCGATCGTATTGGGTTTGGCCTCTTGTATTGAGTTTAGTCTTGGATTATTGGGTTTAGTTGGCCTTGCTCTTTTTCTTCTTCTTCTTCTTCTATGCTACAACTACTGGTTGGTGCGATGAGCACGTATAATATATATATATATATATATATATATAGTATTTCCTGCTGTTGCAGGCGTTCAATGTTCGAAAAACGCGGGCGGTTCTTCTTCGAGTATACCACCATCGACAATGACGACGACGACGACGACAACAATGTTTACGGTCAGCTATTGAAGCGCAAATAATCTTTGTCTGCGATACTGTTGTCGTGTTGTGCAATTCAGTTTCCATCCCAGTACACGCAGCTATAACGGCGGCAAGTCCAAACGGTCAACGAAGCGTTGCGAACCAATGCGCGAAATTTCAGTTTCCCCCATTGTCTACACACTTCGGATCGTGGCTGATGACTACAGAGCGTGGCTCCGAATCAGAGAGAGAGAGACTTTAGTAACGATGAGACCAGACCGGGGGCGATTCCGAAATTATAGTGCTAATTTATTATTCCTATATGTATATATGTATCATCGATGTTTTCCTTCTCTACACACACGATTTGATGTAATCCCATAATGAAGGCGTTTTTATTTTGCCGTTTTCTACCCTGTATTCTATACATTCGGATAAATCGGATTGCTAATGGTGAGTAGGCGCGAGGTCGTCTGCTCGAGTTGGAGCTCCGATCTGTAGCTACAGCCCGGGAACGCTGCGAAAAAAACTGAAGCGGGCTCGCGCAGTGCCGTTAACACAACACCGATATTCTATTCTATTAAAAACTTGAATAGATTAACAATAAACGTGCATAATTAGTTAATTCGGGTATTATTAGAGTACAATTATTGTTTTACACATACTCGATTTCATTGATTCGGTGTTTGGATAGTGCGTAACTAGGCTCATTTTGTTATTTGTTGCGTACTGGTTGCTCTCTTATAGCCTTTACGTCCACAAGGGTTGTCGTATCTACATGAATAGCCGAATAAGATAAGAGGATATTACAGACCATTGCATAAAAGTGGAGAAGATCTAGAGAGATTCAAGTTACGTCACCTTGTTTGGATGGAGTCGCTTGCGATAGTCGCCTTGTGTTCATCGATACAGCTACCATCGTTTCGTAGTGCGCTTGAGTACTTGTGTAACTGAATTTCATGAGGATTACAGTGGGTGCATCTGTCGATCTGGTTCGCAGCAAGGGCGTTATATATATATATATATACAAGCATTTCGTATTACCGATTTATTGATACCTTCTGCCAAATCTATTGCGATGGCTTCGCTGTTGCTGCCACAGGGTGTACGATGTTAATAAAGCCATCATTATTAACATGCACGATCTTAATGTCTTAAAAAAGCGTATATATATATGTATATTATATATATATATATATATATATATACATAACATGGTCGAATGTACTTATTTTAAGGTTTAGTAGAATTCGGCAGGAAAATTAGTCAACACATGAAGGAACCGATAATGCGGGCGTGTTCAGGCTGAAAATTATGCATTATGACTTAATGACGATCCGACGCAAGCTGGCAAAAGGCGAATAGACGGAATGAGTAGAGTCATAAAAAGTCGATATGTTTATGTGTCTTACATTGAAACTTTCACGTGCACAACCGTAAAGTTTTGCTATTACGACCAAGATGTACGCCTGAAAGACTATTCTCAGGCAATAACAAATTTAATGTCCGTAATTTTCATACCAAATTGATGCTGTTGCATTACGTAGTTGCTGAGTGAACCAAGCTTTTTTCGACAGCCCTAGTGAAAGCGAAGACATTGCATACTTGCTAGCATTTTGGCCTGTCATTAGCAAAGGTGTATGAGAAAGTTAGGTACATATTTGGAGGTTTAGCAGAACTCAGCAAGAAAATATTATTTTTCAATGAAAATAGGGGGCACAAACGTCTTGGAAAAGTTTCACCGTTTCGAACGTGAAAGCTTCAACGTAAACTAAAAAAAATAACTGTGGCTGTCGAAAAATCTTAGTTACTCGGCGATTACGTACAGCACCACTACTTTGGTACGAAAATGATAGGCGTTCCTTTTTTGCCTTTTGGGCGTACGTTTTTGGTCGTAATAGCTTCAACGTAAGACTTAACAAATATCGACTTTTGATGACTTTTCTCAATCCGGCCATCCGCCTTTTGCTAACTTGCATCTGAATATCATCGCCAAACACGCCGGTATGATCGGTTCCTTCATGCATTGACTGTTTCTCCTGCAAGCGTAGATTTTGCACAATTATGTAGGAGAAAAAAAGACAAAATAACTACTTTTATAAATTGCAGCCTCACACCTAAACAAGACATTTCGCCCCCTCCGTCCATTGGAAAAACTTATTTTCTTGCCGAGTTCAACCAAACCTTAAAATAAGTACAAACGGCTATGAAAGACCCTGTAAATACATATGCTGCAAGTTACTTCATCTACTAGAGATTGCATATATACAATATAGATCTAATATATATATATATATATACGAGTATATACAATCATAGTCTTGATTTGGATTTAGATCCAAATCAAGACTGTATTTATATATATATATATATATACTCGCAATAAGTTTGCATTTCAAGATGGCACATAATTATTCATATAGTCATTATATAACATTTGAAGACTTCAGCGACCGTCTTACCGTACGAAAAAGTGCAGAAACCACCGACGTGTCAGGCAGCACGATGTATGGTGTTTAGCGCACATCTGCAACGACATTGATCGCCAACTTGGTGAAATGTTGTCAGATTTATTATCACATATGTTGTGTAGAGAAAGTACAGTTAAAATATATGCATATGTATACGTACACACATTTGGACTAATAAAATAATAGATTTGTAAAAGCTATGAAGCTATGACGCGAGCTTAGTTATCTAGACTAGCTAGAGACGGGACTAGGGTGCAGGAGGCAGCATGGTATCTACCGCAAGGCAGTTTACAGCGTTGACACACTTAAGAGTCCGAGGGATCATGGAACCCGGATGTCGCGCACAGCACGTGGTGAAAACCATGCACGGCGAACCTAGTCACCACATGGCGGTTAGATCGGCTCGGCCCTTTCCATGCCTGGTTTTGCATTGCTCCTGTGCTCAGCAAACTTGCACTCCCACGTTTTGAGGACGTTGACGTAGTTGGAGGATGAGGGCAGGTCGAAACGTCGTCTTAGCTCCTCGGCGAATAGGGGGGTGTCCGTGAGGAGATAGACAAGTCGGTTGCGGGCTGAACGATAGAGGCCCAGGACTCGCTTGAGGTACGCTGCCTTCAGACTACTTAGATGCTCAAGGCTGGCTGGGGTGCGATCGTTCCAGATTATTTCGATACCGTAGGCGGCCGTTGGAGCAATCTTTAGATCGAACAGTCTCAGTGCCGTTGGGATGGACAACAGCTGCGGCTTTCTAATTGTGGTCATTGCTACCAGCGCCTTTCTGCATCTTTCCTTGATATGCTGCAGGAAACATCGGCCGTTTGACGTTAGAAGCAGTCCCAAGTAGGGAAACTTACTAACGTAAGGAAGGTCAAAACCGGCCAAACGAAGTCCATCGTTACCAACTAAGCGCCCGCCTCTTCTAAACTTCATGGCCACTGTATTCGTCAGATAGTCTAAGCTCAGACGTGCCCGCGTAAAGTCTGGCTAGGGCCTGTTGAACCTGAAAGCGACTCTTCCCTTAGATGACGAGATCATCTGCGTACAAGATCACCTCTACCAGATTTCTCAGACCCCGAATTTTCGCGGGTAGGTCCTTAATAAGGACTGAGAAAAGTAACGGACTCAAGTTGTCGCCCTGCGCCACGCCCGTAGTCTGGAGAAAAGGGGGCAATTTGGACACACCGTCATCTAAACTGATTTTGTTGCCTTGCAGGATGGCCATCAACAGGTTAAAAAGGGCAGGAGGAACGCCAACCTCGGCCAGGATTCGCAGAATAATGTCTCTGGGCGCCGAGTCGAAGGCGGCTTTAAAATCGACGAATACGGCGTACAGGGGTTGGGATCTTGCTTGAGTCTCCCTGATAGCCCACAACAGATTGGCGCATGCCGTAATCGTAGAACGATTCTGTCGGAAACCGTGCTGTTCAGTAGGAATAGCGTCAGTCATCTCTAGAAACCGATTTAGTCTTCTGGTGAGCAGCGACGAGAGCAACTTGTAACATGTGCTCTTTTTTGCTATACCGCGCCAGGAGGACAGCTGGGCTGGGTCGCCTTTACCTTTAGGGATGACGAGCAGTGTAGCATCGAGCCATTGGGACGGGATAATGCCAGCACGGAGGCATTCGTTGAACAGTGCCGTCCAGCATGGAGCCAAAATAGATGCGTTCTTTAGATGCTCGTTCCTCACTTGATCAGGGCCCGCTGCTTTGTTGTTCTTTAAACCCTGGAGAGCGAGAATCACGTCTTCCACCGTGACGATGGTCTCTAGACGCTGTCTTTCGCTGAGAGTGACCTTATCTCAGGCCGCGTCGATCAACCAGGGTTCTCTGGGTATAGAGTAGCTGGCCCTAAACATTACTGCAAAGTGATTGATTAATTGTGAGGAGTTAAGCGGGCAGGGAGTGAGGCCACTACGAGTGAGCCATTTATGAGGTAGGTGCTCTGCCTCTCGGAGGAGGGAAGTTTCAGAGTTCTCAAGGTACTTTAATCGTTGAGTGACGTAAGTTTTTCTACATATGGTCTTGAGATAGGCAGCCAGCGGTGTCATAGTGGGGTAAGCACTCGCCAGGTGTCTTGCTGTATTTTAAGCTCTTTTTGCCAGGACACAGAGTCGATCGTACCACGGACGTGAGTTCGTTCGGCAGTGCACTGGGGTGACTGAAGACTTTATAATATCTACGAGCTGTTGAGCGTACGTCTCAACGTCAAGAGATACTGGTACGGGTGGAACTTCATGAACGCGCCGGTGGAGCGCATCCCTACTTAGGCTTCGTGGCAACGGCTTTTTTCTCTTGTTAAACGACACCAGAGATTGTAGTTGAAGGTCTATTGCAACTGGAATGAGCGACCTGATATGGGCACCCACTCTTAGCGAGTGATTAGTCCCGACGAATTTCACCTTGTTGACCTTTACGTTTGTTGCAAACACGTCAATTACAGAGCTTCCATTGTGATTGATAAAAGTTGGGACAGTAGGGGCACTGATGATCCAGCATCCGAAGTCCGATAGCGTTTCTTTAAGGGCTATGGTGCGGCTCGAGGTCGGCCGATCTAAGCGAGCGTTAAAGTCTCCACAGACTACGAGCGGGACTGCGGCAGGCACTCCGCGTAAGCTTGGTCAAAATAACGCGAAAAAACTTGGTGAAGTGAATCCTTGGGAAGAGCATACCAAGTGATGGTAGCCATGCACGCGGTTCACGTGCGACCATATGTATGTCATTCCATCCCAAAACTCCCTAACAAGGTACACATCTAACTGCGCTACGTATGGTGGTGCCTCGGCCAATTTCTCTGCTACTCCAACAAAAGATGCTGAAATGGTCTTGTATTAGGTGACGTAAGCCTGACTCTGATTGTTTCGACTGCCGTCCCGCAACCCATTAGCACATACACAAAAATACCTTTATGAATCTAGTTGAATTCCCCCTAGATCTACTGGAAAATATAGCATCTAAAGCATTTATCATCAAAAACGGTAACGGAGGAATCCACAATATAAATTCACTATCTATTATATTTCAGAACTGGACGAAATAAACTAACTAGTAACTAGGTTGTTCCTGCGCATATTAGGCTCGTACAAATGAATTAATTAATATAAATAAAAATACTTTGAATTAAGAAGTACGTGACATTTAGAAGTTCAAATGAAAAACCGTATGGTTGTGTAAATATATATAAAGAGCACTCCGGAAAACCACGAGGGAATAAAAAATGCCTATCAAGTACACCTCTGCTTTTGATTGAGTGCCTTGTTTGCATCGGTCTTATTGCACTTTTTATAAGTATACAGAGATCATATGAGCCCAAAGCCCTAACGTTTTCCCATGATGTCATTCCAGAACACCAAACTGGGTACTTACAAAGATACGACTCACAAGTTTTTTTTCAAGTTTCAAACGTGGTTTATTCAACGGAACTGCATTTTGCAATGCTAAAGTTCTCGGTAAATAAAAATGGTTACAAAATAAATCAATCACCTAGACAAAAGTCACACTCAACAATATTTCAAAGAATGCTTTGAATATGCGCAACTATACTACAATGCATAGTCACAATAAGCATCATCACAAGGATTTCTATACAGCGTTTGTTACAATGTACAGCAATAGGTGAGGCAACACGCGCTCACATATACGCGCAAGTGAAGTAATACACTCATACAGCATCTATATAATACAAACGACATCAGGTAAAAACACACTGAAAAATTAAAAACAAATTTAATTTAGGGAAGATTTTCGGGCAGGCGGCATGCAAGTGAGTGTTGACTATTCTTCAAGGACACTGAGGGCACTGCGAAAGTTGTTGCACTCCTAGCTGATGTCCGATTTGAGGTAGGAATTAGTGGAAACGCACATCTCCGCTGGTACAATACCTCGCGAAATTTGATATGCTAGCAGAGAAGCCCGCAGCGTGTAAATTTTTTCCACCTGTATTACACATGTATGCTATATTCGCAATTGTTTACAAAAAGGATTTGAGTAACGACATTTAGACAAACTACGTTAGCACTATTCGCTTAGTGTTAAGGGTTTGGGGGTGACGCCGAAGGTAGAGACAGTCTTAAAATGTGCCGAAAGCCAATGAGTAGTGAGGACAGAACGACCTGGAAGAAGGGGCCAGCAGAGACGAGTATTCCGGCCCAAGTGTCTGGCTGATATTTATTAGATCGACGGTTACCGCGACGCCCTGCCGTTATGAATTTATTACGCAATATTTTGCGTTCGTTTACTTATTAACTGGCGATTGTCGAGGCCATTGCATATCTTTGTTCGTTGGGTGCTATCTTTGGCGTTCTAGGTATAGTTTCGTCGAAGTTCTATGGCAAATTCAGATATGCGTTTAATAAATACAGTGTCATTTCAGTGAATTCAGCGCTTCAAATTCTAAAAATTTGCCGAGTATGCAACGGAATTCAGCCTGTATGTGTGCACTACCGCGGTAGTGAGAACGCACAATGATACGCAGTTAGACATTTGCAAGTTATAACTAACAAAAAAAGCTCTGCACTATCAAATCGAGATACGTTCCGTAAGAAGTGATTTGCTAAAGGCCAGACTGCAATTACAGAGGAACCTTGTCGACAATACACGTTCGCCTTCACCAGTTACCGCTGCATCTAGCAGAACTTTGTGATCGACCCAATACGTTTTTTCCTGACTATATATAGGCCCGACGATCTTGACTAGCTCACAGGAAACCATATTATTGGGCATGTCTAACGTCCATATACCAGTTGCTTTTTAACGTCTATACACCATTTAGCTTGCATACCAGAGCTCCCGACATTACTATAAACTGCATTTGCATAAGGAAGCGATACTGTCACCGCCTTCTAAAAGGTGTTTGTGCTTTAGTTTGTTAGTTTGTCTTTGCCTACAGATAGCATTCTACCTATTTATGGAATTATTTTAGTCTGACAACTCCGCACCGAGATATTTAGAAGTCATCTCTACCGGCAAAGGCTACCCCTGTATTTCGAGTCGGACTGGTTCTCCCAAATCTTTGTTTGAGAACACTACTATTGCACTCTTCATTGAGTCAGATATTAGATTTATTTCCTTTCCAAAACTAAGATGTTATGTCTACATGTATTCAGTTCGCTGTAGCTTTGCACCAATAGCGCAATATCTCAGAACATGATGCCACGTTGTAGCATCCTAGCACGTTTTTCACAGTCCGGTTTAAGAATGGGTCTCCGCCTGCCCACGCACTTGGGTTGATGTCATCATGGAGGTTTTAATTGTTTTCGTGTTGGCCCCCTGCCAATGCATACGATAAGTGTGAATGTCTTGAGCATTGTCTGTATTACCGTGTGTTCTACATCGCCTTGGATGGCGACGTTCCGTAACGGCTTGCGTGGCGTAATATTTTTTTTTGGAACAAGATCATATATTTATTAAATACACATTCACAACGGTGTGTTTCATACATTTACAAATATTTGCAAGGAGTCTATAGTAATTTAAACCTAATACAGTTACCATTGTGTTAGGGTGCCTCAGAACGCACCAGACTTAGCGCGCTTCCTAAACGTGCCACACTTGGCGGGGCATCCGAGCTAGGAGCCCGCTCACGCGTTTCAAATAAAGTTCAACCGTCAGTTAGTTGTATATCAACCACGGTCTCGTTAACATGGCGCAGCCGACAGTGAGTCAATGAAACTGCAACAGCAAATAGCGCACCAATGCAAGTTCTTATCAGGGCGATTCAGGACGGTTGGCCTGCACAGGAGAAAAAGGTACCCGTTGAAATTTTACCATTTTACAACATTCGTGACGAGCTAGGGGTGGTTAATGGCGTTGTCTAGAGGTAGCGCAGTCCTTTCTCCACCGAGTCTGAGACCAGAGTTTCTCCATCGAACGCATAAATCACATCTCGGGTTTGATGCGATGTGCCGTAAAGCGACGAACACAGTGTTCTGGCCAAGGATGAGAGAAGACATGAAAAACTACGTAACTCGCTGTGACGCCTAGCCAGACATTTCACGTCAAACGACGAGCTGAGCCGTTGATGAAGAAGCCGATTCCACAGAGACCGTGGCAGGTAGTAGACCAGGACATATTTGTTTGGCAGGGGCACTATTATCTGGTTACAGTGGATAGCTACAGTGATTACTTCGAGCTGGACGAGCTGAACAAAGACCCACTACCGCTCAGATCATCAAGAAAACAAGTGAACACTTCAGTCGCCACGGACGACCGTGTGAGATACACACCGACGCTGATCCTAGATACATGGCTCGAGAATTCCAACTAATTTGTGCAGAATGGCAATGAACAAAACACGTTACGAGTTCTCCCCATCACCACCAACCCAACGGTAAGGCAGAAAGCGCCGTCAAAATAGCGAAACGAATAGTAAAAAAGACGCGGCTAAACAACGAAAATCTGCACATGGCGCTATTGGAGTGGCGGTCAATAGAACAGTCCGATGGACCATCGCCGGCAGAGAAACTGTTCGGAAGGCGTGCCCGCCGGTTGCCTACCGACAAGTGAGAAACAATTGGTCACTGCCAATCACCGTCAGGTCACCCAAATAATTGCAAACCGACAAGCAGCCGCACAGAGAGCGTACAACCAAGGAACCAAGCAACTATCACCAATACATCCCGGACAATTGACCGGTCAGAATACAGCCGACTCACTTTAGCCACGAGTGGATTCTTGGCCGCTGCATCGCTGAAATAAAACCGCGCGCATATCGTGTCCGCACACAAAATGGATGGCGAGCTGACGAGAAACCGACGACATTTAATACAAGTTTCCCGATTCCGGGAAAACCCGTCGAGAGGAAAACTAACAATTCTTCGTGTTGTCAGATTTCGTTCTCAGAGTGGCGCACGGCCTGACAATATTGACTCCGACAGGGCAGTCAACCACAGTCTCACTCCCAACCGACAGTGCTATCGATGTGCCAATGCGTTCGGTGCAGAGTATGTCATCTGGCCAGCAACAGCCCATTACACGACCGCCGTCTTCAGCGCGCAGACCCAGTGAACGACCCGTTGCTGACCCTTCATCGCCGCAGCCGTCCCGCCGCACAAAGAAGTCGTCAGCAACAAAAAGACCACGAAGGCGGAGCCGTATTCGACCGAAGGAGAAATCGGAACAAATATATTCCGCGAGAATTTTCAATCGCGATCTGGAAGGAAGATCACTGAAAAATATCAATAATAATCAATTATATTTCCAAGTGTAAAAGAAGGGAGATGTTAGGGTGCCTCCGACTTAACGAACGCACCAGACTTAGCGCGGTTCCTAAACGTACCACACTTGGCGGGGCATCCGAACTAGGAGCCCGCCCACGCGTTTCAAATTTTCCCATTGCTCCGCTCATGCCTGCATGGATGGCTCTGTGGTAATCTTATAATGTTGGTGACCGTTCAGGCGCATGGTGCTCCTCTGTCCTGCGAGGAGATCCCAAGGGAGCATCCTCACCTGAGATGAGTGCTGCCTCCGTTCTGACGATTCGGTCAGCTCTCCTAGTCAGCGCCTCCTGATCGAGGCAGGATTTTGGCCAGTGCCCTGGCTATCAAGTGGACTTTCTTTGATAATGCTGAGATGCTCACGCCTGGCCCGTGAGGCCAGTGTCGAAGGTGACCCCTAGGAATTTTGTCCTTTTGGTCAACATAATCGGGTGGCCGTGAAGTGTAAGGCGGACGCTACAGATGGCTGTTCCCGGCTTCTTTCACATACTGCCGCCATGACACTTTCCAAATGCTTTGCCTATGATATAGATCTGTTCGCTATGCTACCTCCCTTGCAGGCCGTGGTGAGATACCACTGCTGCTTTGTCGGAGTCAGATGTTATGCGACTTCTTTGTTGTGTCTTCACCGACTGCATATTTAAGTATCATAAGGGTGGTAGTGTAGTGAACTGCCTCATTTCATCGATACGGATCTCCTGTACTGTTGTGTAGACATCAGCGTTACACGGACTCTAATCAATTACGGTGGTTCCCCAAGTGAATATGAGTCTCGAGCAGTTCTTCCTAGTGTTCAAGGCAGCTAGCTCGTCGCAAAAGCCTCCAGAAGTCGTACTCGCGAGTCAAGCTTGCCAATAAATTGTGACCCATGATCGCTCATGTGCACTGCTATTAGAACGAAGCTAGTGTGTTCACACCTTGTCCGACAAAAAATGACAGTAAGTAGGTTATTATCGCTCGGTCCATACACTACATTCATCCAAAGGTTTGCATCAAGACATGGCGCCAAATAGAGGATGCAGCCACCCCAGTAGCGAAGACGCCGGAAGTCACTAAATGCGCGGGCAATCTGTGCGTATATAGGGCGGCAGGGGAATAAATGGGTTAGTAGTCGTTGGTGCGAGCTAGGCAGAGGACGTCTGTTGTTTGAGCGAGCGATTGGCGAACTCGTAACGGTCGCCGGCCAGTCATGGGGGTGGTGGACACTACACAGTTGTTGCTTGGAGAGGAGGATTTAATTTCGTTCATAGGTACCCCTGTATTTCAGGTGCCATCTGCCTACGCATTAGGCGTATTGCTCGCACAAGCATCACACTGATGTTAATTTCAACACGTCTTATTGTAGCTGAGTGTATTTCAAATGAGTTTCATCATACGGATTTGCTACTCCGAGACGTATTTGATGTTTGATCATCACTTTGGTCACCTTCCGACAACTGCCTCTGGCTGCCGCGCGGCTTCCCGGTGCTGCCTAAACGGAGCTGCTCGACTCTCTGCCTCTTTACGCCATGCAGGCAACGCTTGATTCGGCGCCAGAGTGAGTGTTATCGTATTGAACTGATACCCGGAGCGTACTGTACTTCCATGCACGTAAAAGTTTCCTAGCGGCATCCCGATAGTAATTAAAAGTCTCCAACGAAGGTTGTCAACGATGGCTACCCGGGAACGACCAGATTAGGACCCTAGGCATGGCGGCCACGTGACTAGTGTGTGTGTGAACCGGAAAGCGACCTCAAGTGTGCTATTTTCGCCAAAAATTGTAAGTTACGACACGATTGTAACATTGCAGTTATATATCCTTTCAATATACACACATCATATTTATTCACCATAGTTGTTGGTAGTAGGATTGGATTGACACACATGGCCTGCTGAAATTATAACAATATCTCGTTCACACGCGCCTGTAACGAGTAAGAGTCTAATGCCGAACATTTTAGAACATGATATCGACAGATATTGCACTCACCACAAAACTTGCATACACAGTCGTTAATATCATAACATTCACCTTTGAGGCACATATAATGGTAATAACCATGCCATGTTACCCTGCACAATAATGGTCGGTTACTTTGGAAGGCACGTTTCCATTTCTCTGAGCGAAAAGCAGGTCCATCTGTGTAGTTACACATAACAAAATGTACGTTTCGGTCTTCCCTGAATGCTCTGTACATGTCGAGTGTATTTGTACTGGTCGGTAATTTGTGTAGGACTAAGTTTTCTACCAGAGTACGTTCTCCGCATAATTCTAGTGCTAGGGTAGCTGACGCGTTCTTGGGTAATCCCAGCACACGCTTCACAAAGCACGCCTTTACGCGGTCTAAATTTTTGAGATCGCGTAATGTTAGGTGCGGCGCAATTACTGGGAGACAGTACTGGAGTATCGGGGTAATTTTCATATTAAATATTTTCATTGCTGTGTCAAGATCTACGTCTCGAATGTCCCCGAGTAGCATAATCGCCGCCGTGGCCTTTGCTCGCAGTTCCCCGATGTGTCTGCTAAAAGTCAGTCGCGGTGTCAGAGTTACGCCAAGATACGAGAAATGGTTAACCAGCTCAAGGCAAGTACTATTGATCTTGACGCGATGGTCGGCAGCGGCGTATGAGCCGCCGCGGCTGGAGCGAAGAATCTTTGTCTTAGAGATATTAATTATGAGTCGGTTCTCCGCACACCATTTTGAGGTTTCATTTAAGTAGAATTGTGCGTGTTCCCGGGATTTGGCTAAGATGACGAGGTCGTCCGCGTAGAAGGCATGCGGTGCTTTCATTGTGCGTAGAAGGTCTGCTAAGCCAGCAAGTGTACAGTATAAAGAGAAATGGGCTTGCAGAGTCGCCCTGCGCTACTCCAGTCTTTTGTGTAACAGGCTCGTTAGGTAGTGATTTCCGTTTTTTATGGTTATAAAATTGTGGCTTCAGCATATCTCGAATCAAATTGAATAGTTGGCCCTTTAAATTAAATCGTAGTAGGCACGGTTCTTTGCTCTGTAATATTGTTGATGGCAGGGTTCTCGTTCTTATATCTGGCAGTGTACCAGATAATTCATGCTCAAGGCAGAGAACCCTGCTCCCGAAGTCGACTAATGCTGGCGTGACTGTGTGACCTACCACCGCAACGGAAACTTGTTGCACTTATTGATGGCTCCTGACCCGAAACGACCTGAGGTACGGAAAATGATACCCGGCTGTCAAATTTTGCTCTCCGGTCCGTTGAGCGTGTACCGGAGAATCCAATAGAAGCGCAGCCGAGAGGATGGCGAATCTCCAGCTTCCACCGGTCTTTTTTTCCAGTAATGGACTCCCGCTCCAGGGGTAAAATTTGATTTGTTTTGTCATGAGCTTTCCGCTTCTCCGCAAATACTGAAATATCATCAAGGTATACCAGTACTCCTTTTACTCCGCCTTGCATTTGCTTCGTCATGTGTTCCAACGCGATAAAACGAAACACAACCTTTAGTATTCGAAAAAATGCCCAGACTGTGGTAAGACCTGTAAAATTTTACGACCCCCTTTTCCGCCAGATCTACTTGATCTCGCATCTAGTTTCGAGACCTATCAAGCCTTTAGTTCAACCACTTGGTTTTCTATAGTAGTGTCGGAAAAATGTTTAGCCTGTAAAGCCCGGTCACTGCCTCAGGCCTACAACAGCCTGAGCGTCGCCACTCATCAAACGACTGACCAGTGTCCTGACATCGGCTAACGAAATCTTGACGCGCCGTTTCTGCTCTCGTTTCCTAGAAGTGCTGTCCAAGAAATTGCTGCATGCGTACTCTGTGGGATCGCCCTCCTTGTGTGGGTTCTCCGCGCCTAACGCCTTATAGAGCTTCCACTTTTTTGCGCCACGTGAGTGGGATAAACCGCACTGCTCGCAGGAAAACGATGAATAAATCACGGACAGGAACAATACCGTTCCTGTCCATGATTTATTAATTATTATGTGCGTGAAGAGGGACACGGTGGAAGTGATCTCGGAGACGTGTTTCTATCTCTTCCAGAACTTGAATGCGGGCTTGCAGTTCGCTATCATTTTACGTAACCGAATCGCAAACACCCTACTAGCCAGTAACTCACGTTCGGAGTGCTTACAGCGAAGACACAAGCGGTGTTTGTCTGTTTTTACGACCTTTATTTATTTTTTTGCTTTATTTGGTGAATCTTGCAGAAGCGCTTCTCTTTGCCTTGACTCTGTTTTTGCCGTTTTGCTACTGTTGTTGTTGTTGTTGCTGTTTCTGTTGTTATTTGTTGTATTTTTGTTGTTGTTGTTGTTCCTGTTAGTTATCTCTATCCTATGAGTGCTGCGGCGCGTTCTGCCCCTCTGTGTCGTCGGTCGGGCTGCCGCGCATTAGGTAAGGATTTACTTACGCACGCCACAAATATGAAAGACGTCGGCACACACAATTATACGTACTAATAGTTCTATAATCGTTCCTCTTGCAGGCTAATAATACACTCGGCAATTCTAGTCGGTCGACATTTTACAAATGGCTCTTGGTCATTCGAGCGATCTTGTAATTCGCAAGTATATATATATATATATATATATTTATATTTATATATTCTGTTTGGAATTTTGTTCGGTAATTTTTAATGGCCATTTCGCTCGTCGAGTTGTTTGCACAAGCGTTTGAGAATTTTGTTTATCTGCGTCCCAGTGTTTTTGTCCCAGTGTTGCTTGTCACAAATTGTCCGATGTCAGCCCCGTGGTTCGACATATCGTCGGCGTGTCACCGGTTTTCCACCGTTGCCGCTCTCTTCAGCGATGACTGCGATGAAACACCGTCATCACCACCACCACCACCATCTCGTTGGAAAAGCGCGAAAGACTCGGGTAATCTTATTATTACTATGTATATCAATAGTACTAACAACAGTAATGCAGTTATTGATACTAATTATCGTATTAAGAATATTTATAATAACAATACTAATAATACTAATAACTGTAGCTATAATAATAATAATAACAACATTTGATGACCATACCGTTAGCAGCCGGAGTATAGGTGGTAGCACTACATCTACGTCTCCTGCGTGTCGAGGATATATATATGTATATATATATATATATATATATATATATATATATATATACATAAGCAACGGCTGGCTGCTAAGCCATATTTGGTAGCGTGTTTCCGGCCAATTTCTCGCTGCTGCCTTCTCGACTTTGGCATTGATGTTTTTGTGTCGTTCGTAATTGATGGTTTTTTTGTTTGTTTCGTTGTTGTTATTGTTATTGTTGGCTGCTGCTGCTACTACTACTACTACTGATGCTGTTGTCAACCTCCCGTAGGTAGTCTGTAGTTAGTGTGATATGTAACGCATTTGTTATAGTTGTTTCTCAATTCAGAGAGGAATGCTAAAAGGCGGCACTTTAGCAGCAGCAGCAGCTGATATAGAACCGATTAAGCATGTTGCCAATGGGAAGTTATGTTTGTTGCTATTACTGTCGCTGGTAGTTTTTCGGCCAATGTAGTTATAGTTATGGTCGTTATTCCTGTTGTTGTTGTTGTTCTTGCTGTTGTTGGCCTTCTTGAGTGTTGTTATGGGAAGCGAAAAGCACTTCACTCGGTCGTCTTCACAAACGGGCATGTATTGTACCTTTTCAATTTTTCTTTCTAGCCTTTTCACACCTTTCTCTCGTACTAATCATCATCATCATCTTCGCCATCGTCATCATCGAAATGGTAATAATAATCATAGCAATAATAACGACGTCATAAGTAATGTAATAGTCATATTGTAACCATAGTAAGAATTATACTAATAATCATAATAACAAGCGTCATTGTCATCTCATAGTCATAATCATTTTTCATCGTCCTCCTAATTCCACTCAACAATGCTACTCTAGTGTATAGGCTGATGCTGCTTGCTTTTCTTTACACATCGTTCCACGATCTTCTACATCCTGAGTGGTGAGTTATCATATCGCTAATAGTTAGTTTAGTAATCATAATCATTGAAATAACAATAGCCACCTGCAACAGTTCACTGCCAGCTTCACGTTCACCGTCATCATGATATAAATGTCTACAATATTATGCTCATGATCATGAAACCATGCCAGGTTGATTGATCGCCGAATGCGTCCGGATCAGTTTCTTGCTCTATCTCTTTCTCTCACGTCGACAAGAGCGTCGTCTCCTTCGGTGTGTATTTTTTGCCGCAGGGCCATAAGGGTTTCATTCTGTTTGTCAGCGTCAGTTGCGTATGCTAGGCAGGTGCGCACGGTCGTGTGAAGACCGGTGTCGCGTGCCGATCTCTACCTGTTTTCCGATTACCCGATGGGAATTGTTAAGGTCGCCCCAATGTGGGCCGTATAGGTCTCGCTGCCAAGGGGGGGGGGGGGGCGGGGGCTTCAGATGGGGTGCCAGCATCGTGACGCTATTGCGCACACGCCGGAGGTTGTCACGCACATTGGTCTTTCGCACGTGCGCCCCCCACACGTCGCTCGCAACACGCCTCACATGCACATATACATACATTCTGGAGTTAACTTTGCTGCTAAACGTTTGCTGACATTGATTTGCTCCGCTCTGAGTCGTACCTGGCCTTCCAACGCGCACTTATATATATATATATATATATATATAAAGAGAGTGAGAATGTTAGTTTTTCTCTATGTTCACACGCTTACTTTGTCTCCGTTTTCCATTTTCCTTTCAGGATTTTTCATTTGCTCGACAGCCGAACTCTACTTGTCACGACGACTACTACTAGTCTATACTAGCAGTAGTAGTCGTAATCGTAATAAAAATTATTGATTTGTGTCCTTATTATTATTATTATTGTTGTCGTTGCTGATTTAAGAATTTTTATTTCGTTTATTGTCATTTTATTATTGATGTTACCACCACTAACAAGCGTCATGATTGTGATTCTAATTATAGTATTGTTCTTCTTCAGTATTTGTGCCGGCGAACGGTCGTCGTCAAGCTAATGAAAGCTGTCGCGCTTCGTTCGTCTTCCATTCGCACAGCTTTGTTATAATTATCGCGCATTTGAGGGAAAATGAGTTATGACAACTCACCCACTTACTGTAGACCAGCGGCAGCGGTAGACAATAGCGTTAGAATGACAGGTAGACATATATATATATATATATATATATCTATGTTTGTCTGAGGTACACGATACGACCTCAAGATGAACCAACCAACCAAACCTGAGTGGAAGCTTCGGCACAGGCATATATATATATATATATATATATATATATATATATATATATATATATTTCCTTTGCTTACAACGCCTACAGTGATCACACATCATTGCATTCACTAACGACAGTTCGCAATAAGAGCAACCATGCGGTAACCATCGCCCGCCGTGAGTCAATGATTTTTGTCAGTCAATGATTTTCATGTCATCACTCATCAACATTGACCTACAACAATTCCATTTGAACACTGTTACATCGTCATCGTCCGCAGAAACGATCCGTACTACAAACTACCACTTAGCAATAATACAAATCGAATCTGCTCGGCTCCAGTAAACATACGCGGAGATTAGTCACACACACATACATACATGCACACCATAGGTGTGATGTGATTATTCGAATTACGACGTATAATGCGTTTCGCGTGCCGACAGTATACGTTACGGACGTGTCACGTAGTTAAATAATTGAGACTACTAAAAACTAGCTACTAATTATAATTTGTTATTTGTTGGTGCTGCTGCTGTTGCTGTTGTTGTTGTTGCTACGTATATATCAAATAGCTATGCAGTATATATATATATATATATATATATATATTGTGATTTTTGAATATTCTCAGTATTATGTGTATACCATAGCGTTACGATCATCGTATTGAATTATTTTTGTATTGAGGTATAGTATATATTTATGCCATTTTGTATGTTTGTCCTCTTTCCGTCGCCTCATTTGGTGTCTCAACCAAGTTAATGATCTTCACCGTTGTGGCATTTTAAGAGCGACAGTTATTATATGAATTGTAACAATAGTAACAGCAGTGATCGTAATATGAAGTATTTATGTATATCTAATTATATGTATATGTGTATATATATATATATATATAATGGGAGCGAACACTATCGTGAAAATGGCTGACTGTTTGCTCTGAGTTTGAAAGTCGCTTGGTAGTAATAGTAGTAGTAGTATATGAATTGGTTACGTTTCACCTTCTGTACTGATTTTTGTCGATATTTCCATCCAGCAAATAATCACTATTTGGCGGCTTTGCTTGTAGCATCGTTCCAGCCGCGCGTTTATTCCGTATGGGTTGCTTAGTAGTGTTCTTTTTTGTTGTTGTTGTTGTCTCTTTGCAGCAGCTGTCTTCAGTACTGTTTGTGTGTTTGCTAGTATGATGATTACTACTGTTGTTCTTAATGCTATTGTGTTGTTGTTGATGCTGCTGTTTTGTGCTCTGCGATTGCTGAAGGAAGATCTGAAGGATCATCTTGCGTCGATGGCTGTTCTTCGCCGCGTCGACGTTGGACCGCCGTAGCAGGTTATCGGCATCGTGGAAAAATCGTGCAACGAATCGTTCCGTTGTACGATATCAACCTATGCGTGCAGGCTAGGCTCGAAAGACTTTCGGTTGTGTCCTACGATCTACGTGTTGGCTTCGTGCGGCGCGTCTTAATCTAGTTACAACCGCCGCAGCCGGCAGAACAATTACAACGGCGCTCACAACGTGCAGCTGTGCAACCATTACTACATGTATATGTATGTATGTATGTATGTATATATATATATATATATATATATGTGTGTGTGCTTTTTCTCACACGCGTTGGCTATCTGTAGCAGAACAACCTCGAGTGGCCACTTGTGTGTTGGTACAGCAGAGGCGCAACGTGTAGGCAGGCGAAAGAGACTTGTCACGCAAATCGAGTGGTCGGTCCTTCTATTTGACCACGCCTATTCAGCATCTCCGCGCTTATGGCGAGGCGGGACCAGCGCGTTTTCACAAATCGATTCGGTACCACTTACCCATATACCTACCTACAAATATAGGCACGCACGATCGAGTTAGGATACTGCTGCTGCTGCTCTAGTTGTTGTTGTTGTTGCTGTTGCTGTTGTAGTTGTGGTATTTAACGTGTTGTTGGCGTTATTGGTGTTGTTGCTGTTGTGGTGATGGCTAGCGCGTTTTTCTTGCTGCTGTTGCTGCTGCTGCCGTCGTGGCTTTTGCTGATGAAGGCGCGGGCCTCATCATGTTGCCTAGCGCGCCGGTGCAAATATCAAACAAGTTGATGGCTGCCAAGCACAACAGTTAGAGTAAGGGTAGCTTAGCCAAGCAGCTTAAAGTCGCCGACGCCTGGACACCAACCTTCACTTAGGACGGGGAAGACGACAACTGATAACGATTTTAGTCTTGGCCGCGTCTTTTTCAATGAAGGCTGCCTGGAAACGTTGTTCAAAATGTTGAGGGACAACAATAAGGGTAACAGCGGCAGTAATGCGACGGCAGCAGCAGCAATTGCAGCAGCAGCAACATCATCAGTTCATTCAGTATGCGCCGCGTTTATGCGGTCTATGGCAGCTGCGGTTTGCGAAAGACGCGCGAAGCGAACTTTCGTTATAACTGGCTTTCGCTGTCATCGTCAGCTTTATTATTATCATCATCATCACCACCACCACGACCACCACCACCACCTTTACCATCATCATCATCATCATTATCTGGAGTACAAATTACTACCACCTTCACCACCATTGATATAAACTACTGTCAAGCTCGTTTTGCCAAAGGGCATTAAGTGAAAGACTTGGACGTTGTTGTCGCCATCAGCGAGTACTCACTAGTTCGTATGTTGTTGTGGTGGTGTTACCTTTGTTGTTGTTGTTGTTGTTGTTGTTGTTGTTTGGTGTTGTTGTCATAGCGCATGTTCTTATTGATGTTACCTTACTTTTTGTTGCTGTTGCTGTTGTTGTTGTTGCTGCGTTGTTGTTTCTGTCGCATTATTGTTGTTGTTGTTATTATTGCTGTTATACTGTTGTTGCTGTTGCTGCTGCTGCCGCCTTTTGATGTTTCTCATCGTTACCTTTGATGCCCTGTTGTTGCTATCCTTGAGGTTGTTTACTCTAACCTACGTTCCTGATGTTGTGCTGACGTTTCTGACGCCAACAAGTTTGCAAGCATGATGCAAGCGTGCTTCTCTCGATAAGGCCTTTTCTCTCTTCATCTATCTCGGTTGTTGTAGCTCGCGTCTCTGGTTTGGCGTGTGGACAGCAGCTACGTTAGTTCGGCGCGTTCGGATCCTGTCGTTCGTCTCGAGGCATCGTTTATTTTATGACGTGCGTCCCTACCTAACCTTCTTAATTCTGTGAGTCTGATGATACCAAATGTCACACCATATGTCATTGTAAATGATATGCGTTTGAACGGGGGCGCAAGTGGGCACGCACCGAAACACGCACACACACACACACAAATACACCTGCATGCAGACAAGACCGGCAAGGCTGCCACGTGACCGGCGGAGAAAAACCTCACATCCGATTCGATCATGTTGCGTGTTGCGTGTGCTCACTGATTGACTGAGTGAGTGAGTGAGTGGGCTGGGCTGTGGCTGGGTCGGGCTGGGCGCCGAGGGTTTACTCGGCGAGCGCCCCTGGTTCGTT
Organism: Dermanyssus gallinae; assembly: GCA_003439945.1. Taxonomy (NCBI): domain Eukaryota; kingdom Metazoa; phylum Arthropoda; class Arachnida; order Mesostigmata; family Dermanyssidae; genus Dermanyssus; species Dermanyssus gallinae. The sequence continues at coordinate 347,902 of QVRM01004797.1, forward strand.
CTTTCTGTTCTGTTCGAAAGCCTGTGGCCCGTTATTGTAGCCACGGTTTAGATTCCAGTCCCTCAGCGTTACGGAAGCCACTGCGTACCTGCAACCTCACTTCTCATGCTGCCTGGCTAGTCGTGTGGTGGTTTCACGAATGTCGTTGTGTTGTAGCGGCAAGCACATGTGTAGCATGATTTCTGTCGGCGTGGCAGCTTAGAGTCTCATTGTGTTGCAGGTGCAACAGCAGCAGCAGCAACAACAGCTGTTGCTGCTGCTGTTGTTACGGCTGCTGTTTCTTCTCCTCCTTCGCCAGGCCAGCTGTATTGCTGTACTGAACAATACCTGTTCTACTGTACCGCCGCTGCTGCTGTTGATGGCCGCTCGTGCAGTTGCCTATCACGACTGACAGGAGGCGAACATGATGTCGATATGTACAAATTGTATATGGATGATGTCATCTTGTCACGCACAAAAAAAAAAACAGAACAAACACACACTACCAACGTATGCAGGCTAGCTACGCACATTGTAGCTCGAAGATATGTCTTTTGTATGTTTGTCGTAGGTATCTATGATTTACTCATGTCTGTATGTATATAGCTACGTTTTTTTTGAGGTAGGCCTAGCTCTGGTTGTTGTATAGGTAAATATGTATGCATGTTATATATATATGTATATATAAATATAGTCTTCGTTATACAAAGACATTACTATTACATGAGGTTATTACCAAATTGAGGTCCGCCAGCAATTCTTCCTCTTCGTCGGCCGTGCTGTTTGCTTCAATTGCTGCTTGCTTGAATACCTACATACGGCGACCATAGCAGCTGTAGGCGCTACAGTCAATCATTGTTGTGACAATCATATAGCCGTGCACACCCGACGAATCCGAAACAGTGGTTATGGATAACAATGGATAACTAACAATGACGACCACGACGACAAAGTCGCAACTAATCGTACGATTGTGACATGATACATACAACACGACCCTGCTTTTCAAGCGGCTAACTATAGTAGTAACAGCATGCTTCACTCACACGTGATCATCTTCTTAATTTAGGCTACGGCCTTTTATTATAATTATAATTATTATTAGTTATAATTATGAATAGTATAATCATTGTTGTTGTTGTAGTTGTTGTTGTGGTCAATATCAGGTGTAAAACACTGAACATGTACAGCTGAGGTCGTGAGGTCAGATGTTGTTGTTCGCACCGTTTTTCTTCGGCTCGAATCCGGATCTAACGGGTTGTTTTTCATTCTTCGTTCTCGCTCTATGTGCTCATTGTTGTTGTTGTTGTTGTGATGGTGGTTGTTGTTGTGATTGTTGTTTCAAATGAAGTTATGCGAGGTCTCTCTGTTGCTGTATACGGTAAGTGCGTGTGTGTGTGTTGACTCTGTCGTTTTTTGTTGTTGTTGTTGTTGTTGTTGTGGTTTTTGATGTAGTTTTTGTTGTCACCGTCGATATCGTCGTACCATAAACGAGTAGTATTCGTATTAGTAAGCAGCCGTACAAGTAATAATCGCTTAGATAATATAGTGTAATATGCTGGCTGTGCGGTTGATTGCTTGCTTCATAATGAGGGCTTGTATATTCGCCATTCATAGGTGTCTCTCGTTTTGTCGCAATTTGTCTTGTTGCTCTATTGCAATTTGTCTAACCTGCTTTCTTTCTTCTCTCTCTATCTCTCTCTCTCTATGTTTTGCAGTCGTCTCTTCTGTTGCTGCCCGTGTTCCATTGGAAATTCGCTCGCTCGCTTTCGTTCATGTTTTCTCTTTTACTCGCCATTCTTTCAGGTTCTCTCTAGATTTCTCGATTTCATGAGTGTGTTTCGATTTGCTTGATTCTTCAACTATATATATATATATCATGGCGACCGGCTATCTGTCAAAGTGTCTTCGGTCAACCCGTTGAAACAAAAACGCCGTTTCATTTAAATTGCCGAGCAGCGCGTCCGTAGCAGCAGTAGTTGTTGTTGTTGTCATGACACCTCGGAAACGACCAGAGACGCCGCTAACTTTCGACGATGGACGCGAAGATCGCTTACGAGGAGACTCACAAACTCCAGCCGATGATGAGGTTCGACTCAGCCGCTCTTTTTGTTGTTGATGTCGTTGTTGTTGCTTGTTGACACGGCCTCTGCAGCACGGGCAACAGCAGCATTCGCTGTAGTAGTTACAGTTGCTGTTGCTGCCGCTGATGTTGTTGTTGTTGCTGCTCCTGCTGTTGTTGTTCTCCTGCTGCTGTTGTTGTTGTTGTTGCTGTTGCTTCCGACCTTGATGTTGCAGCGTCGTTACGCGTGGAGCTAGACGCTAGAGCTGCTGCTGCTGCTGGAGTGGACGGCGGCTCTTCGGGCAACAACTGTGACTGACTGGTTCTGTTCGAAAAGCAGGCTTGGCATCATTGGACTCGCTCGCGGACGAGAGATGAGAAGCCTTCTGGCCAGCCAGTACACAAATATGGAACTTCCGTTGCATTAGCAGGATCAGCGGGGCCCTTTCCGGCGGCGGCGGCGGCGACAGGCCAGAGCTAAGCAGAATGCTTAGATGGCTGTCTCGCCTTCGTTCGGGTGCGAGTTGCGCGTCTTATCGAGGTGCTTTTTAGCGTCCATCTCGGCCAGCTCGTCCTTGGTGAGGTGGTGCACGATGCCGGCGCCAAACGCGTCGCCCAGCACGTTAATTGATGTCCGGATGCGGTCCCTGTTGGGTGGTCGGTGACAAAACGCCGTCCGTTGAGAAGAGACGACGACGACGCCGCGGGACCGAGATGGGTGAAAGAACAAGGAAAGAACAGAAACGTAGTACTCTTGAAACTATCTTGTGGTACGGCAGTGTGGTGTTTTCTAGCGATTGACAACTATGTTCATATATATTGGAAGGAGGAGTTAATATATATTTAGTTATATAACTTTGTTATGTTACTACCTTGGACTGATATATATATATATATATATATATATATATATATATGATTTATAAGGGAAGGAGGAGCTAATATATATTTATTTATATAACTTCTTATGTTACTACCTTGGAGTATATATATATATATATATATATTATCTATTGCTAATACTTGTTTGTTAAACAAACAAGGAGCACGAAATCAATGACGCGGATATGTGGACATACGATCGGTTACGGTAGCAATAGGAATACCAAAAGTATAGCAATAAGAATAACAAAAATAGCAAAAACACACAAAGTCAACAACTCGTAACAACAACGTACAGCATCCAGTCGACGGCGACGATCATTGATATGTCCTCGGTGGGCAGGCCCACCGACGTCAGGACAAGAAGCATCGTCACGAGTCCTGCGGAAGGCACCGAGGCAGCGCCAATCGACGCGGCCGTGGCCGTCAGAGACACCGCGATGATCTGCCCCGGGCTGAGGTAGATGCCTGCAATTAGTCAACGACGCCAAGAAACACAAGCGAGAGAGTGACAGAGAAGCTCGCGTCATTATTTTAGGCCAGACTTTTGAGAATCCAGAAGCTGTGGTGTATGATTTTTTGTGGTTTATGAATCAGACGTCTGTCTGTACTGTCCGAGTGACTTCCTCAGTGGGGCAGGGAGAGAGAGAAAAATAAAGAGGTGTGGGGGGGGGGGACAAAAAACAGGGAGGGACAGATGCCCCAGGAGAAACAGCCCAAGAAAAGGCCAAGACTTATTGCTGACTACTGCTACTACGGGGTGATGCTACTTGTCATGGTATTCATTTGTCAACTCTGGGCTAGCCACTGAAGCTAGCCCTATTTAAAGCCCTAATTTGATGAAGGCTATCGCGATGGCCTAGGTCAATCTCTTATTGTAACAATCAATCAACTAACGAACCTGCAAGCACAAAATGACAGAATCCTTTACTTCCATTACTGACCTAGTAGGTCAGTAATGGAAGTAAGGGACGACGTACGTAGCAGAAAGATAGGAAAACATAATGAAAGAAACAATATTTGTATGGCCTCTCAGACAAGAGCAAGTTTTCAGTTCATGAAATGAAACAAATGTTCCATATAGGCAGGTTCTTGTGAGAGTGAGGAACAGAAGGAGAAAAGGAGAGAAACGAGGGCGTTACGGTCGAACGATTAGCCTTAAGCAGCATCTCGAGCGTTTTTAGAGCGTTTCGGTCAAGACGCGAACAGGGTATTTTTGTCTCGAAAAGCACTCATGGAATTTTTGCTCGGAATGTTTGTTTTATCGCTTTATCTGAAACCAAGCACGCCTAATGCTTGCTGGTTTTGTGTTTGCGTATACGCAACAAAAATGGTGAGATAGCGTAGGGTTATATATTAGGTAATTTTTAGAGTGATCGGGTTGTTGTTGTTGTTGTTGTTGTTGCTGTTGTTGTTGATGGTACAATGTTGTCTGTGTCGTAGGCGCTCGCTCGACTCGCCGACGAGTTTCGAGCCGCCAGAGCTCTTTCGGCTCGGCAGCTCGGTCGCCACAAATATTGTCTATGTAGTCAGCAGACACGTAGACAGCAGCAGCAGAAGCAGCAGCAGCAGCTGCACGGCGTTCTTATGGCGGCCTTTGCTACAACGGTTCCTGTGTATCTTCCAGTAGGTGCCAGGCAAGACGAGACAGGCAGATGTCGTTCATTTTCCTACGTCGACCTGTTTGCTGATAATTCACTCGACAGCGCTTAGACGCATTGTTGGCCTCCTCGCGGAGTTGCTGCTCTGCTCATTGGTTCTCCTCTCGGCCATATGTAAGAGCACGGCAGAGCGCGACGACCAATTGCGGATAGCCTTCTTGCGGTCGGCCCTTATTGCGGCCCGCTTGAAACCACCGCTAATGTCGCTGTTGACAACTGTTGTTGCTGTTATTATGATGGTTGTTGTTGTTGCTGTTGCTTGTTGTTGTTGTTGTTGCTAGTCATGTTGTTATGGCTGTTGTTGCTTTTAGTGTTGTTGTTATTATCTATTTTGCTGCCTTTTCCCGTACTGGTACAACAACAACAACAACAAAACAACAGCAACAACAACAACGCTGACGGCTCGGACAGGAAGAAAACAGGAAAAGACGCGAGCACAACACCAGCACGACGACAGTAGCCGCCAGTGGCTCGCTACATTAAGGGCTGTCGTGTGCGCGAGAATGGGGGAGGCAGTACACCGAGAAAGAACCTTACCTCGGTCAGCACGAGACACACTGAGTTAAGGTCTCTCCTTATCTCCCTCGAAGAAAGAAGGGGATGAGCGAGCAAGAAAAGCGAGTGAGAGAGAGAGAGAGATAGACGGAGAGATTAAGGGAAGGAAAATTAGGGGGAGAAGACCAAGCTAGGCAAACGCGCCAAGACCAGACAAGATCTGACCAACACGCCGATGACCGACTCGAACAGGGTAAAGCCTAGACAGGACTGAGCACAGGTCGGCATGACAAATCAGACGACTAGTACTAGTAGTAGTAGTAATTGGTAGTAGACTAGGTCACTTAGCGGCCTGCTGATAGCCCGCCCAGCTTGGTTTGCAAAAGTTGAGACAGACCCTATGAGCATGAATGTAATGGCGGAGCCGCATCGCAAGAGCAGCGACGGGCGAAGTGCAAGTGGAGTAGAAGATCTGAAACGAAAGACGGGTAGTAAAGTAGGAAGGAAATAAGAGAACGGAAAATAAGAGAAAACGAGAAGGAAATAAGAAGTAGAAGACTATATCTTACTTCGTTTAACGTCTGTGATGTAGAGGCCATATATATATATATATATATATATATATATATATATCTATATGGCCTCTACATCACAGACGTTAGACGAAGTAAGCAGGCGAACTACGAAGCTGAGGGGGCGCCGGCCGCCTCTCATCATGCTGATGCGGCCCGTGCTGACGATGATGACTACGACGGCGACGACGACGACAACATTCGGCGTGTCGTGCAGCATCGCTGGTGCACGCTGGTGATGAGGACCCTTCTTTGACGCGTGAAGGCCCTTCAGCGTCGTCGACCACATAGATCGTCTCCGGTTCATCAACGGCCCCGCCCGGCCTCGGTCTCGACTGACGGATACCGACAACGCTGCCTGACGTGTCGAATGTCCTAATATTGGCCGTCCTGCTTACTCATCACGCTGGTTGGTTGGGCGGTTGGTTGAGTGCCGGATCGAGTGAACTGGCTACACCTCTGCGCCGTTCGGCCATAGACAGCGAGGTGATAGACACACGGATGCGAACCGGCAGGTCTTGCAGCGACGGTACATTGAAGAAGACGGTGCTACCCATGCACGTTGTGCATTGCACGCCGCCCTAGTTCTTAGTTAGCTAAGTTTTCGCTGTGCAGCGAAAGGCTAGACAGTACCAGCCAGCAAAGTGTCACTGTACGAAGCGTCCCGATAGCAATATGTGTAGTCTGATTAACGATAACAGAAGTAGCCGGAGACTTTGCAGAAACAGAAGTGATAACGACACTATCAGCAGAAGCGGCGGCCGTCATCATAACAACGTTAACGTAGATGCAATCGCAGTTGTAGCATATGTTGTATGTTGTTGTTATTGTTGTTGCTTGTGTTGATGTTGTTGTTGCTGTTACTGCTGGTATTATTGTTACTGCTGGTGTTGTTGTTGAATAGAAAGCTGAATGGATGTCTTGAAGGATCAAAGAGACCGCCGACCGTCGCGGTCAAGCGTACGAAGTATCAAACTGCACAAAGGGAGAGGGAGGGGATGGGGAGAGGGGGAGAGAGATAAAAAGCGGGGGACGGGGAGTGACAGAGATAGAATACCGGCAGAGACGTACCGTTCATCTGAGCGATGAATATCGCGGCGACCGCCTCGTAGAGGGCAGTTCCATCCATGTTAACGGTGGCTCCGACTGGCAGCACGAAACGCGTCACTCGTTTGTCGATGTGGAGGTTCTCCTCCAAACAGCGGAAGGTCACTGGCAGAGTGGCGGCGCTGAAAATCGAACAAAGCACGAACAAATCACACAGTTGTCAGAGGAAGAAACAAACGAAACGGTTACATCATACGTCGCGAGCAGGGCAGATCTTCTTACATGCGCTTCTCACTACTCTATGTGCATATATAGAAAATTGTGTGTAGTGTATGCTTGTACGCATCGAATCGAGGTATGATGTGTGGCCGCGGTATTAGCGTATTCTCTCGTGTCGCAGTCATTTTCTATTGTGTCGGCTTGGTTGTTCGTCGTCGCGGTTGTCGACGTTGTTGTTGTTTTAATTCGCCTTACGGAGTAATGAAATCATAGTCATCCATCGTACATGTTATCAATGGAACGCATCGTTATCAATAATCACCAACCTGGAGGCAGTGCCCAGAGCTGTAATCCAGGCTTGCAGCATTCCTTTGAAGAACGTAAACGGATTCTTCCGGGTGATGAGGAAGAAGATGCCCGGCAGCGTTATGCAGGCATGAATTAGAAGTCCGACAATGACCGTTACCATATAGAGGCCTAACTGTGCTGCTGTTGATGCCAGGTCCTCGATCGACATGATCTTACCAATGATCAGTGACATGATACCGAATGGAGAGTACCACATTACCAACACGACGATCTTCATCACGATTTCGTTCAGCTGCAAACGCCACAAATCCACTACTATGTTTAGTCGCAAGCACACGCTGGGCGTGCACGTGTGTACACGTAGGTATCTTTGCATGTATATATATATATATATATATATCTATTCTGAGTTTGCAGTGAGTATATCATGACAGACAGGTGGAGCCTACCAAGTGACACGTGACCACACACTGGCGGCATCGGCCTATTGCAGTGATGTTCAATAGACAAATATATATATATATATATATATAGAGAGAGAGAGAGAGAGGGCGGTGCTGTGGTATGCGAATGGACCACGAACCTGTACGAAAAATTTCACCATGAGATCAGCTTGTGGTCCCATTTGCCCGGACACAACACCGAACGCAATGCAGAACACGATGAGACCGAGTACGTTGGTTCCGTTTTTGAACACTAGCTTACGCTTTAACCCGTACTCTTGTTCGCCTGCTGCATTTAACGTCGGTCTCGTTACGTTTTCGTAGGTCGTTTCGACTTGCTGGAAGCACGCTTGTAACAGGTTTTCGGGGAACATGTTTCTGCAATCGAACCAAACAACAGCCGAGAGTTGTAGATGCTTAGCGGCAAAACATAACGAGAGTGGCGACACAGCCGACATCTTTTCGATGCGACGTCGTTCTTCTTTTTGTGTTGCTCTTCTTGCTCAATTTTCACGGCTCTCTATTTTGTACTGTAAGCTGTACGCCGAAGAGATACAGGTATCGGCAACTACCAACTATGTCAATCTAATTGGTCGTTGAGTTGTAATGAGACCTTTCGGTGCCTGCAGCTTCCCTAGGAGCCTGTATTCCTTCTGGCCAGCCACTTTCAGAAACATCTTTGTTATTTCAAATATTTGTAGCTACGCCACCCCCCCCCCCTCTTACCAGTTCTAACCCTTTGTTTTTTTCTTTAGTTCACATTTATCATATCGTTTTGAATGTCGACATTTCCCTTATTTAGTCCCTTTGGTTTCTCTTCGATGCCCAGGCCTCTAATTGGCGATGCTGAGGGGACAGCATTGCTTAGCAATGGCAGTCACGTCCTTCTCATGGTTCGGCACTAGAATGGCACCTTCCTACGTTTTCCAGTCACAGATTCGGCCTTATACACGGTACATGATAACTGCCCAGGTATACGTATTAGCTTTCCCGTTCCAAGTGTGCCCCGTAGCAGCTGGGCCCCCAGGCGCTACCCTAACTATGTTTATACTGGAGTTTTCCACCGAGAGAAAAAGGACAATGTGTTGTTTGGTCTTTGTATTTGCCGCCGCTAAACCGCTCGCTATTGCACCCAGTCATTACCCAAGTTCAATTAGCCCAAGGCTACCCTTTAGCTGAATGACCTCTTAATTCTAGGAGCACTCTTCTTTGTTTCTGTCTTGTAACCTCATATGCTATGATAAGGTTTAAGGCATGGCTCGCGTTTATTGATTAAAATTGCCCTCAATATATGATTCAATGCCGGACTGACCTATCCGTTTCTATACGTGTACAGCTATGCGACAATTTTTTGCAAGTTCCAGACAAGGAACACTGGTATGTATCGTTGCAACTTCTCATTGTTTTGATGATGTGCGATCGTTTGCTTGCCATATAGGATTATTCATAAGCTATAGCACACTGTCGATAATGTTGAAGATTCTAAAGGATTATAAGTATTGCACTTTATTTGTAAGCCACTGATTCATATTATACGAACGTATTCGGGTAGATATCTTTAATTAAGAACACACGACAGTAACCGAATTCTATTATTGAACGTGAAGCGTCGCACTAAGAAGAGCTCTGTGCAATCGTCTCACATTAAAGCTCTGGTATGAATCCCACACTATGCTACTTGAAGCCAACACGACAGCAATGTCTTGTTGTTACCCTAGGAATTTTATTATTTTAAACTACGGACATATTTTTCCACACGCCTTAACATGGTTAACTTATCCTTGCTCTAGTTGTGTTCGTTCTTGCTTTTATCTGTCTCTCCCGGAATTTATTTGGAAAATACTAACCGAATAAGGTCGAGGAAGGCGTCGAGGGTTGATACTTTCTTGTTCTCTTTGGCGTGGTGCAAGCCCTCCTTGATGTTGGGATCTCCGGGGTGAATCGAGATGACCATAACGATCCCAACAATGGCGGCCAGAATTGTCGTTGCAAAGTAGTAGACGAGGGCACGAGAGCCCATCTTTCCACTTGATTTGGGGTCCAGCTGGGAGAGGCCTGGAAACAATAACGCAACACACAGGAAGCGGACATTCTTAGTTCAACGCGGCAACAAGCGCGTAAGACACCCCAGAAGGCAACAGAAACACAATGCATTTATTCGTGACCAGGAGCTCAAAGCTACATTGGAAAAAAGACGGCATTGATTGAGATGTTTGCCATCGCATGCATCGAAGCATCACCCCCCCCCCCCTCAGGAGGGCACATGGACGATTCGCCGCCTTCATTGCTTCAAACCTGATTGCTGTCAGACCAACATAGAGTGAGAGAGACTAGGGTGAGTCAGTGGGTGTCATTATTCGGACACGTAAATGCTTATTAAGGTTTAGTAAGGTGGTTGTCTTGATTCGTGAATGATACACCAACAAACCTGATACCAAGCTTAATATTTCATTCCCATAAACCTTTAATTTGATTGTTTATCATGACAGCGTTATCTTGTTGTTTCCCGTATATTGACTATAACGACCACTGCTTCTGGCATAATCCAGTTAAGCCAATTTCAGTGTTCGAGTGAATAAAGCAAGTCATATACCCGGACTGGGTTCACATTAGGAAGTTTCCTATTTTGGCGTTTCTGTAAGTCCAAAGCAAGCTTATTACCTAATATTTTTTGGCAATTATATTTCTTGGCACTTGTCTTACCAAGGAGACCTTCGTTAGCAATGTGTGCTAATTGCTTTTTAGACCCCCCCCTTCGCCCCTCCTTGGAAGAAAACAACCTGTAGAGAAGACATGTGGGCGATGTAATCTGCTACTATTGGTTGACCCTCTCCCTTTTCATTCTGTCGTGGACCACCTCTACAGAAGCAGCACTCGTGGTGATTATCATCATCGAGTGAGAGAGCATCGACTCATCACGTTCCTCAGCACGTGAAACGACAACGACAAGAACGAGCAACCAAATAGGAAGAAGCTTATTCGATAGCTTCAACAGTGATAATCCAATAGCGTAGGAGACAACAACAACAACAACGTCTAGCAGAGCATCTCTGTCCTGGTAGAGCCCAACACAATCCGTGGTCCGCTCCTACAGTCTTCACAACCCTACCCCTTCTGTCCTCGGCCCGGTTCTCTGCTCCCCGCTCCCCCCATCTAGTTATTTCCCCCCCTACAACTGGACTGCCACATCTAGTTGGTTCCCCCTTACAAGGACTGCTACATCCTTCCGTTGGTTCCTTCCCCCTTACAAGGGTTGCCACACCTTGTTAGTTCCCCGTCCAAGGGCTGCTTTCACATCGATCACCGAGTAGTGTTCGGCCTAACTGGCTAGACCTTGCTGACTGATGCGCCGCTCCGCGCGAAGCAATTGAACCTGCGGGCTCACGGCAACGTGACTGGAATCGATATGCCAGCTGACGCCCGCGCACGTGCGCGGCACTTGAAGCGACCGGTCCCGCGTTGACTTTGTTCATCCGCGACCGCCGATGCCGGTCGCTGTTGTTACTGTTACGCTGCTCCTATTTTCCCGCTCCTATTCCCCCCGCCACCGCTACTGCACGTCGCCGTGTGGGCGGGAATCAGCGACCAATCGCACACCTGGCACCCCAGTGACCGAGTCGGGGCGGATTCATTCAGTCATTGTCGTCTCCTCCTAGGGGTTTGTGGGTAGCACGCAGTGGTAGTGTTGATCATGATGACAATCGTAGTGCTGATTGGCGTAGGTGGTAGTTTTTTTTAGCTCTGGGAGGCTTTGGGGAGGCATGATTGGTGTAGGTGGTAGTTTTTTTAGTTCTGAAAGGCTTTGGGGAGGCATGACGTACATACTACTACTACCACTACTGGTCACTAGCAGCCCGCGTGACTAGTGTGAGAGTCATAAACCACCTGCCAAACAGATGGACTGATGCCCACCTACCCTTCCAGGTTCGATACGATAGCAACGGTAACAACAACCATGACAATAAGATTAACAAAAACAATGAAAATAAGAATAAGAGCAATGGCGACGATGTACATCGTAAAAGGTTGTCCACAAACAAGGGCAAATCCGAAAACAGTCTGTCATTTCGACCAGCGCCAGGGCTTGAGAGGCAGGCGCCCTGTGCCTCGACAGCTTCTGTCGATACTGTTTTTACAATATTTTACACCTATTTATTTGCAGATTTTTACAACCTTCACTACTATCATTTCCACTACTGCTACCGCTCTCTCTCTCTCTCTCTATATATATATATATATATATATAGTTCTTAATTTATTTATAGTAGATTTATCCCAAGTCTGGAACTCTAGGAAGCTCGCGTCAAAACTACCACGTGTTCCATTCCATGTCCATCATATTTTCCAGTTACCCTTCAATATGTTTGTTTTCTGGTATATATATATATATATATATATATATATATATATATATATATATATATATATATATATATATTGTTGCTGTAGAGTACCAGTTGGTGATCATTTAGACGGATTATCCTTGTTGTTCCTGTTGCTGTCAATGTTGTTGTAGCCGTCTTGTCATCATCACTCGCTTGGTTACCACGTTTTTGTCGCCACAGCTATTATTAGCTGTTGTTGTCGCAGTGATAGTAGTAATAGTAACAATAGGCTATTATTATAACTGATCATCCTATTTGCTATTTATGTGTCATTGTCATTATAGTGTTCTTGTTGTTCTTCCTGTTTATCGCCTTCGAGTTCGTTGTCGCCAGTATGTGCTTTATTGTCGTTACCATGTTACCGGTTTTGTCATTGGCATCATTGTTACCGTTACCTGCTCCTACACCGCTTGCAAGCCAGGTAATTTTGGTGCTCTTCCTCCAGCAGCTGTATCCATCTGAGAATGTTGTTATTGTTGTTGTTGTTGTTGCGACTGCAGCCTGATCAGACAATTTTTGTTGTTGCAATTGTTGTCGTCCCTGTTGTTGCCTTGTTTCTGTTGTTGTTGCTTTTGTTGTTACTTTTACCACTACTGCTGCTGCTATTAATAGGTTTATATTATGATTGTTATTCAATTAAGGTGCTTTTAAGGTAGAAACGTTGGCCCAAGTTTCATTGTCCGACAACTGCCACGCCACAGCCCATGGCACTCATAACGGAAATCGCGCCTTCCCTTACAGAGAATAGCCTTGTGTCGTGTGTCGATAGCCCGTTATCTTATTTCTATGAAACTTGCAAATACACGTGCTCCTTTCACCATTAGGCGACCTATGCCAGCGGAACCCATTATATGAACTTATACTTCATACCTGCCGAGCCTTTGCCAGTCTGCTGGCTCTGCCACCCACCGAAACTTATACGTCCCAGACTAGTTTTTGACGTGTTTTTCTAGAGAACCCGCGCCAAGTCTAGCCTTGACAATCCCTTCCGCTAAGGTGGGTGCATCGCCGTTTACTATTTTACCGACAAGCGATTTCGCTAGCAAGTCAAATAGTTTAGAAACAAGCTGAGAGGGACAGCGCAATTGGCAACGGAAGTGTTGGTGGCCGCTTTTGCTTGCAAAATCCACTTACATATAGGGCATCTTTTTCTTACTGTTCTCTTTTTAAGCTACATTATGGACAGCAAAACCTTATGGAGGGCAGCATCTGCCAAACGCCTAATGGTGACTTTTTGGTAGCCCTGCTAAACGCTGTGCTACCTCAAAGATAATGTCTGTTCATTCTGTGATAAAAGCGTTTGGGTAAGATAGACACATTACTAGCCGGGGCTAGGCGTCATGTGCTGGCTAACGTCCAAAAGATTAAATCGAGATGTCTGTTTGGACTGAGACGGATCTACCAGCATTCGAGACCAACCTGCTGTGGTAGACAATAAATACAGCACCACAGAGAGTGCAGACCGCACACACCGCAAGTGACCGCAGGCGATTGTGTTTTCTTTTCTACGTACTGAACTAGCCTAAGTTCAATAGACTAAGTCAATAAATCAGCGTGTACAGTTCAAGTACATGTTGGGTACAATTTATTCAGAACCTTTGCCGGTTTCGTTCTAGAAAAAGACGCGTTTGGCATGTATGTACAGCAGGGCCTCTGTCCCATCCATGTTTCATTGTACAGAAACCCTAACTTAGTGAGGAGAATTGCTGCTTTAATGGTCCCTTAGTTGTTGATGAAGCCATGAGACGAGATACAATATTAGCCCACAGTCCAGAGACTAGAGGCTACGTATCTAATCGAGTCGTTTTTTTTCTGCTTAGAGCGTTTGAACTGGCAATGCGGAGCATTGTACTCCGGCTCGGCTTCTTCTTGCTTTACTTACCAGCAATCATTGAAGAGATGATGAGGGGCAAGATGAGCATCTTCAGCATACCCATGAGGATTTCTCCGGGAAATGAGATGAGCATGATGCTTTCGGTCGTTGGCGCCAGCATCCGGCCGAGAAAGCCGAGCAGCAGGCCAAGCAGGACACCGAGGATGGTGAGCACCAGGAGCATGTTTTCTTCGCCCCATGACTTTAACTGAAGGAGGAGAGAAACAACACACACACAAGCAAAGCGAAAACTTCTTAGTATTGCTGTCTCTACTACAACGACTATTACACTAATAGTATGTAAATTATTTCTATCGGAAATGCTACTTCTTTTTACCTTGCTACTTTCACCACTGGTGTGTACCTCTACTGCGATTAATAAAGTGGTTGGCATATTTTGTCACTAGCTTGCATTCATTTTTGCAGCAGTTGTACTTTTTTAGTTTAGCATAAGAGCGTAGACACTTTACATGCCTCCATGCATGCCGAGACCGCACCTTACACAATCATCGTTCTCTGCCAATGTTCGCCTCTTTGATATTCGCAGGCCCGTCGCTACCCCCGTAGCAGCAGGACGTGATTAAGAACGCGAGCAATCCACTAGAGTACGGACACTGGCTGTGCCTCCTCAAGATTACTTGAGCGTGTAAATAAGAACGTAATTAAGCACGTGACCTGAATTGAAAACCTTAGTTAAAAACATTATGCCGAGGCTCTACAGGACGGAGCTCTCTCTCCCTTCCTGTGGTAGCAACAGCTTTCAAAAACCACAGCGTCGTGTGTCTTAATGTATCACCGCTCACCCTCTGCATGTATAATACATCTGTCGGGCTCAGAGGAAAAAGCCCTCTCTCTACAGCGTTCTTGGTAGTCGTTTAGGTTGCTTCTTTGTTCGAGCAACTGGTGTTTTTTGTTGCGCATCAAACAGCCGGGCAGATCGCAGAACTGGTCGATTGAATAGCTGCAGGTCGGCAAAATAGCTCTATGAGGCGTCCCGGTGTCGTTAGAACTACAGCGCGGTTGGCCTATTGATTGTTGCTGCTGTTGTTGTTGTTGTTGTTGTTCGAAATGCGTTTCCTGTTTCACAATTTCTACCGACGTATTCGCTCTTCCAAGATCTGATCGAGAGAGCGCGCCTCGAATGCTAGTCGTCTACCAACGATTGGCTAGTGCTTAATTTACCAAGGTTCTGTCTATTTTTCGATGATGAAGTATTGTCTAGAATTAAAAACATTTTCTAGGAAGGTTGTTTTTCATTCTAGGCCATCTTCCGTCTCCTGTGCGCTTGGAACTCATTCTGAGGCATACCTTCAATGCACCGAGGGCCGGACATGTGGAGATTGTTATCTAGGGTTTCTCCAACAGTCCTTATGGCGGCATGGTTGTTGATCGCTCAAAGGACTTCCTTAGAGCGATGAAGTAGGGTATAGACTCGAATGAAAAGCAACGTTATTTTTCTTCCTTAGTTGTCTGTATGTCCAACATAGGCGTGCTGGTCTGCAGCTGTACTGCCACTATCAGAAAATTACTTCAATGCATATCGATCAAAAGGGGACAGCTACGGAACAACTAAACATAAACGGCATCTACTATGCGCCAGGTGTTTGATGACGTTTTATCGATAAATGCTGTGAGCGCATCGCTGTGCGTTTTGTATATTATATATATATATATATATATATACACAGGCGTACATACATTTATATGGCTATCAATTGCCTTAGGTGATATCACAATCTGAGCAATTCTAATATAAACTCAGATGAAAAGCAATGTTCTTGCCACAGTCGCGAGTACGGCATTCTTTTGGTTTAGACTCAACGTTATTGCTGGGTGCCACTTAAAACTAAGTTTTATTGCTGACATATTGTAAATGACTTTTTGTACAAAAAAGTAGTAGCTAATTTGCGCTTTGCTACTACATCTACACAATAAAACAAAAATGCGGCAGCACCGATTATATTGTCATCCAGTTGACGTAGCGACGTCGTTTACAACGGCAAGACAGATACTAGGAGAGGACCCGATCGCATCTTGATCCGATCGGGCTAATAATAAGGGATAATAGTTAACATTGAGCTCGTTTGACATTTCAAGATTACGCTGTAATGGAGCAAACTGTGTGATTGGCGCCAGAACCGCGTTCGTTTCGTAAACCAGATTTCTTAGCAGCTCAGCTAGTGTTTGCCAACAACTGGTAGTCGAGAAGTGGTGTAGAGTCGACAAGTGTCGCGACTGGCGATAATAAACCGATCATTCGCTTGATTCATCCATCTTGGCTGGGATGCAGCCACATTGGCACATGCATGCTATAGCCAAGGTCGTTATTTATAACAGTAATACCGAGATTGGTTCAAATGTTGCTGGGAGTTGATGATACTACAAACTTGCTGTCACGACTCCCATGGCTATTGTTGTTGTTGTTGCTGCTGCCGGACCAGTTATTGTTGACAGGAATGGTATAACGAGACCTTTGGTCATCATTGGTCGGTAGAGTTGGCGGCATCGGACTGCGGACTTGACCGATACACGCGGGGTAATGCTACACATCTCTACACGTAGCGTTGGATAGTGCAACAAGAACGACAACATCAATAGCAACACCAACGGTGATAACAACAACAACGCCAACAACACCAACAATATCATCATCATCCACACCAGCATCATCAACTGGAAAGATGGTCGCGCAAAGCCAACGCCGGCAGAGACGGCTCTTCAGCGTGCTCAATGAGCAATTTCAGCATCGCGTCGCAGTCCTCGAGTATGTGGCCTCTTCAAAAGTTTGGTGGCCGGCCTCGGCTCCATTTGGTTGCAATTTGCCACTCCATATCTTTTCCTGCGTTTCTTCCCACGCCTCCCGACCCTCGCTCCGCTCTTCTCCTTCTTCCCCCCAACCTCTCTCTCTCTCCATCTCTTTCTCTTTGTGTCTCAATCTTTTCGTCTCTGTGGGTTCGCTGTTTGCATACTTGAACGAATGTATCCGTGCGTATCTGTGTGTGGAATAAGCTCCTTCTCCGCGTACTGCTGTCCCGAGCTGCTGAGCGGAGTCCTGTTCCAAAGTACCGACGGCGAGTATTGTGTGTGCATATATATATATATATATATATATATATATATATATATATATATATATATATATATATATATATATATATATATATAAATAGCATAGTATAATGTGCATGTATCGTGTGCGTGGTTTCGTTCACCGTGACCGAACTCGATCGACTACTAGGTGCATGTTGACCTTGAACTGGATGTCTGCCGGAAGATTTGTTGCGGTTGGTGTTGAGTCACCGGGTCGACTCGTGGTTCGTTTCGTGATTGCCGCGGTCTGTCGTATCGAATGACGTACCCCACCCAGTTCAATCGATGACGACACGCAGCCGTTGCCAGTCCTACTGGAAGATACACGGCGGCGCCACACATTGTGTATGTGTCTATTTGTTTGGCTTATTTTGAGTACGCACTTTTTCGGGTGCAGGTTGTACGCGGTAAACGATCGCGCCCATTAGTTACTACAGCCATAGCAATAAGACTAGTAATATTATTTATTTGTAAAGGGATTGACAGCAAACGAAAACAATTCGTAAGATCGGCAAGCAACTGCAGGCGATCGCCGCCAACATGCGAGCGACCATTTGTCAGCGTACCTGTGTCAGTTTTAGGCAAAAACCTGTCTCGTTTTTTTTCTATCTGTGGAACAGAGAATCGCTGCGCAAAACGAAGTCGTGGCTAACAGAGAGAGAGACTCGCGTCGTCATATGTCGAAGAATGCTATATATGCTGTAAATGTTTGCTTGTCTTTGGATTGTAAATCATATTTTTTTTTGTTCGCACACGCAGCCACACTGCCTGAGTGTCAAGCGTGCTAGAAACAGAAGTTATAGGTATATAATATATATATATATATATATATATATATATATAATATAATATATAGAGAGAGAGAGAGAGAGAGATTAGAAGTCGGGACAGAGACATGTATCAGGTGCTGTCATGCTTACAAGCTTCAATTGGAACAACCCCTTACACCACCATCACCTTTACTACCACCGTCATACAAGACATCGTGTCATGTACTTCGATGCCGAAGTAATGATAATAATGAACAGACAGGTAACTAGCTGGACAAGAGGTAGAGAGATACAGACAGTCGTCAGACAAAGAGACAGAAAACACCATGTCGCTGGCCATGTATATCATTCGTCTTCTGCATCTTTCGCAAAAACCTATTGTATAAGCAGCGAAAAATGTTTCCGTGGCGTTCGTTTATATATATATATATATATATATATATATATATATATATACGCTTTATCATTTTGTCTCAGCTACTCAGTTATTCTTGTCTCTTTTATTTTACTCTTATCCCCCCCGCCCGCCCTCCTAAGAAAGGTGGCAACGAGCTAACTAGAAGAAACGGAATAAGTTATACGAACAAGACGACGACGACGACGCAGGATCAAACGACCACGCACACCTACGAATAGCACATACATGTCGACAATATGCATAGATAGATATACGATGATAACATGCATCGACATCGACACAACTCAAAGGCAGCACATGCCGAGGCACCTATAAAAGTCTCCTTTCTACGGCAGGGACCGGTCACATAGGGGGGGGGGGCTGTTGTTTTGCTAATAACACGCCGAATAATAATAATAATAATAATAATAATAATAATAATAATAATAATAATAATAATAATAATAATAATAATAATAATATAATAATAATGCCATGGAGACGCTTGGACCAATCAGCAAGGGAAAGCATTTCTCAAAGATTTGAGTAAGCGAATTCAGGAGGTCACAAGCGACCAAAGAGAGGGTCAATTCTTGAGGCAAGCGTTGTCTTTGGCCGTTTGCAGAGGAAACGCGGCATCTATTTTAAGCGCCATGAAGTGAAATAATTATTTAAAGAATTTGCAATAATACGTTCAGACCTTACAATTGTAACATTATTTAACATATAATAATAATAATAATAATAATAATAATAATCGAGCTTGGCATGTGAGCATGGCGTTGCTACGCTTCTGTTGTGCTGTCGGTAGCTCGTGCTCGACATTCGATTATATCGACCTATTCGTACGACACAAATCTCTCGACAAATGGATGGCGGCTAGCTACTCTTTGGCGGTGTGTGTGTGTGTGTGGTTGTGTCTCTTTGCTGTGTGGTTTCTTCACTTCTCTCGACGTGTGTTACTGCCAACTACTTACTACATAAATAAACGTGTTTGTGTCATCGTAAGTCTTTAGGCAGGCCAGAGGGGACATTGCGCAGTGATTTTGCGCTACTGGCCGGGTTTTGTCTCCGAGATCGTCATTCACTTCGATGCTCTTTTTGCTACCTATTTTCCTCTCTTTTCTCTGTTCCCTATATATATATATATATATATATATATATATATATATATATATATATATTTATATATATATCCTCTCTTCCTATGCCATCCATGGGTCTATTTCTTCTTCGTCGAATCTTTTGTTCATCTGGTGATGACTCGACTCGCCTCCTCGATCAGAGGAGCTACTCGCAACCCTAGACATACGACAACAGCGGCTGGTTAGACCCTTGCCGTATGTCTACGGAGGGGTACGCATGTCTGCATATACACATGTAGACTTCTCTCTCTTTATATATATATATATATATATATATATAGATGGGGTGGGTGTGTGTGTATCATGTTGGCTGGCTACCCTGGAAGGGTTCGCCAACAGAACTCAGTGTTCGTTCATGTTCATTACTACTACTACTACTATTACGATACTACGACGACGACGACGGCGACGATTACTACTGATTGCCTTTTCAACTCAGCAGCAGTAGCCGCCGCTGCCGCAAAAGCGGGAACGGCGGTGACAGCGACAGGCGGCTGTGAACCACGAGTGAACAACGAGGGAACAACGATCCGCTGGCTGCAGGCCACACGTTGGCCTATTCGAACGTAGTAGTAGTAGTAGTAGTAGTAGTAGATAGACAAGGCTCATTCAGTAGTACTCAGTTAGAGAGATACGAAGGCGCCAAGCCGGCAGGCAGGCAGGCAGGCATGCGGATAAGCGGGCCGACATTCGACCGACATTCGGCCCCGCCGTACTGAGTTAGCAGCATCTATTGTAGATAACGAGCGGTCGGTAGGCATTGATACGTTACGATGCGTAACTAGGCCTAGCTCTCGGCCAGCAGCAGCAGCAGTAGCATTAGCGGCAGCAGCAGAAGCAGCAGCAGATATCACGCGATCACAACACACATTCCGTATGGCTCATTCATCGATCGGGCTGTAGTGCCCGAAAGCTGTAAGCTGGAAAGCGCGCGCGACCAGTTCCCTGCGCGCTGACGACCACAGCCGTCCTCCTGATGCTGCTGCGGCTGCGGCGGCCGGTTGTAGTGCTGCTAGTCCGCGCGCCCAGAACAAGAGGAGACTTTGCCGGGCGTGCCGGGTCGCGTGTAACCGCGCGAAATGGGGAAATGCGCGCAACAACAACAGCAGCAACAACAGCAATAACCACAGCAACAACAGCAATAACAGCAACAACAACAACAATAACAGCAACAACAACAACAACAACAATAATAACGCTCGTTATCGTCATTGATGTTGACAATAACAACAACAGCAACAATGGCGACGACAACAACAACAGCAACAATGGCGATAACGAAGATAATAACAAGAGCAACAACATGAACAAAAGCAACAACAACAACAACAAGAACCAGTACGGTAGTAGCCGCAACTACGGCGCTGGTAGCCGGAGGTAGAGAGATGCTCTCTTCTTACTGCTGCAGTTGTTGGCTGGGACGGGCTCAATCGGGTCAGATCGAGCACAAACACAAACTGACTATGACCGCTTTCGGTAGAGAACCGTTTAGTCCAGAACTCTGTTGCCGGCAGCGGTGGTGGTGGTGGTGGCAGAGACAAGGGCGCCAGTTGAGGATCGACTTACGGCCAATTGAACAACAACAACAACAGCAGTAATGACAATAAACGCGATAGAGAATAACAAGACAACCATTCGAGTTATAGGGTAACCAGAAGAACGACAAAAATAACAACGACGGTACAACAACAATAACAACAACAAAGGCAACGGTTCAACAATAACAACAACAAAGGTTCAACAACAACAACAACAATTGCGACTACGATACCAAATGTTTGCTTGTATTGCAGCTGTGCAATTAATATATGTACACATATATGCACAACCCTAGCTAATGCTGCACTACGTGCAACAACACATTGAAATAGTCATAATATTACTAATAAATCAAAATTTCAATTATTTTCGTCGCGACTACTTACTCGTTGTTTCACTTCGCTGTATATAACACATACAAGATTTATTTAAGTATCTTACTACCATAATTACGCATTACCGTTATGGCTACAGTTATTAGTGCTAGTATAAAATACAGTAGTGTATATGCACCCCAAGATACCCGCCCGAAGATCGACATCCAGGGAGAAAACATACGCCTAAACCAGCGTAGCTGCTTCTATAAAATAGTCACTCAACTGCAAAGCACCCGGTCTAAATGAAATCCCGACCAAAGGGAGATGTAAAGGTCCTTCTCCAGAACCGACCGGGAATCTTTAAACGGATGCTAGATCAATGCCTCTTGGCAGGCTTAGAAACTATGAAAGTCGTCCACCAACCCCAGCGTGTATCGCCCACTAAATCTTCTGAATGCCTAAGAAGAGAATTCAAAACTATCATCAATAGTGAGGCTCCCGGCGGAAGTGGAAGAAGCAAAAGCACTCTCGAACAAGCTGTTTGGCTTCCGCAAATGGCTATCTACGGGAATCGCCATCGACCTAGTTTTACAGAAGGCCGAAAAACAAAGAAAAAATAATCAATGGTCGAGGGAGTTGGCAGGCCGCTATAATCGCAATGGCAGACTGGAGGGCGTCTATACAATTGCGTACGCTGACGACTTAGCCGCACAAGTTGCCGTCGGTACGGTAAAAGACTGAATGGAAGGGCACGGCCTTAAGTACCTAAAAAAGCTTGCGCCCGAAAAAAAGCCAAACAGTGACTTTTCACGGACTGAAAGAGGCACGGAGACATCCGCTTAGCACTGGCTGAAGATCAGCATTTCCGCCCGACATATGGGTGTAAGAATGGGTACGGCCTTCTCGAGTAACGTGCACATTTACAAGGTTGAAACAGCTGGCCTAGCCAAGGTGGCGACGTGGAGCAACAGAAAGCAGGACAGGAAGACCTCTTGTTTCGGTCGAACGAAGTCTACCGTCCTATACGCGATTTCAACATGGGGACCAAACGCGATGAAGCTGAAGAGAGACAAGAGAAAACTCATGACAGCGCAGATAAAACTTGCGAATTACGAATCGCCACGGCATACAGAACAGTTGAAACAACGACCATTATCGGGACTAGCTAGGCGGATACCCTGGCCCAGAACGATGGAACGAGGAACGAATGCGGAGGAAAAAAACCGGTCCTTAAGAAAAAAAACTGAGCCCTGAAACAAACGCTTAGAAAATGGCACGAAGAATGTAGCCAGCAGTCAAAACACCAGCCCAGAGGTACCAGGAGTCTGGTTACCTCAGGTGATCCTCGACCTAGAGAAATGGTTCAACAGGGAGTATGGAGACGATCTGATTGAACGGGAATGCTGGTGCTTTCAAATATACCCGTAAAAGGGATAGCTAGGTCATATATAGGCACCCGCTAAGCATTAGTTAGAAATACGCAAGGCGTTCGACAGGACTCACCGGCCATGGCGTTTCCGGACATGGCGGTGACACAGACATAGTCACCACTGTGCTCGAATATGAGTGCAAATGGGAGCAAGCTATTCGGCTGGTGGAGGAGAGCACAATGAGAAGGGAAAACGAGCTGGAAAATAACGCGCTAGAAAAACGAGCTGACAACAGTAGAAGGGAAAAATAATAAACGGAGCCCATAGAAGAACTTCCATTTTCAGCCAAGTACAACATACATTTACATAGTTAATTTAATATGCTGCCTTCATGCGTTTTCTGGCAGTGACCAAGGGGGAAACTACGATTAACTCGATGGCTTCAACACGTCTCCGGCCTAAACATGCGCCAGTCGGTTTCGGCACACTTATTTACCCGAGTCGTCGCGAGGTGATCTAGAACCATTGTACCAATGTGTGTCTGTGTGTGTGTGTGTATCTGTCTATCTATCTAGCTGTACGCATATCTGGCTATGCATGAAGACAATGCATACGTAACTATGTATATGCCTGTCAGATAGCGTTGCAGGGCAGCAGCAACCTACGGGGTCATGGCACCTACGTGTTGCTCGCCGCCCACTAACCCCCGGGAGCCTCATGGCAAAGTAAGAGCGAAATAAGAAACGGAAATGCAAAGTCGTACCAACCTCTCGGTAATGTGTTTCGCTGACAATTACCAACCACCAAAGTGTTTGCGTGTCGTGACGCGAGAGAAGCAACTGGATGATGTATATATATATATATATATATATATACTTATACATATACATATATATATAGCATAAGGTTCACATGTACATATCATATATGATGGTTTATCTGTTTCTCATTCCTTATAGCACGAGTGTAAGTGTAAATCAGTATTAATAGATATACAAATGTGCGTCGTATATGAAAGTGAGCAAAAAAAGAGAAATTGTATGATATGATGTCCGTGCAACGTGCACACAGAGAAGGAGGCTTTCCCGTCCCGTTTGTCTCTATGAACGTGCATCCGCAACAAGTGCCGGGAGAGCAACACACAGCCGGTGGAGAGGAGCCGTTTGCTGGTTTACATCTGATCTGTGCTTACTGTGCTTACTGCTCCGCTTTACGACCGTACGTGGCGCCATTACTCTTATTGCGCGCACACTTCGTGGCGCTCTCGGGGGCGCTACACATGGGGGGGGGGGGTCTGGATGTGCCACGCATGTGTGCGGAGCCGACGGTCTTCAGCCACCAGGAAGAAGCGCGCCCTGCAGCTTCGTCCGGGCCGGGATTTCCCGGCCTGCCAACGTATCCGCAACGTCGCACAGCGGCAAACAGTATAACGTGGGCTCGGCGTCTGCTGCGCCGGCAGTTTGGCGAAGGTACGCCCAGAGTCTCCGGCCAACACTTCTGTGTTTTCGGAGAGAAGGCAATCATCAACCATCATTGAAAAGATGGCTACTCATATACACATTAATATGCCTATGTATGTAGTACGACTACATATACATATATGGTGTATGTATATATGCAATACAAAAAAAAAAATATATATATATATATATATATATATATATATATATATATCAGGCAGCGAATTCACTCACAAAATAACCAAGATCACGTATCAAATTTAATAAAGCGAAGCTTCTAACTCATACCGTTTCGAGCTTGTTGCCCTTTTGTTCTGTTTGGATTTGTTGTTACCGCTGCTAAGTAGCAGTTGTTACAACTGCTACTTTTTTTTAGTACTATTTTTGTTGTTGTTGTTTTTGACGTTTTTATTGTTACTGCTGCTATTGTCGCGCAATATCGAGATCGCGCTCACGAGTAGTAATAATCAATCAATTAACGCAATCAACAGTCAAAACTAGTAGGTAAAGCAATTGGTAGTTGAAACGAGGTTGATCCATAGCAATTCCGACCGAAGTGGACACCTCTATGGCCCGTCAATTAGGCATAGAAATGTCCGTAGCACGAAGACCACGTAGGCCCACCGCTAGCAACAGCATGTGCATTCACTATTTTGACTCACCGTCTTGTATTTACAACGTACGATGGCACCACTCATCGTGCGAGTTGTAAATGCCTGTGCGAAGTCGATCGGCGATCGACACAGATATGAAAAACCAACACCCCCAAGACAATATTATCTGCCGTTCACAACTGTCAGTTTATCGCCGCTATGAGTCATCAAATTACAGGGGTGCACAAGCCCTTATAGAATCCACTTTTCCAAATTGGCTCGAAGCTACCTAAAAAACGGCTTGCCAAAGATCCAACAGCAATTCCGTTAGGTAACCCAACCTGTGAGGCGTTGATTTGTTGTTGAGTATGTGCGTGGGCATTTCCCTTGCGTAAAGCGTATTGCGTAAACCATGTATTTGTTTCTGAGACTATAACATAGTATAAATGCGCCGTCGTCATTACATAGAAGAGTACATGTGCCATAAAAATATAATATGACATAAATGTTTCATAATAATGTGATATAATTGCTTCATAAAAGAGCAAGCTCAAAAACGAACTACACTGTGGTGGTCGATGTTTGTGCGTGGCCACCTGACCGTTGATGAGCGTTGAATGAGATCTAGAATTACTGGAATAATGATGCATCGGGCAATTCGGTGTAGTATTCACGAAGGTTTGAAGGTCACGATTCACAAAGGCTTGAAGGTCACGATTCAAGAAAGTCCGCTCACCTGAACTGGCGCTTTGCAGTCGCATTTTTTTAAATAGGCATGTGCTCTCTTAATGTGTTTCCTGCATTCCTTCTTGCCAAGTCTCCTAGACCGGCAAGCAATACGTGAATTTTTGTAGTGCAAGTAAACTATATAAATGTGTGTGTGTATGTAAATGTATTAGCAGAGATTGCCGGCGACACTGACGTAGGAGTTGTGAGTTCGATCCCGGCGCGACACATCATATTTCGATATTACAATATGTATGTGGGACACATACTACGGAAGATTAGCTATGTCAATGAGCCTAGCGGGTGTGTATTGTGACTATCATGTGTCCGCTTCGTCTAGGCTAGGTCGAGACCACTTCAGAAGTGTGCCCCGAACAGAGGCCGCGTTTTCACGTTGTATCTCAAGATGCAGACGTTGTTTAAAAAATGAAGACAATCTGCTACCACCGGTTGACATATTTAACAGGGTGCCGACTTTGCGGGTCAGCTGTCTGGTTTCGATGCGACCTTTCTTAGGACTTGCAGCTTTGGGATCAACTGATGGTGACCAAAATGACTTAAGGGAGGGGGGCGAGGAGGCGCATCTGCCATGCGGACCGTCAGGCAGGAGAGGTGTATAAACAATATGTATACATAGAGGGGTGTATGTACAATAAACCGATGAAGTGACAACATTGTTTCATAATCCGGCATAATTGTTTCACAAAAGGATAAGCTCAAAATTGTAAGTAAAACTGTAGTGATTATAGTTGTGCGTCGCCACCTGACTGTTGATGAGCTCTGAATGAGCCGCAGATTTAGAATTGATGGAATTTTTACATTAGGCAATGGTTTGGTTTGGTATTAACGAAGTACTCAAGTGAGTCCGCTCGCCTAAGAGAGCGCAGCACAACAGTCGAATTGCATTTTTGATTTTCCACCATAATTTCTCATGATAAGGCGGTGATAATGCTGATGATTATGAACAGGCCGTGATGTTGTCTAAAAACAAAAACAGCATTTATGAGACTAGAATTGCATCAAACCTTCTTGTCCAGGCAACTGTGTTCGAACCATGAACCGTCGGGTAATTGGGGGTAATCAACAATGATATGTGTACAGGGCGCATAGAGCGCTACAAGCCGTCTGGTAGCTGTGCAGGGCCAATGCAGAAAGAAGGTCTTCACAACGTCGCCGCATTCTTTTTGCCGCGCGACAACGGAAACGTACAGTATACAATAGGGAGTAGTGTAGTCAGAATAGCGATAAAAGCAGGACAGTCAGAGCCGCCGTGGGTCGAGGAGAAAGATGTAACCGTCCGACGATTTTCCTGGGGATCTGACCCAGGACTATCGTGCCGTTGCGGCCGCCTAGTGGTCGAAAAGGTGTCCAGCGCCCGAGGAAAAATAGTTCTCGTTCTTCCCGCTCGGCATTCTGGGCCTCCCTCTGCAGCTTGGCCGGTAGCGAAGGAACAAACGCGGCTGGTGACTCCCAGCGAGCTGCCGCCCACCTGTCAAGACCCTTCTGTTGCGGTCGGTTCACGACGCAGTAGCAACAACGTTGGCCGTAAAGTCCCCCTACGACCTCCTGTTGGCCATCTAATGGGATTTGTGCCAACAGGGAAGAGGGCAGGAATGCATGGACTAAGTAAGTGTGGTTTGTCGACAACTCCTGTCTTTTTCGTTGTTGTTCTTTGCTACCGCTGCTGTGTCTGTTTCCACACTATACGAAATCTGCGAATTACGCGGGTTCGGAATCTTCGTCATTTTCCTATGTGATGTAGTTATCTACGTAACATCTGTAGAACTAGCCAAGCTTGAACAAATCACAACTGGCATATTTTATTGATAACATAACTGTGTTTTTGTGCGTGAATGAACATGACTTAAGTATGCCGTGAGGTTAATGCCTGTGTACGGCATGTAGGCCGAACCGTCGAGCAGGCATCATACGCTTGCTGCCGATGCAATGGCCGAAAAGTGAATTTGCCCTTTGATTCCAGTGTGGCAATGACCCGGTGAGATACATATATATATATATATATATGGTAGAGCGTCACTTTCGGTTCAAATCTCTACTCACATGCATACGCATAAGCAGAAAATCGACGACGACGACAACAACAGCCAAGGTGTAGCGTTAAACAGGCTCAAGACGTTCCTTTCTTTGCGTTGAAGAAGGCCATAGAGCGCCTTAATCTCGGCTGATTTCAGGAAGTAGCAGGGATTGTTCAGAGGTGCCGTGTGCAACATGCAGATATGACTGCCGACAACAATCTTCAATCGTCAAGATGGCACTTTCTGTTCGCTTCTATATTTGTACATACATAAAATGAATATGGGTATTCCGTATCCTTATGGGTACGGAAAGAATACGACTTTCTGTAACATGATGAAGTATATATATATTTTGACCAAAATACAATATATATATATATATATATATCCTTATAGTTAAAGTGCCTGCATATCGGAGCATATTAACATGCTGGCACGTGGGATAGGCGCGGTTACTCTTAAGAGCGTTTCGGCCATATTGGTGCGCGATAAGCAAGCCTCTCTCTTGTCAGTGCTCCCGGCGTTTCGACTTGTATGCACCGGCCTCAAACTATTCTCGATGAATATATATATATATATACATATAAATTGAGTCAAAATATATTGTCGCATACATGCTTGTATGCTGACTCTACTAGATAGGCAACATCATGATGCCTGAAAATAAGAACGCGCCTTCGAATGTAATCGTAGTGTTATACGCTTGAGAAGGCACTATGAGCGTGAATATATTTGTTGCCAATTGCTGCTGCATGGTACCTTCTAGAGAGCATATATATATATATATATATAGGTGTGAGCGTAACTGTCTACTCAACGACCGGGGGCGCATTGTGACGACTAGAAACGCCATCTCGCCGTGTTAATGAGACTTAATTAAGATATCGTTACTGTTGTCACCGCGGTCGTTTTGCATGGGCGGCGGCCGACACATATAGGTTGATACTCGGCTTTCCAGCGTACCGATAGTAGTCCGGCTATCATCCTGGTCTTGTATTGCACAAGCGTCAAAGAAAACGCCGTCTGGTGACACTCCAAACGACGACGACGACGACAACAACAACAATGGCACCAATGTCGAGAAATGATGACCTTTCTCTTCCCCTTCTAATGTATGTTGTTGTGAATAAAAAAGAACACCAACAACAAACAAACAACAATAGTTGTAGTAGCAACAAGGTCAGCTGATTGCCGTCACCGTCATCATAATAGCAGCATTCCAAGTAATATTATCCACATTGTGTGGTAATGCTAGTAAAGTACAATAGCAACAACAACAACAACAACAATAATCAAAATTGATGACATGCCTCGCCTGTGTAGAGGCGTGTGACCACTTGGTCGCATCTAAATAGTTGTTGCTGCTGTTGTTGTGGCTTTGCTGTCGTGGTCGCTCTAACCGTTTGGGGCTCATCCGCCCGCTCCGTGTTGTCTGAGCCATCGACCACAACGTACGGAGACTGGTGGCGACACGGTCTGCTGCTATCTCCGGCTCTCGGCTAGCAGTTGTCATCATCATCCCTAGTTAACCTACTTTGCACACGAGCTGATAGAGCGACTCTCGAAGACCCGGAGTTAATAGACTAGAAATGACCAAATGAAGATATAGGTGGCTCGTCTCGTCGGTTTTACTGTTGTCGGTTGTGCTGCTATTGTTACTGTTGTTCATACAGCATTCGTTGCTGCAATTGTTTCCGTTGCTGTTGTGATTGTTACTGCTATTGCTGTCATTGTTGTGCTTGTTGTTGTGGTTGTTACTGATATTGTTGTCTTTGTAGTTGTCGTTGTTGCTGCCGCTGCTGCTGCTGCTACTACTGAGTGACAATACTTGATAGATAGACAAACAGGTAAACGGTTAGATGTATAGATGTTAGAGTATCTATAAGCGTAGTGGCCACAGTGGCGGCGGCGTTTGTGGCAAAGGCAGCAGTGGGCGATACAGGAGAAAGGCAATGATAGAGATAGGCAAGGAGGTCGGCCGGGCGCGAAGGCAGTCGGGCCACATACATCATCGTCATTAGCTGCCTTGGAGAAAAGTTTGTTTGACGACGATCGGCGGCGGCGGCGGCCCTTCTTCTAACGGTCGGCCAGCCGGTTAACGGCTATTCCACACATAGGTAGCACCACGCGGCGACGACAAAGGCGACCGTTGCCGTCCGTCACTGCAGTCTCCGCGACACTTGCGTGTGCGCTGTTGTTCGTTTGCGGTTTCGCTCCTGTCATCATCAGTCTGACCTTATGATTGCTAGCGCGCTGTTGTCGTTGTTTTTGTTGTTATCGTTGTTGTCGCTGTTGCTGTCGTTGTAGTTGTAGTTGCTGTTGGTATCGTTGTTGTTGTCGTTGTTGTTGTCGTCGCCCCTCGACAGACTGGGTTCACCTCGAGACTATCTAGTAGATTGCCTTGACGAATAGCTACCGCCACTGCCGGCGTCTGGTCCACTCCCTCGATCTCGCTTGCAATTTCTCCTTCGCTCTGTTTCTCCCTATTGGCATTTTTCACCCTTATCGTAATGCCAGCCATGCACAACGCTGCCCTCCCCCCCCCCCCGTAGGAGCAAGAAGAAGAGGAAGAAAAGAAAAGGAAAAAACGCTTACAGGCGCCGCGGCCGTCGTCACGGTCGCCACTTGCCAAACGTTCTGACCGATGTCCAGTGGAAATTGATGACTGGTGGATCATCACAGTGATGGAGATAGTGGAGCTATGAATAGTAGTCATAGTCGTAGTTGCAGTAGACATGGTATGTTTCGTCGTTTGGAAGAAACTCTGTCTCTCATCATCAGCTCGCCATCATCTTGTGGTCATCTTTATATAGAGCACTTCGCTGGAGAAGGCATCAATTAGGACGGCAGGCTGATATATATATATATACACACAAAGGCAATTTTTCATTTCAACGCCCACACATACACACCTAGGCTAGAGGAGCCCAACGAATGGTAAAAAAGTATTTCAAGAGATAAGAGCGGCGACGCGACATGTTTAAAGATGACAGTACGGCTGCACACACATATATATATAGTTTTTAACACGGCCTACAAAGT
Organism: Dermanyssus gallinae; assembly: GCA_003439945.1. NCBI lineage: Eukaryota > Metazoa > Arthropoda > Arachnida > Mesostigmata > Dermanyssidae > Dermanyssus > Dermanyssus gallinae. Next base: position 378,314 of record QVRM01004797.1, read on the forward strand.
ACAAAGCGTCCACGTATCTTTTGTTATTCTATACAGTTCCCCCGAAATTCACCACTCCAATAATCCTCCTTCATCTATTAATATTGCCAAATTATTACGTAGTGATGAAGGCTATTATATCATAAATATAATAGCCTTCATCACTACGTAATAATTTGGCAATGTCTGCAAGATACGTATTGGCAGGAACATTGTTGTGGTGAAAGGCTACAGTCTTCTACTGAGGGCGATGATCTAATTTCTTAGTTTTCACCTGTCATTTCGAGTTTATAATGTTTATGAAGTTATAGCTCAGTGTGCTCCTTTGCCTTGTATGTCAGTATCGCCAATAATATGGTATAGGTATTATCTGCTGCTTTATCTTCTTCTTTTTCTCCTTTTATTCCCAAACCCTTGTACCACTTTTCATAACGAGAACTTAAGCATGTGAATGTATGCAGTTCCGTAAATAAACCACGTCTGAATTGAATTGAATTGAATTCTGCTATACCACGGGCCGCACGTTTTTGCAACGCATCTGGGCACATACATCATTTGTTTTTGGCGATTTTTGGCCGCACTTTGAATATAGTTCGCATAGTTTGCTCATCCGAGACGGTCGTGAACGTGGCGTATCTTTGATGCCCATGTGGCTTTCACAAGCTGCGCACAGTTAGACGTGTCAATGTCGTTGAATGACAATATGCATATATATATATATATATTACTAAGTATCATTATGCCTTAATGAAAAAACGACTACCAGCGGCCTCCATAAGGTACGAGATGACTCTGCCTATTGTGGCGTTTGTCACATTTTCAGAAGAGGGAGGGGGATGGGGGACTGACCATGTGTAATGTGCCTATACGTATAAGTACGTTGAGGGGCGGCGACAGGGAGGCGCAATAGGCAGAGTGTAGAGCGGCAAAGTACCATTCAAACGGACTAGCCAGGACCATTATCTAATGAGCTCTCTTCCAAGTGCGTACTACCGTTTTAGTTTGTGTGTGTGCCTAGTATTACTAGCAGGCTCAGACCCGACAACGCGGATCGCTTTCGTCGCTCCTAGCTCAGTCAACTCAAGCGATCCACGCGGGCGTAATCCAGACTACAATTATGTCGACTACCGTTATAACTATGCTACAACTGTTTTATGCTTTTTGCCACTCGCACTGCTGCTCGCTATTGGTGGCGGTACAGTACTGTAGCTTGGCGTCTATGGCACCACCTAACGGGAAAAAAACATCGTCGAAAAGCGTCTCTCGCTGTATATGTGTGTGTGTGTGTGAGTGTGACATAGACAAAATCGCATAGTTTCTCACATATGTGTACGGAGAGCCGTGAGTATAGATCGACCGAATATTGTCAAGTTCTTAATACAACCATGCACGCCGCTGCACAGTCCAGCACAGAAGTAAAAAATTGTTCGACGCTTGCACAATCGTACAAAAACATACGACGTTAACTGTACAATAAGTACTCATAATATTATAGATAACTGGAATAACAGGTACATGGTACAATGACAGGATATGAATCACGGATGTTCTGTAAGGAGCGTGTGTTTGAGAGTAGTAATAAACTGAACTGAACTGTATAAGCTTTCAACTCAGTAAACAGACAGATTGCAGGACGGCAGCGAGGCAAACGAGGATCCGCCATCGTGGCCATCACGACATCCTCAACGCACCCAACACGCGTTTGAACATACGTACAGGCGATGCGTGTTGCTAGGGCGAAACAACAGTATTGATTTGATTTGACACGTATTTATCTACACGCACGAAGGTTTCTCAACACACATAGGTTCGATTCGGCTGCGTCATCTGCTTGTCGTCGTGGTGTACGGCGTAAGAAGCAGTAAGAGCAGGACTAGAGGCCGATATGTAGGCCTGATGATAGATCGGTCATCATGTCGGCTATGTTGCTGCTATTACTACTACTTCTAAAACTTAAGTTTTCGGGCTGACCCTCAGCCAAGATTTAACGACCACGGAACTGTTTTTCACATTGCTTTACGATGCTACTACTGCAACTACTACGCAATGCAACGGCTAAGTTCGTTCATGGTTTGTTGGTTCGGTAACCTCGGTCAGTTGTAGCGTATTGAATCGGCTGTTGTCGGCGGACACGGGGTTTGTCCGTTGTTTTGCATTTTGTTGACAAACCGTCGAACGGTCTACTGGTCTACAGCTGGAGGATGGATGGCACTAGTCAACCTACTGAGGTTCCCTCTCAGATCGGTCAAATCGTGTGCGAGACACACACACAGAGAGAGAGAGAGAGAGTGAATTAAGGTTACAGTGAGTCACTAGAGCCGTCATCCATTTGTTGGTATTGGGTGACCTTGAAGTGTCGTGAGTCGCAACCAACGAATTGCATAGCGAATTGCATTTTGTCTCGCGTGTCGCAAATCTTTGCCTGTCTGATCAACGCGCCAATGTTGCTGCCGCTGCTGCGATTGCGGTAGAAGATATGGCCTGTTTGCTGATTTGCCTGGTCGGTCGCAGTTGCTATCGGCATGCGTCGTCGTCGTCGTTGTCGTCGCCGTCGCCGTCGTCGGAGACGCATAAGCCCATGATGCATGTCTGTACGAGAGACGGATCAGCAAAAGAGATAGACGTATACACAGTGCAGGGCAAAAGCTGCCACTGCTTCTTCCAGGAGCAGTAAAAGCAATTGTTGAAGTCGAACCAGAGGTGGCTTTGCGGACTTCCATGTTTGATAGCTCGACGAGCTCGTTGGTTGGTTGAGTCGGTGTTTGGTAGCCTGCGTGCGTGCGTGTGGGTGGGTGGGGGTCTGGGTGAACGCGACCAGCCAGCGCGGTCCAATCGCGCGTCTGACTGACTGACCTACTGCCTGAGAAACCTATTCTAACAGCGGATAGCCAGGCAATACCCCTTCAGCATGACCCCTGCCAGATACGATATCCCCAGGGGTTGTTTGTTGCCGCCCAGACACATTGACATCTTTATGAGCGTGAAGGGGGCTGTGGCTGATCCACCACCCAGCCGCCCGTTACCCAGCCGCCCGGCCAGCTTGGCGGTCTGGCAAGTTCGGCATATTGTGTAGCTGGCTCCCTTGCTAGCCCGCTCATGCCGTTTGTGTGAAGTCTGCGCTCGGCCCGTATCGGCAGGTTTGTCTGGGAGGTTTGCCATCTTAGTTCTGACGAAAAGGCTCTACAGCAGGCGGGAGAAGGTGGTTACTGAGAGACAACTGGACTCAAAGAACAACAACAACATCAACAACAACAACAACAGCTACGATAAGAACAGTGAGGCAGCAACCAGGGGCAAACATAACAACAGTAGCAGCAGCAGCAGAACCGAGCAAGATGGCTTAGAGGCAAAAGCTTTTGTCTTGCATTCGGAAGGCCTGGGTTCGAGACCCAGACCGGCCACTCCTAAATTGGTTTTCGTGGTTCCCAATTTAAACAAGGTGAATGCCGGAGGGGACTAAAAATCGACCATGATCGGGAAAAAAAACGAGGAGCACAGATGTCTGCATAAAAAGAGATGGTGCATTACCATCCAACCCCCCATTAAGTAAACAAAACAAGTTTAACCACAAAAGCAACAATGACAGCAACAGCGAAACAAATATAGCAGTGGTGGCAGCGACGGAAGCAGCAACAACAACAACAACAACAACAACAACAACAACAACAGTAGGAGCAACAATAACAGTACGAGCAACAATAACTACGTGAGCTTAGCGAGGCAAGCAACTTATTGCTGTAACTGCATAAGCAGGGGCGAGCGCCGTACATTGAGCTCAGCCGACAGCTCAGTCACACCAGCTGACAAACCGGTATGATGAAGCTGGCTGGAAGCGGGCAACGATCAGCGGCAGTCGCTGAAAATCGCTGGCCGGCCGGCCGGTCGGCTCCAACAGCAGTTTCAGCGGTGACGACGAAAACGACGTTGCGGGTTGGCGAAGGGGTGGAGATTTGCCTGAGGCGGAATCCAATATATGGTCTTCGATGTCGTCCGTGTTATTGTTGTTGTTGTTGTTGTCGCTGTTATTGTTGTTGTTGCTGTTGTTGTTGTCGCTGTTATTGTTGTTGTTGTTGTTGTTGTCGCTGTTATTGTTGTTGTTGCTGTTATTATTGTTGTTGTTGTTGTTGCTGGCGACGGCAACGGCGTGCCGTCCGAGTCATTCTCAGCACCGTTGTCACGCACACAGCGTGTCTCTGTTGCTGTGCTTGCAGCCGCCTCGCTTGTTTCCAACGAGCGTACGTCGGGGTGTCGTCGTCGTCGTCGGTCGTAACCCATCCAACAACTCACCTCATAGTGAGTGACAGTGCGGGGGTGCGATAGTTCCCCCCCCCCCGCCAAAAAAAGGAACGTGCAGGCGGGGGAACGGGCGTTGGGCCGGGGCCGCTAGGAAGGATGGGAGTGAGAAATCCAGCTCGGCGGCTGTTGTCACCGGATGAGCCGGAGAATCCCATTAGAGAGCAAAAAGAAAACAACAACCTCGAGGCTCGCTCGAAAAACGTTCGAAGCAGTCTTTGCGTGGCCGTGTCTGTGTGTGTGTGTATGTGTGTTTATTATTGTGTATCCAAAAAGCCCAGCTCCCGAGGGGGTTCGTTTCATCGACGTTCTCCTGTCTCCTGCCGCGATGTATTGCGGCTCGCCGATCGACAGATGTGGCGATGAGACGTCTGAACAGTAGTGAGCACAACAACACAACAGCATAAGTGAGCCACAATATTAAGTTGCGCTTCACCCGCGAACGATGACTCTGAGGCTGCTGGTGCCGGGTGGCATCATAAACATTTGCAAATTGGGGCGGCAGCAACAACAACAACAACAATAATAATAACAACAACAACAACAACAGATACAACGACAACAACAACAGCGGCGACAACGACGCTAACTGACAGCGGAAGAACAAGACAGCAGGCATGCCGATAGCCGTATTTTGCTGCTGCTGAACAGCTACGTCGTGCAGTCATGAAACATGGTAGAGTTATAGCAACACTGCGCTAAGAACAACACTTACAATTAGCTGTAGCAGCAGTCAGAATATGACTGCCAGTAACAACAACCACAGCATCAAGACAACAAGAACAACAACAACAACAACTGAGCGAATACCAGCAGTAGCAATGGCAACAATTGTTGTTGTTGTTGTTGTTATTATTGTTATTGTTGTCACTGTTGCGTATGAACGGACGAGCCCCGGACGGAGGTGTCCACAATCCGGCGCCTAGTTATTAGATCACGTACGGCTCTGAACCACTACTCACTGAGCGACGAATACGGAAAAGTTAGAGGAAAGTGCCTGTTGGCACCACCGTTGCAACTCCGATCGCCCTTAAACACCTACTACTACTACTACTAGTGCAATCTGAGTTGTGAGGTAAGGGCGCTTAACGATCAGCTCCGATTAGTTAGGCACGCGTGCGTAGGAAAGCTAGGGTTCGGAGTGGGGTGTTTAGGAGTTGAGTTACGTTTCGTCCGATGGCGTACGTAAGGAAGAAAGCTTCAGAGGTTGACAAAGGCCGAATTGCGATTCCGGCGCACACGTAACGAAGAAATGCCATTGAAACAGAGACTTTTGGTATGAAAATCGTGAAAATGCCCACTCAGCCAACCTTCACGATAGGTAACGAACGAGGGGACGAATCAGGTCGAGAAACAGAAAATGTGGGAGCAACGCCTGCGTTAATTCGATCTTACCTTAATCGTTCAAGGTTAGATTGAATTAACACGCAGGCACGAATTGGTGGGTGCCAAAGGAGAATGAATTTAAGACAACCGCTAACGGCCAGCAAGAGTCGTGTAGAGCAGCGCTGATGATCCAATTATGCTGCTATAGCTGCTGCGGGGAAACAAGCCCAACGTCTGCATGTTCCTCGCGGACCTTCGGATTTCGAAGATTGCCACTCGCCAAATCGGCAAGTCTAACACACCTAAATAGACCACACCCATCCTCATCATCTCACCATCCTCATTACATACACTCATATAAAAACTGAGCTGAACGTGAACGCCTAATGTAGACGCGAGCATCACCTGTCGGCCCATGTGTTCAGTTCAGTGCACATCGTCAGTCGCTGTGCTTGTCGGTCCCGTTCTCAACTCAGGACAACAGGACGCGGGAACGATTATGGCCCTCGGCGGCCCAGCAAACGCGCCCGGCATAAAGCATGCTAACTGTGTGTATCTCGTCGCCCCGGTATCCTTACCGGTGAACATGCGTGTTTTGTCAGACGGCTATAGAACCGGGCCAAATACATAAAAACGGCCAAACCATGAATCACGAATGAGTCCCATCAGTGGTGGTCAGATGGTTATCGACAGACATGTTGCCTGGATGCAGCTGCGGAAGATCGAGGAAAGAAATATTGTTTTTTGTTGTTATGGCTGCTGCTGCTGCTGCTGCTGATGTTGTTGTTGTTGTTGCCGTTGTTGTTGCCTACCGCAACGCAACGGCTTGTGTTTCTGCAACTTACAGGGCGCACAGGCGGATGGCTTCTCCGTCGCCACTGCGTCCGTCCTAAACTTTGTCGCCAACCCGTGGCCTTGGCCGTGCCCGCGTCACGTTCGCACGCGCTTGCGATTGATACCACTTAATAATCACATTCGCTGCTTGGTAAGCGAGTAGACTAAGAAATAAAAGATCAATCATCTGCAGTGTCCATCTGCATAGATACACTGCAGCAGATGGGTTGATAAGAGCGCACTAGTTAGAACGAAACTCTGCTACCGTTGCTGAAGATAGAAGACTAGGTCCAGTGTGCGCTATTCGTAGTCGAAGCGCGACTCTGCCAAGATCAGATGTTGCTGTCAGAAGCTACTATGTGGAATTCCTGCCGTGGCAGCCTAAAGTATCTATTGCCGATTCATATGAATGCACTTGTTGGCTCTGCATGTTTACACGCGTATATGCTATAATACGCAGCCGACTGTATTTAATAATGCAGTATCTCAATGAGTTTTCACTCGATCAGCGAACACCTGAGTGCTTGAATTGTCTGAGGGCTTGAGCCCAGAAGAGAGCATTTAACTCGTTAATTCATACAGAAAGGACGTGTACAATTATATAAATAAAAAAAAAATATATATATATATATAAATATATATATATATATATATATATATATATATATATATATATACATGACACGAGAATGCAAAGAAGATAAACGCATACACATATGTATATACATATAAGCATGATTAGCATATTACAATATGTACAATAGGGAAGAGGAAGAATACGTAAACTACGCATTATGTGGCATTGGTTGATAGAACGAATGGCGTTGAATAGTAATGCACGTTGTGCTTCACTGATATATATATATATATACAAATTTTATGTTCACATGTAACATGTGCACGCGTAAGTCTGCGTGCTTTGCCATATGGCTATTGCGGCGGCGTTAGAGACGCAGCCTAAACACGTGTAATGCTGCTAGGAAATATTTGACTCTTTATAAAAACATACATAGAAGCACATATAAGCACGAAATGCATGTGCCAAAAGCTAGTAAACTATAAACGGCTTGATAGTCTACATAAGGCATGTCAAAAGGTTTGTTGTGTAGATCAGTTCTTGCATAAAAATTAAACCAAATGTCTGGTATATGTATGGATACAAATGTACATATATATATATATATATATATATAAGGCGAGCACTGCCGAGTGTGCAAACGTCTTGTAAATGAATTATAAATCATCACACAATGTTATATATATATATATATATATATATACAAATGTAACTCGTTAGTTTAAAAAGATTCACAGCTCACCCCGCAGCAGGCGCGGCACGGCATTGTTCGAGGTCCTCGTCCCCCCTCGTAACACATCGAGATGCGGCTGGCGGTATATTTGCACGTACCCACTAGTGCACGCAGTGCACCTACTACTCGGAGCACAAACCTGCTACCTTTTTTTCCTTTCTCGTCTCGCTTTCCCTATCGATTTCCTTTCTCTTTTCTCTTTTTTTTTTCGCTGGTTCTATCTCTCTGACCGACGAACTGAGTCTGTCTCTCTGCCCTCCCGACACTCTCTCTCTCTCTCTGACTTGACGCTCTACGAAGCACAAGTTGGTGCGCGTTGACGACACGTGTAAATGGCACGCACAGTTCCACACGAGATTTGTGTCCAATCACAAAAATGAAAACAACAAAAAATCAAAAGATGAACGAGAGCAAGAGAAAACGTAGACAACTAGCAGAGTAAAACAAAGCGGAAGGAGAAAACGATTGCCATGCGTTTGGCTTAGTAACTACAGGCGGCGGCCAATAACAACAACGACAACAACAACAACATTGAGTAGTTGTTTTCTCGGGTTGGTTGGCTCAACACGCTGTGACGGTCACCACCGACCGATCGTGGCCTCAAGCCGCCGGTAAATGAATGTCGTCGTCGTCGTGGTCGTGGTCGTCGCACCCGTTGTTTCTTTATCGGTCTGCCTTTCGCCGGTCAGCCGCCGTTTCCGCCGCGCGCGTCTACCCGTCCCGCAGCCAGCTACATCGAGAATTGAGCAACACGACAACAACAACAACAACAACAGAGATCGTCGGTCGCGACAGGCAGGCCTGGCTGCCTGTCGTTCACCGCCGCTTGTGTGTCTCTCGAAAGCAAGGCGAAGCGAGACGACGATTAGCTCCTTTTCATCTTTTCCTCTTCTTCCTCTTCTCCTCTACTCTTGTTATCTTCCTCTCGTGCTCTCTTGTTCTTGTTCTTCTAGTTCTTGTTCTTCTATCTAGCTAACTCGTTTTTCCTTTGTGTTCCTCTCGTTTTTCCCTTCTTTTCCTCTCGTTTTCCCTTTCTTTTCCTCTCGTGATTTCCTTCTTTTTCTCTCGTTTTTCCTTTCTGTTCCTCTCGTTTTTTGCTCCTCTTCTTCTTCTTCTTCTCTGTTGTTGTCTTCTCCTTTTTCCCTTTTCCTCGCACGCTTACGGCTGCTGCTGCCGCTGCTACTGCTGCTGCTGCTGCTGCTAGAACTTCTTCTTCTTTTTCTTCGCCTCCTTTCTTTTCCACACTTCTAACTTTCCGTACGAGAAGCTGCTGTTACTACGCCACTTCTAATACAATGTTCACAAACATCCTGTACTACCAAGTCCTCACAGTCGATCCAGTTCCGACCACTTCTGTACAAGAACAGCAACAACAACAACCAAATCTACTACTTTACCAATACTACGACATCTAATTGTACTATTACTACCACTACTACTACTGCCACTACTACTACTAGAAGTGCTGTTAATTCCACTTCTTTTTCTACTGCTGCTACTACTACTTCTTCTACTAACTACGGCGGCAACGTCTACTACGCCCAACGTTATCCCAGCGGGTTTCCCTCGTGTTGGATTCGAGGTTTGCTTCGATCTCTCTCTCGAGCTTCGCGCGCGCCTGTTTTGCCGCCCGGCACAGCAAAAATTGGATGTGGAGGATGGTGGCTGTGGCCGTGGTCGGTCGAGGTAGACACAGCCGGCGAGCTGATCGCGCGCGCGCGAACGAGCACAACATCCAAGAGTCAAGCCAAGAGCTAAGACGACAACGACGGCGACGACGGCGATGAGGACGGAGAACAGAGGACAGAGGAGACACGACGCACGCCGAATGCGATGTCGTGGGCCGGCAGCAGTGATGACGGCGGCGGCAGCGGCGCCCGCAGTAGCAGCGGCGGCGGCGAGAGACTCGGACAAACCGAGCGACAGAGGAAGAAGCAAGGGTAAACTGGGAGAGACGTTCGTCTCTCGGGTTCTCGGTCGTCGTCGTCGTCGTTGTGTCGTCGTCGTCGTTGTGTCGTCGTCGTCGTCGTTAGGTCTGCATGTCGGTCTGTTGGTTAGTGGGTTGCTTGGTTGGTTGGTTGCTTAGTTGGCGCGTAGGGTAGGCTAGGTGGGTAGTCGCTAGCTGGATATCATCTAGCTGACTGGCTAGGTGAGTAGGTAGGTAGGTAGGTAGGTTGGCGGGTGAGGGCTGACGATTGGGGAGACCGCCACTAGAAGGCCACGGCAAACAGCAGGCAGATAGACAGACAGACAAGCGGCTGTCCGCGCGGCCCGCCGACCGACCGGCCAACCAGCCATCCAACCAGCCAGCCAGCCCACCGAGGAAGAGATAGCAGTGGCAGCAGCAGCAGCCTGAATGCTGTCTGGCTACTTGCCGTCTACTTGGCTGCCGCTAGCGGCTGCATCTTTGACACCGGGGCGGCGGCGGAAACGGCAGGCAACAACAACAACAACTACAGAAATAATAGAAACATGACGACGACGACAACAACAACAAAAATAAACAACAACAACAACAACAGCAAAAAAACAACAACAACAGCCAAAAAACACCAACAACAACAAACGAGCAACAATTATAACAACAATACTGACGGCAACAATAGCAACAACTTACCCGCTCACTTACTTTACCTAATAGTGGTATGACTAGTGATATAGTTGTTGCTGTTGTTATTATTCATATTCTTCATGTTGTTGCTGTTTCTACTGCCATTACGTTTAGGCTAACACTCCGGTGGCGGGCAGCGCAACGAAGCCGTTCGTTGCCCGACGCTCGTTGTTCATTCCAAAGATTTAGTACGATGAAATTAAAGTTATGTTAGCTAGCAACAAGTCAAAACTGCTAGAGGATGGTGGCACGATGAGGGTAGCTACGACGGCGACAACAACGACAGCAACAACAACAACAACAACAGCGAAGATCACGACGGTGTGGAACGCCATCAGTACCAGTTCCAGCACTAGGCAGCCGTAAGACCAGTGGTTGTCGTTGACGCGTCGAATTGTGCGCAACAAAGCAACGTCAAAGCCTACGTGCTTAATCGCTCTTCTCTCGCTGTGGCGGTAGCGCCGCGAGGGATCTCCTTCGATTGTATTCCCTAGCTCTCCCCCACGTACCCACGTGGGGTAGAGCTAGGGTAGGAAGAGAGCGGGAGGCGCTGAACGAACCTGGGGTCGGACAGAACCCGTCCTTAGTTAGATAGCCACGCGGATAAACGCGAGCGAAACAGTGTAGAAAGGAACTAAAACAAAACAAGAAGTAGAAGAAGAAACAGAAAGACAGAAAGAACGGGCAAACGAAGAAAAGGCAGGAGACAACGATACTCGACGACGAAACTTCAGCTTCAGCAGCAGAAGCAACAGCAACAACAACCACAATGGCTGTGGCGACTAAGACAACGACGACGACCACGACCACGTTAACGACAACTGGGAATGGTCGCGCGTGACTCTCCGAAACTGCGTCAAAACTGCGCCCACTCTACCTGCGTACATTTGTCGTCTCTTTTTTCGCGCCCTATTCCTGCTGATACTGCTGTTGCTCCTGCACCTCCTTCTTTTCGCCTTTGTTAGTTAGGAAATGGCCGTTTGGTGCAGAAGAACTGCCGACGCTGCTGCTATTGCTGTTGTTGTCGTCGTCGTCGTGGGCAACGCCGTCATTCTCACCACCCCCGCGGTCACACGCGGTCTCTGTCCCGCCGTGGGGGTCTGAGCCTTCAAGCTGGGTGAGTGTTAACAAGTCCACGACTACGACGACGACGACAGCCTGCAGAGCTGGAGGCCAAGCTCAAGTTAGTGCACTCCACCTGCTGTTGCTGCCGTTACTGCTGCTGCTACTCCCAGCGGACGGCTGTCGAGACGTAAATGAAGGGGCAAAAGGGATGGAGGGATTTTGTCAAGAGCTCACTCTGATGAGACGGCAATGACGCCGGACGAAAACGCGAACAAAGATGAAGCAAACGAGAGAGAACTTGAGTTGACGAATGCGAAGATAGAAGGCAAGCAAACGTAGAAAAGAAAGTAACGACCGACGCGCGTGTCACGCGGTCGGTCGCAAGTTGTGCAGTCTCTTTACCGTCCATCGCCTCAGGAATGACTTTTCGCAGCTAACCTCGAGGCTTTCCGCAAAACGAACAACTGCAGCAGTTGTCTTCACAGTTGCGAGCTAACGTATGCCGCTTTCCTGCGCCAGGTTCCCGTCTTCAAGTGCGCGTAGATGGCTGGCATCTAGCAGTATATATATACATATATATATATATATATATATAGACTTTGCATTATATTCCGTTGCTTACCTAAGCCCGTATGGCTAAGTTATCAACGTAAGCTAGACCCAATCAGACATTGTGTCTAATACAGCTACAGTTACCGCGTTGAATCTCAACAGAGAACCTCTACAGCCGAAAGGTTCCAGCCCTTGTAGTGGTGGTTGAGATAACCAGCACGCGACATACTTTGTGTAGTACCCGCGATGCAAGTGGATCTCACCCAGCGACTGTCCCGAACGCTAAGTGGACCGCCCCGACAAGACAGCGGCAGTGATTGGTGTGAGAGTCGACAAGGCAAACTTCCAATCCGAAACCCATACATACGCGTATCTGGCGCGTATCATCTGGGAGGATTTCGACTACCCAGGCAAGCCAAGTCCGTATTCTAAGCTACCGCTATAAGCTGTGCATCACGGTATTACCTTCAGTCGCGGCAAAAAACGACTCGCAGTTCCCCTCCGCGTTTGGGCTTTTTTGGGCACTATTCGGCGTTTCAGTTACTTCCTTGACATGTCCCGTAGGAACAGCAAGATGCTCCGCGCATTGCCAACAAGTTGTTCTAGGAGACTCAAGCGAGTTCACTAGATCCTCGATCCCTAGGCAGAAGAGTGGTAGTGTCAGGAGTCGCCTTATTGGACTCAATAATCCATCGTTAAAAAATGTACCATAAACCGCGTTTAGCTAATTGTGCGTGGTGCAAGATTTCAGAGATAGTTCTACTTTCACGAGCTTTTAAAGATCAGTTTTGGGCGACTTGAGTGCATTGCAGAAGTCTAATTTCTGTCAAACTATAATCCATTCCAGAAATCATAGAGAGTTCTTTTATAAGGGTCGATAACCAACTTAATCACCTCAACTTTTCTCTAGGCGCAGTTCTTTAGATCTGAAAGGTCATTGGGGTGCCTCGGTCTTAAGATTTGGGCCGTCTAATGAACTAGCCCGGAAGGACTAAAAAGTCATATCCATGTCCTCGCCTAACGTGTTGGTCAGGTTCCAATTTGAAGGAGCTGCCCAATTAGGATCGTGTTTCATCTGATATGCCGTTTAACTAATAATGTAACTATATATATACAATCGCTCGCCTTCCTCTTCTGGGAGCTCATCCGGGACTTTTCTTACTCAGGTCCTCCTTTTCGTCCTCAAGACTAATCCACCTCCTCCGAGGGGCCGATTTATCTAACCAAACCGACAAGTTGCAAAGGCTCAACGACTTGACACTGTCCACCCTCGAGTCCTTGCTGAATACATCTCTACCGCCTAGCGCGCGAGAACAGGCATTGCTACCCGTTTCAAAAGGGGGCCTCGGGGTACCAAATTTACTGACCCTGGCCGGGCCTGCTATAGTCTCGTCGATGCTAAGCGCAGGAAAACAGGGCAACCCCTCTTTTAGATTCAGCGGGAGTCGACCAGTTTAGAAACCGCTTAGTCCATCTTCAAGAGAACCTTGAGGCGCGCTGTGGGGGTAGGCCTGAAAACGTACTGTCCCAGCGTGACTGGAGTTCCCCTCTGCACGACGAGGTACAACGACGTCTCTTTAACGAAGCTGCCGACGACACAGCCAGAGCTCGCTTAAACGCCGTATCCGCCAAGGATTCAGGGGCCTGGTTACACGCGCTTCCCAGTGCCCCCATAGGTACCCTTCTTGATGACGAGTCGATTCGCATAGCAGTAGGCTTACAACTAGGGGCAGACATAGTTAGCCCTCATCGGTGCCAATGTGGTCACCCCGTCGATAAATTAGGACATCACGGACTATCGTGCATTATTAGTGCAGGACGACGCTCGAGACATGCCGCTATTAATGAGACCTTTAGCAGAGCCCTTAGGTCGTGCGGTCGTCCGTGCATTCTTGAACCCCCAGGCCTCTACGCGGAGGACGGCAAACGTCCAGATGGTATGACATTCACACCATTCGAGCGAGGCAAAATGCTAGTTTGGGATGCAACCGTTACCGACTTCTTAGCTCCTTCTATGGTCGGTGGCGACGCATCCAAAGCTGGTTATGCAGCCCACCTTGCGGAGACTAACAAGTTGAGAAAATACTCATCAATCGGCTATTCCCATGAATTTTGCCCTCTCGCGTTTAAAACCCTGGGTGCCCCTGGCGTTCGGACCAAGCAGCTGATCCGCAAAGTTGGGACCTTGTTAAACCTGTCATCCGGTGATAACAGGTCATCGTCCTTTTTTAAACAACGCCTGGATTTTGACATACAACGTGGAAACGCTGCCTCCGTTCGGGGCACACTCCTGAAGTGGTCTCGCCCTGGCCTCATCGAAACGGACACGTGACAGTCACAATGCGCATTGGCTTAGCTAGTTGATGTGTGTAACATATACCTAATGTATTATACGGAAAATAAACTTTATATATATATATATATATATAAATAGATGTTAATATTTATATATATATATATACATATATATATATATATATATATATATATATATATATATATATATATATATATAGATGTTAATATTTGTCAGAAATAGATGTTACATTTTTGTCTAAGTGAACATCTACACCTTCAGCCTAGAATAACCCTCTCATGCACCCTTCCAGAGTTAAGATTGCATTGCCCCGCTGGACATCAATGGAAAGTCATTGGCGTAAGAATTGCGCGGCTTTCTTGTCTCCCAAGGTCTCAAGGCTCAGTTCGGCGTATTTGTGTATCTTGGTGTTCTCTGCTAGCGCGGAGTGACCAGCTCTAGTAAATCGAAACCGACCATTGAAAGGGTCCGGCCTCGTTCGTACGGGATGAGGACCATCCCGTCGGGAAGCTTATCGTTCCTGGCTAATCCAGTGGGTTTCAACATGCTTGGGTAGACTGCCGTCCTCAGGCCCCTTGCCAGTGTGTCATTAATAGCCGGGTGGCGTGATCGACGGTTTTCACTGAGGGCGCACTATAGGGTGTGGTAAACTCTAGTGCCCGCCGGTTCCTCGCATAGTTTTATTGCAGAGTCCTAAGTCGAGCCCTAGTAAAGTCATTGTTGACTTGACTAAGCAAAACCGTATGTTGATCGACTAGCAGGAACGACCATTCACTCTGAGATATGATGTTATTTGATTGAAAGGTTTAAGAATCTCAGCCAAGTTCGTGACGTGATCTCGCATGGAGGTGAATTCGACCTGACTAGGTTGGTCAGAAGGTTGCAGATCCTGTCGAAAACCTGACGAGTGACGGCAACTATCGCAGGGGCTGCTAATATTGCCGGATCTGGTAAAACCCTTTTAGCTACTGGCACGAACATTTGTTGCTTTGTTGTAACGGCTAGTTCGATGTTAGGCAGGTTGGTCATCGTATGGGAAAGACGCTCTGAAGCAGTCCTATGAAAGTGGTTTCCCTTACTGTATTAAAAGCATTTGAAAAATCCAGATTAAGCAGGTACGTGGGACAAGTCCTGGGGGCCAGGAAAAAGCCAGTGGTACAAACTGCTTCCTCCAACACGGTTTTGAACGAGAACCCTAGTTGTCGGTCGTATATTTGATGTGTGAGCTCGCGTGTTATCCCCTTATGCTGACCTTCAAAGCAATCCCGCCTAGACATGCTATTGATCGGATTGAGCCGCACTCCTTTTTAAGGCGCATCATTTGGCGCAAAAGTTATTGGTAAACGCTCCGCTGGTGGTTGCCCAAATCGTTATATGTCAACAAATTAAGCTATAAGTATTTCCAACTTCTTTGCTGTCTCCACGAGGTTTGGAAACAGCAAGTCGGCTAGTAGTCCCGGACGGGTGAAATTAAATTCTGCTGATCTTGGAAGTAAGAACCGGTTTAATGGGTTTGTAAGTCCCGCACTTATAGCTGCCAGCGACGCGAGTGTTGTCCATGTATTCCCAAAACCTGCTATAAAAGTAAAAACTAAAAAATATAGATGCGGTGGGTCGAACTAGCGTAACAAATGCGCATAACTAATAGCATCTATAATACCATACATTATATTGCTTATTGTTTGAATTTGCATTTTAATATGACACATATGTATAAATATAATAGTAATTTTCTCTAACTTAAACACTTCAGCGATCGTCCCACCGGAAGAAAAAGTGCAGAGACGGCCGATGCGTCTGACAGCTCCATGCGTGGTTTTTAGTGTACTTCTGCGAGCAGAGCCGCCAGCAATATTAATGGCCAACTTGGTGAAATCTGTGGGTTGAACATACCAAGTGGAGGTCACCATGCACATTGCACTTTGTGTACACGTGCCGACTAGTGCATGCCATTCCACCTCAAAGCTCTCTGGCGAATTACCCATCTAAGTGCGCTACCTCTGCCGAGGCCTCGATCACTTTCTCTCCCACTCCAACAAAAAGTGCTGAAATGGTCTTAGGTGACCCAAGGCTGACTCTGATTTTTCCACTGCCGGTCCGCTTAGCAAAATTAGCCACTGAAAGATGTCCCCGCACCCTGCCAAGGCTGTCGCTCAACATTGGTGCAATCTTAAGCTGAAAAAGACGAACTTCCGCACTCTAGGATACCTTTTGAAGGTCCCTCACCTTTGTGTGAATAGAGGCAATAGCCGAACGACACGTGCTGGGCAAAGGTCGTACTTATATTGTGTAGTATTTGACCTAATACGGGAAGGGGTTGACAGACTTCAGCGGTTGGCCATAGAAGGGCATTTAATCTGCTAACCCTACGGCAAAACTTAATGGCGTTCGTCTTTATTTCCAGTTCTTTATGATAAATGTGAGTTTCTACGTCGCCGACAATTCAACGAATAACACCGCGGTTCCGGTGGGCGACTACTATGTCATCCGCGTACATGACGGCGGCGTTTCCAAATTCCTCTCGTACATAGCTGGGTCTGTGATGAGTAAGAAAAAGGCCAGTTAACTGAGAGGGCCCCCTTAAAGGGTCTCTACATTTTCACTCAGCTGCAAGGTGCCATCGCTTCTGATGCTTGCTTTAGAGCGGTCTTCAGTAAAGAAGCTGGAGACGACTCGTAGAGGAAAACATCCACTCCTGCGTGTCCAAAAGCATAGATTAGTAAGTGATGGGGAGCTTTGGCGAAGGCCTTGACACAGTCAATAAAGACGGTTTACAAGTGTCCACGTTGTCGCCGTTTTTGCCTTGAATAGCAGAGTCCGATGTTTTAGCAGGGGAACCATGTAATCTGTCTAGCCAGGTACTCAGCGGGGGCCACACACTTCAGGCTTTGCACGAAGCCAGGCTTACTCTACTACCATAAATTAAAGCTGCGGCTGATGTGAAAAGTTTTCATGTGTTCCAATGTCTCCGATGTGAGCGACCCTGGTGACGACAATGGGCAAGATTCGTCCCGGTATTTTGATGGTATAGCCCAGCTATACTACTATTGGTGAATCGGATAGAACATTGCACTCTGGTGGAAAACTCGACCCTGGTGTTTCCATTGTGTGTTTGTAATTATTGCTCTTTCGGTAGGCACTGACTTTCTGACAAAAAAAACACTTAGCTTTAGAGGTGTTTAGTATAATTTTAGTAATTACTTGCTCCTGACGATTTAAGTTTGAAACCATATCAGACACTTATGGAAGTCAGATGCTGTCTGTTTAGAATAATCACCTCCGCATACTGCGTAAGTCTTATTAACTCATAGCTAATATACATATATTCCGTTTGATAAACTGTACAAATATAGACTGTAGTTCTGGGGCGGTAGAAAGTGGGCAACGGACAAAACTATATATATATAATACTTCGTTGCAAGTGACCTTACGTGTGCTACGTTGCCCGGAGCAAAGCCTGACCTTGAGGCCGCCCGGGGTTGAATTGTATACCAGGCTATGCATCGTAGCAGGAAATCGGCGGCGCGAATGTCCAAACGACCCACTTGAGAACTCCAGGGTTACCGACTAGACCCGACTTTGTGTAATCGTGGATCGAGTTTGATCCCCTATATGTCTTTCACTGGAGACAGAGTGCAATTTGGCCCTGCACTCTTTCCTGAGCGTGAGAACTAAATTGATGCCTAAAAAATAACACATCCTATTCGAAACGTCAACAGCGTAAATATATATATATATATATATATATATATATATATATACAATGGTTGCACTTGAATCGCTTTGCACCTGAAAACAGCAAGTAATTACGCATGCTAACCACATGATACTTAAGGTAGGGTACGAAACGGCTCAGGATAGCTCCTTGAGTATATTGTTTATTGTCCGGCTCTTCAATCCGAATCAACAGCAAATGACATCAAGCGACATATTAGGTTTGATGCCACTAGCAAACCTCTTAAAAAGGCCTACAAGTTGGTTCCAACCAAGACACGTAGAGCAAGATGCAATCACGACTACGACTATAACTATATATATATATATATATATCAGACACCACCACGCGATACGCGTATGTGAGGACAATAATTGGCTCACGTCAAACGGTGTACTCTAAACATGTCCCTTTGAATATACATATTTATAGACACAAGTTTCCTGCTCATATATGGGTCCAAACTCTGTCCTCGAGAATGGTCACAAAGGGTGCCAGCTTATAGTGCGGTATGCTGACGTCTTTTCAATTGTTTCACCGATCGGTCCGGCCCGATGAGTAAACAAGGCGACGCATAGTTGCGCTTTCTTGGGTTTCAGCTTTCACCAATTCTTAGCTTAAGATTGGCATGAGAAAAGCTCGACTGGTAGAAACACCAAGCTTGTAAATTGAATCAAACTGCTTTGTTGGGTCGAGGTACAGTCAGCACTGCGTTGTGTAAAAAACTGCGCTTTGATGTTGCTGAAGGTACATCCGACTTTTACTTGATAGACGATGCTTCTTAAAGGCGCCATCGGATATCGTTTAGAGTTATAAAGACGAGAATACCGGACGTACAAAAATAAGTAGAGGCGTCTAAGCACTGATAATAGAATTCCCGTCATTTGTTAATTACAATTTGCCCCATCAGCCGCTGTCAGGCGACTCAGCGCCTTTGAAGGAGGGTCAAAGGAAACGCCAAACACAGCATAAGGAGTAAACTGGGAATTAAATTATTCGTGTACGTCATGACGTACATTTTATTACGCGTACGTTACTGCACGTCACGAATACATACATGCATGCTGCATGCGTTTGACTACGAAACCTAGAGTTATATTGCTTTCTGCACACAGGGGACCATTGCGTACTGCCGACAGCAAGAAGCGCAATTTTGAAAATTCGACCTTTTAGGCATTCTCACCAGAAGGAGACTTACCGTCGTTATATGTCACGTGCCCGTGACATTCGACCGATGTTACGGTACCCGCCCTCGCATTAGCTACTGTCCAGCAGACAGAGCTTCACTAGAGGTAATTGTATTCCTCCGCGTGAGATGATATAACATAATCTTCAAATCATCATTTGTCCCTGTGACGCCGCAGCCACACGACACACAACCGACCAAGCTTTAGCGTGCAGAAGAAGACACGCCTCGATACTTTTATTCCTCTGCGAAGCCATACGGCTAGAAAGCAATGTTCGGTTCAGTGGGGAGAGGTTCGTTTAGGCATGCGCCTATATATTGCTTCCTTCTGTCCCTCTGGTCGCTGGGTGACACCGCGGGCGGTCGATTCGTTCGACCGGTCAGCCCGCTCTGCGCTAGTTGACCCGCCAAGGAAGCGTCGGGGAACAACAACAGCAACGACGACGACAACAACAACGACAACCATAACAACAACAATAGCAATACCAACAACACCACCAACGACACGTAGACATTAGCCAGTGACATGTCCCCTTTAGCGCCCTTATTGCCTCCCCCTCGACCCACGCCTCCCCAGCCAGCCACCCACCTACCATCACTTGTATCAGCAAGAAAAGGCGACCCCTGTTACTCGTACGCGTGTGGCGGTCGCTAGAGAGGTTCTTTCGTTCGTTAGTGGGCTGCTTGCTCTTCGGCCCTGCACTAAAGGGGCTGGCGGGAAGGTCTAGGCTAGGCTGAATGGGGTAAGCGTAGGGGCGTCAGTGCCCCCTCCCCATCACGACTGCTGCAGAAGCAAGAAGCAGCGGAAATTACACTCAGGATAAACACTCCAAGAAGAGTAGTGTCCGGCTGCTGCTGCCGCTGCTAGAGCTGTCAGCCTGCTGGCTGTAATCATGTGGTTTTCGTCGTCGTTTTTTGCACTCTTGGCGGCCTGACCTGGCCGCCCGTTCGCCCGTCCGTCTGTCCGTCTCTTCAACGAGCCAGCTCCGAAAGGCGTCAAAAGGCGCCATCGTTACGAAGGACAGCTTTCGTTGACTTTCACAAACCACACATCAGTTTCAGTGCAATGAGACTGTAGACGACGACGTCGCTGACGACTTTGACGGTGACATCAGCAACATCAACATTAGAAGCAACAGCAGACCACTACCACTACTACTACTAAAACTACTACAAGTCCCACCAAAACTGTCTGTGCCTAGATTGCAGTCAAGGCCTGTGTTGTCGCCTATGACGAGCTTGCTCGGCTGAGGAGAGGTGGAACACGGACAGGATTTAGCCCGGCTAGCTGGACGCCTGGCCTGAAGCGACCGGATGTCTGTCTACCTGCCCGCCCGCTCAAACGCTCGATTACCAGTCAAGATCGGGTAATTCTCTCCAGCCGGCCCGGACCGTGAAGGTCTCTCCAGCAAGCCTGAATTGGGTAGGTCTGTCTCGTTCGCGCTCTCTCGAAAATTGCAGCAGCAGCAGAGGCGGCCAAGACTGACGACAGACTAGCTCGCAGTCCACGTTGACAGCGGCACCGCACGTGTAGCGATGAATGCAAGGCTGATCTGCACCTAAGCGGCCGAAACGCCATGGGATGCTATCGATCAACAATATCTTGTACACAGAAAACCGACCAACAAGATCTTGCATACAGAAATATAAAGCATACAGACTGACTGACGGACGATCGGGCGGACTGTCAGACAGGCGGCGGTAAACAAGGGCGGAGAGGCTCGGGCCTGGGGCTTGAGGTCGCTCGCCGCAGATGTGTTGAAATATCGGTCGTGCTGTGCGCACCAACGAGAGGCACCCTCTGTGTCCGCCCCTGTCCTCACCGTGAATTTGCCCCTTCTGAGAGAAGGGGGCCCTAAACCCCCTGTTCTTGGGCCCTAAGTCCCCTGCTCATGTTGACAACGCCGTCCTGGTTCCCTTGCGGACGGACGACGACGATGACCAACCAGGGCAACGACAACGACAACAAAAAGAGCTTCGAGGTAAGGGGGGGGGGGTGTTCAATCCGACCGAGGGGTCTCTGGTCGAAGGGAGCCGAGGTCTCTTGCGATGGGACGACCACCATCGTCGACAATGATGGCGACGGACACGACGACAGCGGCTGCGAGGATAAAGGTCGCCCACTGTGTCACGCCGGGCGCCTAACGTCTGCTAAGCGGCGCGTGAGTAGGTGGTTGGTAGCTGTGTGCATGACTGTGTGTGGTGGTCGTGGTTACGGCTCTCGGTGTTGTTGTTGTTTTCGTTGTTATTGTCGTCATCATCATCATCACCATCATCAACCTCGCGTCGTGATCCTGCTGGTGGTCGAGGCAGTGGCTTAACAGCGAGCAGATGTTACCGTCAGACCGTGACGGCGGTCTTATGCGACGACAGCTACGATGAGAACGAGGACGGCGCCGATGAAAGGGATAAGCGAGGCGAGCTCCAGGTTATGGAAACATCAGCAAATGCGGCACCGTCGAGGACGACGGCCACGACGACAACAATCCAGCGAGCAGCAACCCCAGCAAGTGGGCAGCCCTAGCCCTAGAACTGCGAGCGAGCAGCAACCCTAGCAAGTGGGCAGCCCTAGCCCGAGAACTACGAACGAGCCAACCCGTCCAAGTGTACGAAACATGCCCCCACAAACGCGTGTGCACGCCTATATATTCACGAACACGGCACAGCTCGGTTCACTTCTCCTGTATCTGTCGAGCTCTGTTAATCTGTCGGTCGTCTCTCTGTGGGTTTGTCTATCGGCGGTCCGTCCGTTTGTCGGTATGTCCATCTATCTATTCGAGCCTCCGCCCGCCGTCGCCGATGACGACGACGATGCCTATCCTACAGCAGAGGCCACAGGGGCCTTAAGCAAGAGTGGTTGGATTGTTTTTTGCATCATCATCATCATTATCATCAACAGCCCGATCGGCCTCATCAGCCCCATCGGCC
Source organism: Dermanyssus gallinae (assembly GCA_003439945.1). Lineage (NCBI taxonomy): Eukaryota > Metazoa > Arthropoda > Arachnida > Mesostigmata > Dermanyssidae > Dermanyssus > Dermanyssus gallinae. Next base: position 400,430 of record QVRM01004797.1, read on the forward strand.
TCATTGGCCTCATCAGCCTTATCATCACAATCATTGTCGTTGCTGTTGTTGTTGTTGTTTTCACATTGCCACCGTACTCTACTCCGGCATAAGAGTAACTTCGAGCAGAACCATTGAAAGCATACTTGGGCAAGCTGAGGGGCGGTTCGGGCCCGGATGTCGAAAGGGCGTAGCACTAGTAGATGACGCTGTCCACTACAATGACAACGATTCAACAAAGGCCAAGCCGAAGCAACGAATGATCAGCTAAAGGACGAGATACGCAACTTATCTCCTTCTCGTACTAACGTGCGCTGTGGCACTCACAACTCGTACGAGCGCCCAACTGCATAGAATAGTAGTATATTACCCCTATAGTAGTAGTATATATACCCCTATTTCATGTTTTAAAATAAATTGCCTCATATGCCCTGTGTCTATTGCCCCTAAAATATGTGTTGAAGTACCAATAACGAACAAAATATGAATTAATAACGAAAAGTACACATAAGATATACACTTTTTACATATAGGTTATTGTATGAGCTCACTTAAATATTGACTACACAAAGAGGAATGGGTCATAAAAGGCGGAAGCCTTAACAACAACGAGCACGTCGATATCTGGCCAGAACGTAAAATAGGAGTTTAGAAACGTTACTACTCTCACGCCAAGAGACGTGAAACTCTTAGAGAAAATGTGACACCCGAGCGCTAATAGTTCTCTCAATTCCAAGTTAAACGATCCTCTTCATCGCTCTTCAGGCGTTGTGTTGCTATGAGACAAGCTTGCTCTATCGCTGGACGCCGTCACACTGATGGACTCCTGCAAAGGACCAGCTAACCGTCTAGAAAAGTTTGAGCAAGTGCTCACAAATCTTCGTTACCTGTCTTGACATCACGACCCCATTGTTGTATTACTCGAAAGAACAAAGCCTTAGTTTGCTCGGGCAACAATGCTGCACGCATCATGGAGTTGATTGCCCAAGATCTGAGGTATAGACCGAAACAAGTGTCGGTTCACCTAGCAAATTCAAGTGAAATATCTCTCGACAATATTACTTGCTCGTCAATACAAGCAGGAACTCAGCGGCTTAACATCCATCCGCTGGGATCGAGTCCCACACAGCTCGAGATGGAATGCGATATTTCCTACTCTTAGCGGTAGGGTGTAACTGCATTTAACCCTCTTCCACAAAAAAAGGAACTTACTTAAGTGCTCCATTGTTTGTCTACGTAGAGTTTGTTAAACGCAGTACGGATCAGCCGCACTATAGAATAGATTATTTTAACAGATGTACTGAATATTCTTCTGTAGAGTTAATATTCCGATTTATACAGAAGCACTAAGTTTATTTATATATATATATATACATAAATAAATAAATGAATATATATATATATATATATATATATAATTTAAGGATATGTTTGTAGCGTTGCTACCGCACGTATTGGATTACGGTTGCAGCGTGGTCGAGGTAGCGGTTTCTCGACGGGACTATCGCAAGTCCAAAGCAGGGGGACGGCGCGATACGATAGCGAACAAGACGTACAAATGATCTCTGGCTCCTATTGACGCCACAGTCAATCAATTGCTCAGTGGCGTGTGCAGTTGCGCATGTGTGCGGGTAACGGAGTGTAGTCAGATTGTGCCGGCAGATTCGCCCGCCCCGTCTTACCGTATGAGAATTATACGGCCTGCTGTACTCTATCACTAATACTACTAGAGAGACATATGAGCCACCAGTACAACAAGAAGTATGTTGGAATGTTCCGTTGTGCCAGTCCCAACCTACATTTACGATGCTCGTCTGTCCTATTCCCGCCACTTGCGGGATTCGCGTCGTGTTAGAAGGAGAGCTTGACTCGAAGCCAGACCGACTATTTGTCTGGTTCTCTATTCGCCTGCCGAACAGATTAATCTCTATTCGCTACCTGCCGAACAGATTGAACGCCGAACGACGTAAAGTCCCGACACTGGCCGACCAATACTGTGCGCCGACCAAATTTTGTCCGGTCGGTCATAACTTCCACCGGTCACCTCCGCTCTACTCTAGGAGAGTAGGGAGAATTCTGCAGGCATATGCCGCAGGAGAGCACAACCCACAGACAAAGGGAACAAGAGGGAATGTAAATGAAATAAAAACGCATTTCTTCCCTCCACAGATGGCGCATCACAACCTCAGACGTTTACGCGGTTGTTTCCGCTGCTATTGAGGGCGCGCGATCAGATGCGCATGTGACACACCTCGCATTGCCCGTCATGCCGGCGGTGCACTCTAGGGAGCCACGGTAATGCTGACGGTTGCCGACCAACCAGTCTATATTCTATGTGTCATGGTCACCGCTGAGCCGCCTTCCGAGGGGCGAGGAATCTAAAGCTGAATCATGAACGCTTCGTTTGGCTTTACTGCCTAATCCTTTTTGTTGACCTGTATGTGCGAGCGCCTGTGAGTAGGTCAGTAGCTATTCATTAAGCGCAGCTGATGTCGGACGACAGGGTGATGCGGGTGTAAGACTGTCTGTAGCGTTGTTAGACAGCTACGAATCGCACGATCGTATGAGAGAGCGTAAAGTTAGATTGCTGTTAAAAATTCTATCACAGAACGCTTGGAGGCAATTGCCAGTATGCGAGAAATCGAGAGGCAAGAACGGCAGGAACAACACCGCATCGCAAAACCGTTGATTAGAAATATCTATCCTCACTAATTTACTGTATATATATATATATATATATATATACATGCAAGATATTTGCTATTTAAATCAATTATTACTAAATCGGGCCACCATTATATGCAGACTATTTCATCAATGCAAAAATAACAACTTAATTGTTACGTCTATACAACGCGTGAATATCTATCAGCTACTTGCGAATTACTCGATGTTCTCGATGTGCATTATTTGATGCATATGTAGCGGCACACCTATTTTGATTGGCCTGCCTTACACCTGGCTTACACTCAGACGTGCCCTATGAGCATAGAACTTCGTTAGATTCTGAGGACTATTAGCCCGACCGCTCTCTAACGCTAGAAAAAACCTGACCGTGTTCTGCTGACAAGACAGAACCTTGACGACAGAACGAAGCTGAGAGACGCTAAGAGAACATACACGAGGTACATAGGGTCATCCACGCCAAACGGGAATTCATGGCCGAAATAGCTCTTGCATTGAATACACATGTGTATATGTATATACGTAGTGTGTACAAGGTATAGCCATTTTAACAGCTGCTTAACACACATTTTAGCAGTAGAGAAAAATTAGTGAATATATATGTTTGAGTGTACATAAATGTAAGCGATGGTAGTGGTAACTAATGCAAAATTAACTAGCTTATTCAATGTTCTAGACACTGCCCGTACGGCACAGAATACATCACGTCTATCCGTCATACGTTACATAGGTTTGAAATTAAATTTTAAATGTTGTGCGCGTAAATTAAGGTCCTAATTATATATATCGTTATTGTATATTATCAATAGATGTCAGTAATACATAGTGGAAACCAAAATCCCTATATGGGAAAGGCATTAAAATATCGCCCTGAGGATAAGGAGGTTTGGTTTTCATGTCGTATTACAGAAAATTAATAATAATAATATGAAATTACAAAATTATATATATATATATATATATATATATAGTTGTTACAAATAACTAGTGAACATCAAAAGCTCTATATGAGAAAGAAGCTAAAATATCGCCTTACCCTGAGGATAAGAGATTTTGGTTTTCACTAGGTATTACTGAAAATTAAGGATACTATATAATGACTATATATATATATATATATATATATATATATATATATATATATATACAGCAAAGGAATTTAGACAAAAGTAATGCACTAAGTTAATAAATAAGGGGCAAAGAGAAAGATTTGTGGTGAGATGATACCATAAAAGGCAATGATTCTTACACAACACTTCTCCGCCATTGTTCTATAGGTATTGCATTTTAGCTTCTTCTATACGAGCATATATATATATATATATATATATATATAGAGAGAGAGAGAGAGAGAGATTGAGAGAGAGAGAGAGAAATGAGTGGATATCTAGGGGATGGTTGCAAAATACCTCTGCTCTGCTTGGTACTAACAAGATCCAGCTCTAATCAAAGGCAGAGCAAGGCCCAGGTCACCGAGAGTACTCCCAGTATTCATGTGAGCTATGCGAAATACGAGTGAAACCGCAGCACAGACAACAGATTGCATAGCGTACTGTATTAGAGATTATTCGACGCACACAATCGCTGCCAGTGGGCGGCCGTACCCTATCGCACCGAGGTGGCGACCGCAATCATACGCCTGAAGGAAGACAGCGGAGGTTAATAGCCTAGTCCTGCGTTTTGCCCAGCCAGCCAGCCATATTGTTCTTGCCGCACTCCCTATTTGCGCCATGAATCATCCGACCTTTAGGATGCAGCCAAGTGCACAGTAGATAGAAGAATATGTTGTTGAGCGCAGAACATGGGCAAGAACTCCTGAACACACCCACAAAGGTTGTTAACCTGGCGAGACCCTTCGGTTTCCAACGGAGCCACGCCTTCGCCTTCGTTGAAGCGCTGCACTTCGCGAAGGACCACCGACAGTTGTATGCATAGCCCTTACTAAGCGTTTCGTGCCAAATAATGAAAGGTCATACCACCATTTCGTTTAGTTTTTTTCGTTAAGGGAAAACACGTTACGTTTTTGTTTTATAAAGCGTACGCTTATCACAAGACAACTGCAAAATTCTCACGCGGAGACGTTGAACAATGCAGTACTATTCAATCGACGGGTCGAAATTTTACTCACCGACGGCCACTTATAAGTGGTTTCAGCTGGGTTTTGTGTTATACGAACCAGCACTCTAATTATGTAGAGATGCAAATAACTCGGCTAACCAACAGTTAGGCATTTCGTAGAGTGCAAGAAATACCTCGGTTGCTGTCCAAGGTGCAGCACGATCAGTGGGTGTAAAGAATAGCATTGCATTTAAAATAGAGTCCCTACAAACGCGAGTCCCCTGTGGATCCAGTGGCAACTGGTTCGATGACAGTCTGTCAGTATCACCAAGCCGGTACAGGGCCTACCAAAGATCGAGCGTCGGCTCTGCGTTTAGTAGTATGAAAGCTTAACGCCACGTGCAGAATAATTCAAACCACATCAGACAACAAAAATCAACTCTAGAATGAAAAAAAACTAAGTATACAAAAGCGTTTAGTCGGCAACGTAGTTAGTCTATAGTTTACCCTGCAGCGTCTAAAACCTTTAGCGGCTGCAAAAATAAACTCAGAGGACCATGTGGTGGCACAACTATGAACAAGCACCATACGCGTCGTCGGTGTTCAACAAGCAGGTTGATTTTTCATCCTCGTCTACCATTTCGTACACCAGTAAAAGCAGAAATTTAACAAAGAACGGTGAAAAAAAGTATATATATATATATATATATATATAACATGGCTGTAGTCTGTTATGTTCTGCTGGACACGCCTCTCCCGAACCAGTGCGGAGAGGCTAGACGTGCCGAAATAGTCGTTTCGGGAAACATCATACAACGGATACGAACGACGGTCCTGCTAGAAACCTGCTTATTCAGCAATTGGCAGATCAAAGGTAGATTCGGACATTGGTACAGAGGCTACGTAGGTTGTGATCGCGTTAGACGTAGTTTTCAGTACTTTTTGTTAGTGACCGATAGTAGATTTGCAACAGAACAACAACAACAACAGCACCACCAAACTTGAGTTGATGAATTGGATGGGCTGTGCCGTGTAGCGAAAAAGGAGCAGAATTATAGTTGTTGTCACCGCTTTCCTTGTTACTGCATTTGCGGTCTCTTTGCCTGTTCTTGTCAGGCTACGCGATCTACGAGGCGTGAAGCCCCACGAGTTAGCTACGAGCCGCTGGCGGTGACTTCCGTTTCATTGTCACTGACCTTGCCTGTCTCGAATGTGCTGACTGCGAAAGTGCTACTGTACGCATGTTTATACAAACACAGCTAGTGTGTGTCTAAATCTTTGTGTATATCTAGGTACATATGGCTTCATCGATACACTTCGTCGGCCCTTCAACGCCCGTTCCCCCCCTCCCCCCCCCCCCGAAGCTCCCCGGTCCTCCATCCTCCCTTCGTCGCCTTCGTTCTGCGTGACAGCCTTGCGTGACAATGTTCGTGACATCGACGTTTGTTTCGGCCCATGCTGGACCCGAGTGCTGGTCAGTGATGTCGCTCATGGCCGTTTGCTGTCGTCGCCACCGCTTCCAATGATCAATAACAACCTACTAAAATAATGATACTTCATCGAGTTCGGGACTTACCGGAGCTCCGTATATATGTATATATATATATATATATATATATATATACGCAAATGTGTACTCATACACATACGTACTCATAAAGATCTGTTCCTGCTCCTCTTGGGTTCCATTGAGCAGAGATTGGAGCTTTTGCGGGGAGTTGTTGCTATTGTTCCTGTAGCTGTTCTTTTAGGTAGTGTTGTCGATCATGCCACAGCGGTTTAGCTGGGGGCATAATTGCATTGTCTCTACTGCTACTGCTGCGGCGGCGGCTGCTGTTGCTGTTTCTTCAGACATGCATTTGCTCGTCTAACGCGGCCCGGCATGTGAATAGCTAAGCAATAAGCTCGAGCTGTGCGAGCAGCCGGTGGTACATGCAAAAACGAAGTTGGCCAACGTACATCAATCTTCCGATCTAGCCTCGCTCCGCCCACCAATGACCGGTCAGATAGTAGATAGAATCCAACCAGTGCCTAGGCGTACACAGTTTAACCCAACAACGTAGTGACACCGATTGATCGAACGTACTCAATTCACTAGATGCGACGACACAGCTGTGTTAGCAGCTTTGGTAGTTTCTTGTTCTGATGGTTACGTCCGGTGACTAGAAGATAAAGTGCGTTTTTGGGCAGTTGATATCGATACGCGGCCAAGAACGAGTCATACGATTTTTACGAGGCGGCCGATGACAGCAGATGGTTTAAAGTAGACCAACCTTCTAGTACTACTACCACTACTACTATTAAGTAGAGGGAAGCGAAATTGAAGAATACGACTAAAATAGTAAGAGAACAGGCTATGAAAAACATTTGATCTTGTCTTGGCCGTGAGACGGCTTGCCCTTTGAGTAAACCTAAAATGTAATGCTCAGTGGGCGAGCACACTACGTGTTCGCTACGTAGTGTGCACGAACATACATTTCTGCAGTCAGACGATATTGCAGAGATATCGTCTGAACAGTTCTGACGCCTATAGCTGTGTCATTTGTGCAAACACACATTTGTGACTGGAGCTACATAGTGTGCTTCAAAGTGTAACGGTTCTCCAAGAGGAAACCATGAACACACACGCAATGTCGCTGGAAAAGCCTTTGCTCTTGAAGACGACTTAGAAAGTGTGAACACACAACTGTGGCACTGCCAGACATCTGTGAATATCTCTGTGTGAAGATATCTGTGTGCACAGGTGTCGGGTTTGTCTGGCCGATCAAATTGAAAATCATTTAAAGCAGACAAAAACGGCTTTAGGCGATGTGCAATGTTCTGTCCTGCGTTTTGCATGTCAGACGTAAATGCAATCTCTTCTAGCTAGCTCCCTAGAGACGGGTTGTCTTCGACCATCTTTTGCTAAGATAGCCGATGTGCTGACCCAGTCGTTACCGTCTACGCTTACGGGATTATTTAAGGGGGTATTAACCCTCATTTGTTTCTAAAGTCCTGCGTGCTTTAGAAAATTGTCCCGTTGCTTGCGAAAAACTTGCAGGTTTACTCTATCCATCACAACAACACAATTTCATAAAAGGGTCATTCATACACAACTAGGCAACTAGGTCAAATTGCTCATGATTGGACTCTAGCCCTAAACTGGGATAAACCCTCCACTTTGGCTGTTTTTTCGACTCTACTCACGCATTCGCGATTTCGATAGTGCTGACCACGAAGTATTACTGAGAACAATAGACGCGGTCGAATTAGAAATGCGACTAATCGAATTGATTGACTGACCATTTCCCTTTTTTGTTCGACCGTGTTTCCTTTACCTACGATACGCCGTGGATCTCGGAGCCGCTTAAGACACTAGTTTGGAATTTGTTATAAAGTTTCACTATGATGGCGATCGTTGAAAATGGTTATACGGGAAGTGAGGTGATGCTTCGAGGTATTAACCGTTAGCGTGTCCGGACATACACTAAACCGTTTACACTATTGGGACACTCATTATTAGATATCAACTTGAACACTTGTGTGAACAATGTCTTGGCCATAAAGCCACGTACTATGTTCACAAATAGGATCCGTTCAACAACAAAGATGTCGCTACGCTGCAACCTGTGCGGAACAAATTTGCTAAACGGGCCGCTCAGAGATTCTGAAACTTTGCTAGAACAACAAATAGTGTAATTGAACCCAGCGTTCGTGAGTTACAAGAAGCGGCACAATCTTGGCAATTTTTCTCACGTCCAAATAGGTATCGTCAAGTGGCTTCATCAACGGCTTGCAATCACTAATCGACGTTGTCACTATGCGCTGTGGACCCATGTATCGTCGAGCAAACGAACTGTCTGGCTCTAAAGCTTCACTTTCTTGAGCAAACGTATTTACTAGTCAGAACTGCTAAAGCTCGAGCCACTACATAGATGGAGTCCATGGGCAGCTTAACAATAGCAATGATGGGCATTCATTTCCTATCTATGAATATTGTCTACACTCACATCTGAATCAAAACATCATAGCACTATGGAATTTGAACAATATTGACTTCTAAATGTGCTTTATAATTTTTACTTATGTACATATACTAACTGTAGCTTCTTATGAATTCTAATCATCTCCTGAACATGCAAGTGTGATTTTAAAACAGAGCGGCGGTAGAGTACGATGTGACGAGACCAGAAATGCTTACCAGATAACGGCTTACGTGATCCACCGCTCGTGACACAACGTGTAGTGGGTAAATGCCAAAATCATGTTTGTTAGTAATATATATATATATATATATATATATATATATATACGTGTATCATTCGATAAGTTGGGATCAAATGCTAGTTGCGACGTTATCACAATCGTCAGCTATGTTGATTTATGACTCGTACTGCATCATCTAACAGTGTGTGTTTGCGTTGAAAGAGTGCTCGTGCGTTCTCTCCCTTTTCTGTATGTGTGAGTTTTTCTTACTGTAGCTTTTACTGTAGATGCGCATGACTTCATGATGCGTGATCGTGTCAACTATCAGCGGTGTGTTTTTTTTTGTTGTTCTGGGAGGTTTCGGGAATGCATGATGCACATGCGCCACTAGCAGCCTGCGTGACTAGTGTGAGACTCGCAAACCCACTAAACCCGGATTCCTCCCCACCCCCCCAGGCTCGGTATTACTTTGGCATTACATCGAAACCGTGGGAGTATCAGCGGTGTGTGTCGTCGTAGAAGTGGTAGGACCTGCTGCTGCTGCTGCTCCCCCCCCGTCAGTACCGTTTGGACGGGGTCGGTCGAGCATAAGTATGCATTTACGGCGACCACTGGAGAAGTGTACTAGAGGTAACTCAACTGTTGCCGGTGTATACATATATATATATATATATATATATATATATATATTGATGCGCACACAAAATTAAAGAAGTGCCTTTTAATGCAATATCCGGTCGTCAAGCTTTCCGTCGGCCACAAAGAGAGCGATGGCGGAGAGAAATGAAAAGCATGCGTGCGTGCGTGCGTGCGACAATGATGCGCCTCAATTGGGCCAAGCCCACCAATCCGCACCCACACCCTACACAAATGCAACTGTCACGAATTCCGCAGACGCAGCAATAGCATCGTTATCATTGCTACTTCAATAGGTAGTAGGTGCCGCATTTTAACTCGTTTCATCTCTCATCCCTTTCAACTAGTTTCGTCGTTATTCCACTCGCCTTTCTCCCTTAAGCTCTCCCTCGCGCTCTCTCTCTCTCTCTCTCGCTCTCGTTCTCTTTGTGTGTTTTGCTTTTTCTCTTGACTTTTATTTGGCGTGTTTTTGGCAACCCGTCAGATCATCGCTTCCAGCAGCAGCAGCAGCAGCAGCAACAACAACAACAGCAGCACCAATACTAACAACACGAAAAATCAACAACAATATAAAAAGTGTGCACTCAAAATTATCAGAAGCAACAACAAGCGTCAAAAAGACGGAAAAGAGCATTTATAAGAATCGTCAACAACAACAACAACACCAACAGCAGCCGCAGCAACAATAACGACAGCTGCAGCAACAAGAATAACAACAGCAGCAGCAGCAGCAACAATAATAACAACAACAGCAACAACAACAACAACAACAACAATAACACACGCGGCGCGTCATGGAGGAGCCGACGTTTACGAATAACATACAAGTGTCGCTTTTCTCCACGCCACCTTGCCATCGTGTCGTAGTCGCAGTCGTTGTGCAGAGAGACGAGGCACGCACAGAGATACACTATTACCGTTACCATAACCGCTGCCCGATCTCTCTTCTGTGCTTCGTTTGTTTTGCAGTATTCTCACTTGCAGATGAGCAAACAAGAAAACAGAACAAATAAGAAGAAAACATCTGAAGCATCTGTCTGCTGTGCAACGGCGGCGTACGTTATTCACTCACATTCGTTCCGCTCTCTCTCTCCTGTTCGACGCTTGGGGCCATTTTGGGCCAGCAGTCGGTCAAATCAGACATGGGGATTATGTAGTTCTAAAAGCTATGTTGTTGTTGTTGTTGTTGTTGTTGTTGCTGTTGCTGCTGCTGTTGTTGTTGTTGTTGTTGTTGTTGTAGACGCTATGGAAATTCTGGTGGAGTTGTGTCGGTCTATAGCTCGACAACATTAGATAGGTCCGCACGCGCTCAACATACAGTGTGTTCCAACGGCTGAGTGATGGCAGTATGGTCGTCGTATGACAATGATAGCACGCGTTAGCAGCTGCACGAATGAATGAGCGGAGACTGCAGTGCCAGCAACAACAGCAAGCGCCGTGCGTTTCAAGAAGTCTCCTAATAAACAATGTTTTTAGGCTGACTCTCAGCCAACGTTAGACGTCCACAGAATTGCCATTGCATTGCTTCGTAAGACGCATCACCCCATAAATGATGATACAAATGTGCAACAGCGGGGACGCATCGAACCCGTGCTGCATCTATGCGTGAACCTCCGAATGCCAAAGGCGTACACGAATGCAGCACGCCGCCGAGCGCGACAGCAAGCTGACTTCTGTTGCGCTACAGTGGTGCTCAAAGGAGGCACGGTACAAAAAATGCCGAAAACGATTAGACGAGACGGCAAACGATCGATAGGCAAGAGAGACGCAGAGGCGCAGAGGGGGAAACAGTGAAGAGAAAACGATTGCAAATTTGGTGGAAACAGCATGGAACGGATAGAGAATGGTCGTCATCCTTAGCACATTATGCCGTGTGGCGGTATCGGCGTACGTGTCGCCTAGAGCAAAAAATGGCTGTATTGGTACTAACAAACCTGAGCACCACCAGTGACATATCTATATATATATATATATATATATATATAGTACTAGCAATAGCAGGGAAGTGCTCATACTCAGAGGTCATCAGAGATCGGTCGGTACTCGAATAAAAACCAACAGGCATTAGCGGATCGCAAAAATATCCATCAACACCATGTAAGGTTGTCACTGCAAACGTGCTGGTGTCGTCGCCGTCGTCGACAGTCGATGGTCTGATCATTGTTGGTGTTGTTGTTGTTGTTGCTGCTGCATGATTGATGGATGGGTACGCACTGTTGATTAATGGATGGAGATGGGTGCATTCCTGTCGGGCCCGCCGCCGCCGCCGACGACGATAACGGCATGGTACATACGCCATGTCGCTGCCATATATCGGCGTCCCTATTGACTTCGCTGCTGCCGCCGCATCGGTCAAAGCAAAGACCAAGGCCAATTGACCCATTTGAAGTATCTCTCTGTATTGGGCGCTGATGGGGGGCTCGTAATAATGAATGCTTACCAGAACGATAAAAACAACTAGATCAACAACGATGAGCAACAACAGTAGCAGCAGCAGCAGCAGCGGATGGGAAGACACTCTTTCTATAGGCGCAAGGGGTGTGAGGGAAAATCATCGTCGAATAAGGACGTCGTTCGGCTATAGATGTTCCCCCCTTCGGCTAGTGGTGACGGTGGATATGGGAACGAGGAATAAGGTACGAAGTGGCGGTTGTCTCTGCAACCGCCTTCTCGTCTATACGCGCACAATCACGGAGGGCGTATGAGCAGATTGCGTATACCTGCAGCTGCTTACCCTACAATTGAAACTGCTGCTGACCAACCCGCTTGCAACTTTGTATCATTTACTGGTCCGGATAGTAGGCGCGGTATGTATATATATATATATATATATCGCTGTATACGAGCGCGTTTTTATGTCCTATACTTTCTTAACTGCCACAGTACACCCGATAAATGGTATGCCACTGCTGGGATATTGCAAACTTCTACTATATACATAGATATGCATATATATATATATATATATATATATATATATATATATAATCAGTTTTTTTAATGAGGATCATGACTTAAAATAAAATCTCAAGATGTAGCCGCGGGCTTCACGTCATGAAGGACGTTAGACGTTAAAACAATTCAACTGGCTGGCAACACAAATCTATTGTTTTGCGCGTGGCACTTTTTTGGGAATTGCATTGATATGTTGCACATCATAGATCCACATTGATTTCATATAAACCGCGTACAGTAAAAATGTATTTTCCGTATCGCTGGTTTGAAGTTAAACCTATTGTTAGCTATAAGGCTTGTCGATAGTAGAGTGGGACCTTTCTCAGTTAGCGTGAGACCTGAATACCCGTCTAGACGTAGATCCTATTTAGACGATATCTTTAAGGGGCTATCTGTAGAGACGGACTTCACTTTGAGACAGGCTGCGATGATGGAGCTAGATAACGAAACTGCAAACACTCAGTGACAAAATCAAGTCACAAAATCGTCAATAATAATAATAATAATCATAGTGTACACGTTTGGGTCCCACAATTGTAGGAAAATACCGAAAAATTGAATAAATAAAAAAAAATTATAATAACAATAATATCCATATCGGATTCGAATAATTATATATATATATATATATATATATATATATATATATATATATATATATATATATATATATATATATACATACATATATACATACACACATATACTGTTCTATAGCTATGCGTTACTACTCACAGTCTTCGATGAGGAGGTGACGCCAGCTTTCATGGTTTGGCGGGCTTGGTCGGCTTAAGGAACGAACATGAAGGTTGAGCAGGGGGAGTTGACTAATGCAGTAAAGGGTTGCAGGAAGAGAGGCCACGTCACCTGGCAGAGGTTGAGCGCGGCTGACCAAAGCCTCAAGTAAAAAACAGCTGGAGCAACTAAATCGACCAGCTGATCAGATTTAGCGGAAGGTACCAAACGATCTTGGTTTAGAGGTTCAGGTCGGGTTGAGCCACGTAAGTCACACAATGCGAAGCAATCACTCCTCGCTGTGGCTCATTCACTCTTCAACAAGAAGGACTCAAGGAATCCATCGCTCATAACAGCTCTATCGGTGGTCTTGAATGATCAAAACTGCATCCGCCAATTGCTAGGTAGACAGCAGGTGACAGCATTCGAGGGCAGTGAGGGCATAACTTTTCTAGGCTGTCCCGTGTGCATAGGCGGCGAATATAACACAATCGCCTAGGAACAGTTCGTAAGACCCACAACAGATTTGCAACAATGGTAACAACAACAACAACAAATTGGCGACAATGGTAACAACAACCACGCTGGCGACAACAACAACAACAACACTGGCGGTTTTGTTACTATCACGGTCCTCGAGCAACTTCAGGGTCTGCTGTCACTTCTGCAAACTTTGTTCCCCTAGACTGTGTACTTGACTGCCGTCACACTGTAGCTTCGACGTTATAACCATTTGCATCGGAACTACTTTCGTTTTTACTTCGCTGTTGCTTCTACGCTGTTGAGTTGTTGTTGTTGTTGATGCTGCTATTGAGGTTGCTGCTTCTGATTATGATGGTGTTGTTGTTGATAATGATGATGATGCTAATGATGTTGTTGTTGCTGATTATGATGAAGATGATGTTGCTAATGTTGTTGTTGTTGTTGTTGTTGATTATGATGATGATGATGTTGCTAACGATATTGTTGTTGTTGTTAATGCTGTTAGTATTGTTGGTGTTGCTGCTGTCGTTTCTGCTGCTGCTGTAGTTGCAGTCGTTTTCGACTGTTCATTGTAACAACCAAACACCAATGATGACGCTCGAGAGTGAGGGGACTCGCGCCGAACAGAATGACGTCGACGCAGCTGTGCTAGCGAAGGGTGATAACGATAATAATAATAATAATAATAATAACGAGAATAATCTCATCATAGTATATCGTCGTAGCAATCGGACGACGACGACGAACGCTAGCTACCCCGCTTCCGCCAGATCAAGCTTCGGTCAATTCAAGCGACGGTCGGTCGCGTGTCGCTGCAGCACCGTGCGACAACACATTTAAAACAACACGCTTAAAACGGCACGCGTTGCGCGAAACGCTCCAAATGCCTCCGCCTTGTTGTTGTTGCCTTTGTTGCTGTTGTCATTCTTGTTGTTGTTGCAGTTTTTGTTGCCCTTGTTGTTGTTGTTGTTCTTGTTGTTGCCTTTGCCTTTGCTGTTGTTGTTGTTGACGTGCTGCCCAATCGACGGCGGCAACAACTGCGGCACTACGGATTGTTGCTGATCGCAATGCCTGCATGTGTCTCGTTCGACTGTGGGCCATTCGACGGTGTGCAACTATTTTGTGCTGCATTCAATTGCTGTCGGTAGCAGTCGCTAGTCGGCTGATTGGGTTGGACGTCTTCGGTCACCGGATTCCTCAACCCACCTCACAACCCTTTCTTTCAGCGATCGCGATTGCTCACAAGTGCACCTGTGCACGCTTCTCGTCTTATAAATGTGTGGTGGTCTTTCTTGCTGTCGTGGTCGTCGTTGTCGTCGTCGTCGTTATCGTTATATGCTGCTGTCTTTTCCATGTTGTCGAGGCGCTGTGCGGCCTTTTTTTTGCACAGAAGATGATGTTTCCGAACAGACGTCGAGACAGAGGAGAGGAAGAAAGTGAAACAAACACGCGTGTAGCCAGCTGACGTCCATGACCGGCCGCTACGTACTCTACTCACGACGCGATGTCCGTTGTAGCTGTGTGTTTGACGTTGTTGACGCTCAGCCATTTCTTTGCTCTTCGTGGTATGGCCTATCAGTGGTGATGGTCAGCATCATGGGTCCCATTATCACTATTAATATTATTACTATTATTATTATTATTATTATTATTATTATTGAAAGCAGCATTTCTACACGAACGGATGATGGCGAATCGACTCATCATCAAACCACCTCAATCAGTTTCCCGTTCACAGTCAGCTGTTCATCCTATGCATGGACGGAAGATGCGCGATGAACAAAATCCGATTCAAAGTTCGTCAAAGTTTGCCTTGCAGCCGGACAAACACAGAAGTCCTCTCCGCTGTTGCCGGACGTCTGATGATCGTGACGTGCGGTCGTGCGTCATGATGACGAAGCCTTCTTCCGGGTGCTGGCCTTGTTATTTGTGGTATTGTTTTTGTTGTTGTCGTCGTCAATGTTGTTCCTATTGCTGTTGTGTTTGATGTTCCTAATGTTGTTGTCGTTGTTGTTCCATTCGTTGTTGTTGTTGTTGTGGTCGCTGATCGCTGCGATTATGGAAATCTTCATAAATGCAAACGGTAGTCACGAATGACCAAAGAAGATAGACCTTGGCAGATAGATGAATTAATATGCGACTTAACGCAGAGCCGCAGCCGTCCAACGGGAGGAAGATCAGTTGTACCGACCTGCTATCAACGGCTTGCAACGGTAATAACAAGTTGTAATAAAAAGTCTACGGTTGCCATGTTTGCAAATCCCGTATTTACCATGTCGAAAATCAATCGGTCGCTGTTTGCATTAACATGCTTGCGTATGGTATATGTATCATCACTATACATAATAATCACAAATAATAACAAATAATGACTAATACAGTTTATAGCTATCATCTATCGAGTCGTGCTCTCCAGTGTGTACGAAGTAGCACGCATCTGACTGCTTGGCCCTACGAAGATATCGCTCCACTGCCTTTCTCGAATGACATGCCGAGAGAAACTGACAACAGCATAAGTATCTATGCTATATGCATACTGAACACGAATGAAAAAAAAATGTGATCATGATAAATAACTAACGTGCAAACAGGTGTATTCATTGTTAAGACTTGCGTACGTGCCAGGAAGATACGTGCATTTCGGCAAATCCACGTTAACCCACAGGTGTCGGCGGACGTAACGCCAGCTTTGCGCTACTGCCTAGGCATTGTCTATACTACTGTTGCATATATATGTATATGTATATGTATATATATATATATATATATATATATATATATATTCATAAACATGCCCATAATATTAAAGCTATACGTCCCTTTGTAAAGTCTAGTAACAGCACAGAACTGCAAGAACTGCGCTAGGTTGAAAACTCTAAAACACTTGCAATCTCGGTTTAGTCACTTGCGTTCTATTCGCCGATGCTTCTCGCATCTGAGCCGTATAGGTCATTGCTTTGCATGAACATGGCGGCTATAGTCAGCGTTTTGTAGATCGTCAACTGAATATAGCCAACTAGTCCATCGTTTGCAGAGTATCAACGATCGGCACCAACTCAAATGATGGGCAGTTTCCATCGGAAGGCAAGTTCGGGCAGCGCTCGATCGAACACAATTCAGGATGATCGCTGCTTCCTCTTATTGAATTTTTCAGTTTAGTTGCGAAATCACAGTCGCAATACTGCCGTTTGGTTAGGCAAACTGCTGGTACCCCCCCCCCCCGGTGCTCTCCCAAAAATTATTAGTTGGCGTACGTGTAAAGCAAATACTGCATAACATGTATGGTAAGCTGCGTACAGGCCCACACATTGTGTTAAGGCACGTCCGCAACTAACCACACAGTGCGCCGACAACAACAACAGCAGTCCAATTTTGTCGTGATATCACGATTGCGTGATATCACGACAAAGTTGAACTGTCCGTGTTGACCAATGGCGGGTCGTTCAGATCTAAGCATGAGATCAGGATATCCCTCTACGCGGCAACGATAGCATAGGATTGAAGGAATGTACAGGCGGGCGACGAGGAGGTCTTGAGGGGCGAGAGAGAGAGGGCACAGATAGATAGATAGAGAGAGAGAGAGAGAAAGAGAGAGAGCGGGGGGGAAGAGGTTTGCGCAGCCTTGCATTGGAGGGCGTATCAGATACGGCGTCGTCGGCGGCGGCGGAAGTTCAATGGTTCATGGTTGGTGCTGCAGTATTCTAGCCTTATAGGCGCAAAACAGTCGAACTGCCCAAGGGTAGGCTGAGATGAGACTTTGACACAGACCCACGTCGCGCCTTATCGTCAAGGAGTTCTCGTCTTCCTTCCTAATCCTTTGCCTAATCTTCGTGAACGGCAATGCGCCTAGACGGCCGTAGACTGTTGCACTTGTCCTTCGCGCGACGAGCTTGAGCTAGAACTTCAGCTCCAGTCGTAACACTTCTGGAGCTCATAAATGCCATGCGCGAGCAGTAAAATATAATCCCACAGCAATTAGTTGATGACTTTACTAGGTAAATCAATGCCGAATCACAGCGTGGCGTTTTAGGTTATGTACTATTATATTAGAATAATTTCAGCAAAAAAATCGTAGCTCACGTGTCTACAATATCAAAAAGCTCATGCCGACTACAGCGGCGTAAAGAGACGTTCTTCGAAAGTAATAACAGGTGTAACGTCGATTAGTTTCGAATTGCGTTTGTAGCGCCGCGCAACTGTAACGTGTCAGACCCTCCAGTGACAATGAAGCTGAACGAGTACCGTGCTCTGATTAAACTATTTGTGCAGAGGCTTAACTGCTTAACGAAAATTAAAGCCAAATTAGATAGCAGTTTACGGAACTAATGCATTGGATCACAGTACTCTTACCAAGTAGATTGCGTCATTGAAATTAGGTAGCACAAACAGTGAGGATGCACCACATTCTGGACGGCCAAAAACAGTTTCGGGTGAAAAGGCTGTGCTAGATATCCACAAACTCGTGATAATTGACTGTCTACTGAAGCTGCGCATAATAGCGGATGAAATAGACATTAGCTGTGGTGCAGTACATTAAATGTTCCCTGAAAAAAATTGAGCAAAGTAGCTACCATGCAAGCTACGAATCAAGAAAAACAGAAACATTAATCAATTTCAGAGAACAATTTGGAATTTTCAAAACGAAACTCCAAGACCTTTGGGCTGATTCGTAACCGTTGTCGAAACCTAGCCCCACACTTACTTCAGAACAGGGAGAGAGTCCACTAGGGAGTGGGCCGCACGCTGTGAAGTGCTTCCTACTAGGGTAAAGAGGCGCATCTCAACCGGAAAGGTTTTGGCAACCGTTTTTTAAGATGCAAAAAAGATATCATATTATTTGACTACTCTTTTACAAGAATATCGATAACTGGGAGGTACTACGCAACACCCCTTCTAGATCAGATGAAGGTCGACATGCATCAAAGTACTACGACACGCGATGCAGAAGAGGACTGGGCTGTTCCACCCCGACAATGCGTTTTACTCCCACATACGTCTTTTTTTTGTTTTGACCAAATTTCGCGAACTAAAGCTCCAAATTGTCAAGCACCATCATATCTTCAGATATAGCCCCGTGCGACTATTATCTGTTGGAAAATACCGACAAGTATATCTCCGGGAAGAGGTAACAAAGCAACAATTATGTGGCACCGTAGACGAGTATTTTTAGGCCTTAAGATTCTGAATATTTTTCCCGTCGTATAAACTGAACTAAATTACTTGCCTAACTTTGCTCGGAACTTCGGGGGGACTATACTGAGCAATAAAAGAGTCATTGTTTTTCACAATTGCTTGTATTCCATGCTACAAACTTTTTGATCCACTTCGTATATACACGTGGTTTACAACCAAAGAAAAAACTGTACATCTTTTGAATTACTACTAAAGCGTGGGAACCCTCACAAAGCACATCTGAATATACATTTGCTATTGTATTGGCACGTCACGCCAACGCTGGTGTGAGCCTTTGTGTTTTGCCTTCCACACAAGGTCACATGTTTGAAAGCGCACTCATCAAGTGGAGGAGCCGGGCGAAGACCGGTCGACGCGCACCACCGCACATTCAACATTTAACACAATACATACTCAGTGGCATAGCAAGAATATATATATATATATATATATATATATATATATATATATATATATATATATATATATATATATATATATATATATATATATATATATATTATATATATATATATATATATATTATATATATATATATATATATATTATGCAGTGTGTTTACTGTTTCGTATTCGTTGCTGCATAGTTGCTGAATTGTTGGTACAGGGTACAAGGTTGATGTAGCTCGATATTAGCTTATGTGGGCTGGCTCTACTAAAGTCAGCTCGTTTAGCAGCTATTCTAACGACTACTGCACACGAAATGGCTGTCAAACATATGAATGAACATGTGTTTTGCGGATCAAAACCGTAGATGATCACAATCAAAACGGCTGCAGCGCCAGCTGAAGCACGCTAAAGTTACGACAACACGAGCAACAAGCGTAGATACATATATCAGAAAAAATACCTACAGCTAAACGACAGCATTAACCCCAACAATAGCAGCAGCACCACCACCACCACCAGCAACAATAGGCAATACCAACATGTGTTAGACAAAGATAGTAGTTGTATGCATGTATGTGGGTATGTGGGTCTATGCATACATGTATAGTGTGAGTTTCGCGTTACTATTTCAATTTCATTGTCTATTGTTAGTGCTCTCATATTATTATTATTATTATGATGATGACACTTGCATTGCTTGCTACTACTGTAACGTGTTGCGATCGGCGCGTGCAGCGCGTGCAGATTCATCACGCACGCTTGATGATGACTCTGCACCCATAGCGCCATAGGCGAGCTGACGGGAAAAGATGCGTTCGCGTAATTTACTATACGCCCGGCCACAGGCATGACAACGCCAACTGAAGGGGAAGCAAATGATGCAGCGTAGGTCGAACGAATACAACGTCAATTTCTTATTTTAACCAGTGGCGTTCATTTATATATATATATATATATATATATATATATATATATATACGCATATTCATATATGAACACACAGGCTTAACCAAGCTAACCGTCCCCTATATTTCGAAGATTGCCGTGCTGGCTTGAGTGGCCGAACGGTTCTTGCTGAGCGCGTCCAACGAATCAGTTACCGCTTTTCTCCACTCAGACTGAGTGGATCATGAGAAATCATCATCTCCAGGTAAATGTCTACGACAAGATACAACAAGTTCATAAACTTATCGATAAGTAAAACGAGGGTTGTTGCAGAAGAGCTAACGCCCTTCTCGCCTAGTACGCTCGCAGTGAGCTTCCAAAAACAGGGAAGACCCTGACGAAACCAATCGAGGCACGAGCCAGGTGCAGCCACCAGTGTCAGCGATAGTGCAAGCCGATATAGGCAATGACGGGCGCACGTCTCTCGGTTTCATTCCTCATGGAATTAATCAAAGTTGAGAGGGCAAGCTGCCGCTAGCAACCTTTAACAGGTCGTCTGATGATGCCGTCAACCAGGGATAAAGATTTTAAAGATCGACGTTTCACGTGTCGACGGGTTCCGGCGCCTTTTCGTGAGATCAAACAAACTCAAGCCTGACTCGGAGTTTACGCATGGCCGATTTTATGGCACTATTTGAAGAATGGCCGCCGTACTCATCAGATTTGAACACCAGCTTGACTTATCTCTGTGGGGGATTCTTAACGCCAATGCTTGCAGTTTTACAGTTTTGTATGCTCTGCAGCGGGCTCTTGCAAGTCAATTCGAAAACCACTAAAGGTCGTTTGTGGCGGTTTTCGGTAGACTTCGAGCTGTGGTTTAGATCAAAAGGAAGGGTGTTGAAGTTATATTATGTTAAGCTTATTTTTTTAGTGTACATCAGAATTTAGATCATCGGGTGTGGGAAGTATTTTGGGACCAAAATTATGTTTGTGTACTTTATTTGTGAAGTTTGTTCAAAATGGTGGTCATGCTCCCAGGAGACACTAGCTTATTTGCCCATATATATATATATATATATATATATATATACATATATATATGCGTGTGTGTATAAATAAATTAATGTAAAGTGTTTGTATTTGTAAAAATCTTTGATGACCTTTGGCGGTCCCTTACCCTCGCTCGACAGAGATGACAACAGCAATAATAACAACAGCAGCAAATCAGAGACAAGTATCACGACGGCGACACCGACGACGATAGTAACAACAATACCAACAACAACAACAATAACCACAACCCGTTTGGCGTAGAGCGTGCGTATCGCTACCGTGGGCTGTAGAACGCTGCAGAATCGCCGCCATTGTCGCATCGTTGTGTTGAGATTGTGCGTGTGTGCGACCCCAGCAAACGTGACGATAGCAGCAACAACAAGAACTGGCACGGCGGGCAATTGTCGGATTGTCCAATTTATCCGATCCGTATCTTTCCCTCTGCGTCCCGCTCGATCGCTCGCCCGTTACCGTCACCACTAACGATCATCATACGCATTAGGCACACGTAATACGTCTTTCCTTCATGTAGCCTTGTATTACCCCCTTTACCCCCCCCCCTTTACCCCATCTCTAACCCCCCTCTCCCTGTACGTCTGTTGTATCGTAAGGCGGTTGCTACGTGTATTTCGACGGCCATTGGCTGCTACTTCGGCTCTTGCTGCTGCCGCTGCTGTTGCTCTCGCGTTTGCTACCGTAACCACCGTTATTCTTTGTTTCTGTTGTCGCTGGCGGCCTCTCTCAGGCAAACGAGAGACCGAGAGACCGACCGAGATGCTGGCGCTAGCTGCCCACCAATGCTTGCTTGTCTGGCGAATCTGACGCTCGCTGGTCGTCGTCTGTTTGCTGGCTGGTTGGCAGATTCGATTACCGCCGAACGGCAGCGTGCCAGACCCGCCTGAAGCAAGAACTAGTTGGATGGGCCCCGCCCCGCCTCGCCCCGTTCCATTCCGATCTTCCATCCGATCCAGCTCGGGCTACTACGGCAATGATGGCGGCGATGGCGACGATCGGGTCCAGTTGCTGTTGTTGTTGCCCCCGGGCCAGACAGCATGCGGAGGACGGGGGACGGTGGTGGTGGTGGAAAACGAACGGGGGGGGGGGGGTGGTTTGCGGAGGATGCGAGGCACGGATTTCTCACTCCCACAGAGACAGAGACGAATAGAGAGAGCGGGAGAGAGAGAGAACATTCCGGCCGACGAGAGGGCCGCCGGCCAAGAATAGTGGAGTATAGTGGGCAAATGTCATTGGTGTTGTTGACGTCGTCGTCGTCGTCGGGTAACTTTCTCACGACCCTCAATAGCGTCGTGGGTCTGATCGTCGACAAGACCAAGTGGCAATTAGATCTGCCTTTATTCGCCCTGTTCCAGTTCTCTGAGCTTCCCCTCGCCCGGGCCACGCTGCCCGCCTCAGCCTTTTCCGATCTCAGATTATTTCCTCTCTGTTCTCTGTCCCATTCGCTTTCTTTCCTCTCGCTCGATTGTCTGTCTGTCCGTCTGTCTTTCTCAGTTTCTCAAACTTCGACTCACTGAGGTCACGCATGCCGTCGTCTGATCATTCGGCTTGGCCTTCAGGCAAGCGAAGAAACTAATGCGGCCGGAATCAACGGCGGGGCAATGCCGTCTGCAATACGATGTGACAGCGATCGAGGCACGATACAGCGATATGCTGCAAATGCTCTATTGCCGCTCAGTGAGCTCCTTGAGACTGCGGGCGATATTCGTAGGTCACCTCAACTTGCCCTTGTCCATCGGAGGTGGAAACCGCAGCAAAAACGATGCTAATGTCTAGAGCAGCAGCAGCAACAGCAACAACAACAACAACAACAACAATGATGATGATGACAATAATAACAAGTTATGCACATATTGAATAGAGCTAGTCAACGCAAACACATTCATATCTCTGGCGTCGAACGTTTGTATAGCCCGCCGCTACTAATACGGTTGTGTTCTGCTTTTCTGCGTTTTGCCTATCGCCGACACACAAAAACGGGCCACTATTGCCAACATTTTTATTCATCAATTCATATTACAATCATGTGTAAGCAAACGTGGTAATTTTAAATTGCCATTGCCAACTTGTATGCGCAAATCCTCTGCGGGTCTATTACCGACAAGTCAGTAGTTGTGTTCATTAAAACAAACGGTCGGCCTTTGCAGAGTGTACATTTCTCTTTTTTAATGTTAAAAGTATTTTAGTTGAAGGTTTAGTAATGAAAATACATATAGAGAAATATACAACGTGGTAACGCCATGGCGGTGCTTGGTACCTTGTCCAGGTGGTCGACACCAGACCAGGATCTAGGGCTGGTGTAGTTTGTCGTCACGTTCGCTGGGGGACAATTGTTTACACCCCGTTATGAGCTAAGTAATGAAAATACAAGAAGAATATCAGCGATAACAACACGCTGAGTGACAATAATAATAATAATAATAATAATAACAGCAATAATATCAAACGACACACACATACAATAACAACACGTAGCAATAGCAAGGTCACCAAGAGTAACGCGTCGACTTAAATCAATTTTGACATTAAATACCCCACAATATATATATATATATATATATATATATATATATATATATATATATATATATATATATATATATATATATATATATATATATATATATATATATATGTATATATTCGATATATATTTTTCTACGACCACCACAAGGGTGAACAACGACAAATTATGAATGATCCGGGCACAGTGAGGCACATCGAAGGGAGATAAAAGAAATAGAGAGAGAGAACGCACAAAGAAAAAAACGGAGTGCGATATTGAGACCGTGCTGCTCTCTGCGGAAGGGTTGCACTGTGCTCAGCAAGGCAAAAGCACAGACATACAGATCAGCCACCGCTGCCAATAGTAGCAATCCTGCCGACTATTTAGCGGGTTAGGCAGGCAGCCTCAGGGCGCGTCGACATGATGAGATCGCCGTTAATTGGCCGTGCTCATAGAGACAATCATGACAGCGACGACATCGAGCACAACGACGACAATTAATGCAATAAACACGGCAGCAATGATGACGACGACGGCGATAGCAACAACAACAACAAGAGTTGCAGCAGCAACAACAATAACAACAGCAAGAGTTGCAGCAACAACAACAATAACAACAACAAGAGTTGCAGCAACAACAACAACAACAACAAGATTGCAGCAACAACAATAACAACAACAAGAGTTGCAGCAACAACAACAGGAGTTGCAGCAACAGCAACAACAAAAAGAATATGAACAAAAGCGCCTACAGTATCCAAAGCAGCAACAACAACAACAACAACAACAACAACAACAACAACAACAACAACGACGACGACAACAACGACGACAGCAGCTAGTATAACTGCAAAAGGCTACGACGTTAGAAACGTCCCGGTCCCTGTTGTTGCTGTTTTGAGTTGTTTTTGTTACTGTTGTTGTTGTTGCCGTCGTTAGCGCTATATTGGCGTGTCTCCGATATGCGCCTGCTATTGGTACTATAGGTGCAATGACTTCTACCTACTACAAAAGAAGAGTAAAGAGTACAGAGATTGCTCAATCCGGGGGGGGGGGGGGGGGAGGGGGGGAATGTGACTCTGTCGATAGGCGTCAACGGCATAGTCAACAGTGGGAGGCGCACGATACCCAGTTGACCAAAGTCACGTCACGACATGTGTGCAGCAGCGTCAAGGGCCGGCACCCCAAACAGCTTCAATCAGGTCGCCTAACTCAACAAGAGCGACTCACTAACGTACCCAGGGGAAGGGGGGAGAGAGAGAGAGAATAAATGAGGGGCAGTTATACAATCCGATCCTGCTGTTAAAATCATACAATCAGATACTGCTGTTACAAACGCCAGCAGCATCAACAACAACAACGACAACAATAACAACAACGACAACAACGACAACAATAACAACAACAGCAACAACAGCAACAACGGCAACAACAACAACAACAACAACAACAACAACAACAACAACAACAACAACAACAACAACAACAACGACGACGACGACGACAACAACAACACCTAAACGGGGCGGCGATTGTCAATTCGAATACACTCATAGCTGTGGTGACGACAATACCACGATACATCGCGGTATGGCGACGAAGGGGAAACGGCAATGCACGCTAACTGCCGTTCGTTCATTCGTTCTTTCAATCGATCGACAGACAGACAGGCAGACAACAGATCGGTCGGCCGGCCATTAATGACGACGTTAATTGATATCGGCGTTTGATTGGCCTGACGACACGCGATATAGACTGATATAGCGCGTGCACAATGGCAACACACGATGATAGGCTGAGCTGCGGCTAAAGAGAAGGAGTGACAATCGCAAACTGCTACTGCTACGCGAATTAAACCGGATGCCACTGTACACGCACTCTGGCGAGCCCAGCGACGATGAATCAAATCATTCTGATCGCAACCTCGATTGTGTGTGCCCCCGATGTTGATAGATACCGTGCCTCGCCATCATCCTCCGATTGACGAGCATGTTACGAACATATTTGAGCATTCGTGCTCCTTCTCCTTATTAGACAGCTTACCAGTGTTGACACTTGGTGAACTAGCGCCCATTTATCTTATATATATATATATATATATATATATATATACGTGATCTCCTTCCAAGGGCTGTTGTCTCGCACACAGAAATCTAACTCAACCACTATTGTTAGACCACGTTTTACTTTCACAGTCGGGCCTGCAGTGACATGACAACTCGTTGGGCCCCCCACTGTTTTGTCTTGCCATCAAGGAGTTGAGAGACCCCTTGAGTGCCCGCCTAATATATAGTGCCTGGATGAAGGCGTGTTACCTGGTCGCCCAGGTCGCCCAAAACGGTAGCCTATGCTATTCAGTAAGTACTGGATTTTGCAACGAGGAGCGGGTATGCCTTAACAAACAGAGAATTAAATCGGATTATCATTATCCGATTTCTCAGTCAGACTGGAAGCCGATCTTCCTCGAGACAGTAGCAGACAAATTAAACCAACCACGTCCTACTAGGCGCGCCATTTCTTCATGACTAGAAGAAAGTTCAGATATCTGGTTGACAAAAGAAGTTAAGGTCTTCTGCAAGTCGCTCTTGTCTTATGTATCTCTTGTCGTCCTTACTAAATCTACCAGAGGCAGCTTGCAGGCAAGCCCTTCTGACCTCAGCAAAAGGAGACTTAAGCATGATGCTGGCTAGACCGTAGGCCCCGCGGTAGCCGCATTAATGCCTAGCACCTGGAAAAGGGCATCGTCCCTTTTAGAGGACTTTGTCATGAGGATCTGCTTCGGTCTTCGCATTAGGACCCTCTAGGTAAGGAACATAAGTGCGGCGAGAAGGTCTCACCAATACTTCACCATAGCTCATCCTGAGTCCGCAGCTTAGGCCGTATGTATATATATATACCCCAGCACGTTCTCTAAAATCTTCTGACTACCTTTGTGCTCTCGAACCCGCAGGTCTGCACGCAGACGAGTCTTGTCGATCTAACGGGATAAACTCAACAGCCTTTAAGGGTGGGTAGACTATCGTCTGGGACGGTACCGTGACTGACTCTTTAGCACCCTTAATGATCTGTCACCCACGTGCCCAGGCTGAAAATACTGTTTTGCAGGCGGAGAGAAATGAGTGTCGAAAGTATATATTCATCGGGAACTCTATGGATTTTTGATCTCTTGCCTTCAAGACCTTAGAGGGTCCACCTAAAATTACCAAGGGAGTTATTTCCAAGGCACCCAAGTGTCTCAGATAAGCCACGGAGGACCCACGCGGTGGTGCATTTTTCCGGCAAAGGCTGTAATTGGATATACAACGCGGTAATTTTACATGAGGTCGACACCTGGCCTGGACTTAGGGCTGATGTGGTTTGTCGTCGTGTTCACTGGAGGCTTCTTTTCACTTGTTATATATATATATATATATATATATATATATATATATACGCCGCTCTATGGCTGGCGGTTCGATCAATGGCAGAACTAGCAAAACGTTACATTGGTGGATTTTCTTCCAATCTTTTGATTTAACATGTGCCCTATATATATATATATATATATACAGAGAAAGAGAGAGAGAGAGAGAGCGAAAGAGACTAGCTGTTCGTTTTCACCAGGAAGGTGACATGAGATGAAATGTTGTTTTGTTGCTGTTTTTGTCGTTGTCGCCCGCCACTGTAATCATCGGACTGTAATCATGTTCTGCATTCGACCGCGAAATGCAACGGCGGCCTATAAACCAGTCGGTCGTGATCTACCGCTAGACGGCGCCATATGCCATAGGCATATTGGGGCCATCGAGGCGAAATAGGCAACCCCTTCTGCTACCCCTTCGTACTCCTGTTAGACCTCTACTTCGCCCGCTTACGCTGCCACAGGTACTACTACGGGGCAGCGGAGTGCAGCGACGACTTCTACCTTCCACGACCGGCCATGAGTGGATCGAAACTGCCCGAGAACACCTCTCGTTCGGAGAAAGCGGCCTGCACCCCCGACTAAATCCGCTTTTGAAAATTCGAATACTCGCGACTTTTCGCTGACTTAGCGCCGTTTATCTCATTGGAGTTTCTCTGCGCACAGGGAAAGACGGCTGAACGTTGAAGACGAAGGCGGCCACGGTGGCGCATGCCAGCCATGCAGCATTTGGGGTCGAAACATTTCGTCTCGTCTAGGGACGACCAAAACGTCAGGTAGGCTGCCGTGCAGCAACGATGGTAACACAATATACAGACGACGTATTCTAAAATAATGTTGATTTTATATATATATATATATATATATATATATATATATATATACATATATATATGCCTGCGTGTAAATAATCATTAACTGAAAGTGTGGCAGGAAAGGGGAGTGAAAACTTGCCATGCCAAACGGTCACGCTGGCCGAGATCAGTATCGTCATTACGGCAACTGGTGACCACTGGCAACTAACCTTCAACTCAATCGAGGACGAGGTTTAACAGACACGCATGATCTACATCTCGTTTGTATATATATGTATATAAGAAGAGGCCAACGCCTTGAACGAGTCCCTAAACACCCTCACAGTGTGTTCGTACAGCGTATTTCTTGCTACAAGCGTCTTTTATTTCCTCGAAGTGTACAGTTATAAATGAGACATAAAGACAGAATGAAAATGCCTAACCTTAAATCTGAATTCAGGAACGTCCGGCCGAAAGAGAGACTTTGTCACGGGACAGTTTGTGACAGCCGACTCAATTAAGACTCAGATAAAGGTCACAGCGAGAAAAGTGGTGATCGAAACACCGCGTCGCAAACCTTAGCTGAGTTTAGCGGCAACCGTTCATAAATTAAAGCCGTTTTTCGTCTGAGAGATTTTTATCCTACAGTTTACAGTTGACGCTCAGGTGTTGTACCCCCTACGATCTTCAACATGTGCGCCGTTCTCCATGGGTGTAAATTCGCAAGTATTTGGTGCTCGTCTTGGCGGTGCCAGTGAATCCATTGAATGTGTGTTGAATGCCGGCAAGCAACAACGCAGAAGAGACCAATATAAAGCTTCCGCTCACCGACTTTGTGCAAGACAAAGACTCTTCGTCAACGGAAACGCAATATTGCTGTTAGATACACGGCGCTGTAGCACTGCAGGCTATCCCGTGCGATTATTGACCGTTTCCCTCTTTTTCTCTTTCTCTCTCTCTTTATATATATATATATATATATATATATATACAAATTTAGAATTATAAGGTAGTATCAATACAATATAACGTTGATGTATAGGTTATATATACACTACATGCATACTCGAGCGGGCATTTAAGTGGGCAATGCATCTCATCCTTCATGTGACGGACAATATTGGTGAGTTTCCTTTATGCCCCCCTCTAATACTGGCTGCTTCTAGTTTATTAGTTTTGGTTTGTTCTCTGTCGAAGTATAACCTTCGTGTGTAGATAAGTGTAGCTTAGCTTAGCTGAGACAAAGGCGAGGTACAATGGTGAAATCCGACGCCAGTTTGAAGGGTATTAACTACGCTGGTGTGGCACTACTATGCCATAGTGGTAGATAGGGTTATCCACGCCGCGCTATATTAGCGCGTTTGACGTGCGTTTGGCGAGAACGTTTGATCCCGACTTGACAAATAGTATACAGCGCGTCAAAGACCTGCTATGTCATGACATAACCAGTAGTAAGGATTGTCGGAAGGTGCATGTGAGGAAGGCCAATAGATCACGCATGGTAAAACGGTGGGCAAAAAAATGAGCAACATGAACACGGAATAGTGATGATGGTAGTGGGACGACTGGTGTTGTGGTGACGATGCCCAATCGTAAAAATTGGGCTCGTCCAGACGGATCGTAATATTTCCTGTGGCTGTTGCTGTTGCCGAATATATATTCGGCAACGATAATAACAACAACAACAACGTGTTGTTGTTGTTGTTATTGTTGTTCATGTCGTGTGAGCAGTAATTGTAATTGCACAGGAGGATTGGTAACAGGTTATTCTGCAAATAGCGTGTCAACAGGCAATGACTCACCGTCGACTGCAGGTTAGTGACGCTCGCATCCATGCGAATGACGTGTGCTGCTTGACCTGAACCTCCTGTCCCGCCGCCGCCGCCGGGTAGCATCGGCGTGGAGGCATCCTCGCCTTTGCCTCCGGTTTGTGAGCTTGACATCGTGCCGTTCGCGCACGCCACGCAATCCTCCTCAAGTCCACGTCTTCGCTCACCTTACTGCAGAAGTCGCGCGACGAATTTCAGATGTGGTCGTTCGGCGGGATGCAGAAACACAACGAAATGAGTCCAAAAACAAACAACAGCGACAACAGCGACAACAACAAAGCACACAGCAAGATCACACACAAGAACAACAGCAACAACGACAACAACAACAACAAAAACAGCTCTGTCAGTCAATAGACACACCGGAAACTCTGAAGGACGTGGCTGCTTATTGGTACATGGATTGCTTATCGGCGGCTACATGTCGTGGATATATATATATATATATATACAGATGCAGAGGTCAATTGATGTTGGAACACGACTAATAAACACGCAATATATGTATGTATATTATAAATATCTATATATATATATATATATATATATATATATCATCGTCCCTTCACGAATCGTAAATCCGTCTAAAAGATGCAGAAATGCTTGTGTAAGCCCTTATTACACGTAGTTTAGTTTGTGTACCAAACACCACGACGGTTGGCGTCGCTGCTTAACCACGACACATGAGAGTTATTTATCCATGCGAGACTGTTTGACTGATGTTGACCCACAATGACAGTGCTCAATAATTTAAGTTATAAGAGCAATATATATATATATATATATATATATATATATATATATATATATATATATATATATATATGTATATATATATATATATATATATATATATATATAAACGCAAGTAGTTTGCAATAATGCTTAATGATCACTACAGTATCCTTGTTCAAAGAAAACAACAGAGTATAAATTCTGGATACTTCGCTGCGGTAGTATGTTTTGCTATTTAGATTATAATAAGTGCCACTGTAGACAACGCATGATTTGCTCAGTTTTATATATATATATATATATATATAGGTAAAAGCAGGACGATGACCATTCCGCGTCTAGATACGCGTCCGAGTGTTGGTCGAATGCGTAACTAAATAAATAAATCGCGTGTGAGCGAGTTAGTGACTAAATCTAGTTTTGAGCGCAGACGGTACGCGAACATGGAAAGAGGAAAAGGGCGGCAGTGGTGGTGGTGGTGGGATCGAGGGAGAACGGCCGACAGACAAACAGACGTACGTTCAATTTAGCGCGCCGCTCAAAATTCACATTTTTCTCAGCTACTGGCAGGTATCAGACGGGCTGTGACGGCTAGCAGAACCGAACACACATGGGCTGAACATGTCCGACCGGCGATACACCTGGCGAGGCAGCAATGGCAGATAGTAGAGGTGAAGTCAGCGGCAAGAGGAACAACAACAACAACAACAACGACAACGACGACAACAATGACGACGACGGCAACAACAACAACAGCAGCAACGACGACGACACCGACGATGATGGCAGCGACAACAACAGCAGTAGCAACAACAGCAACAACAACAACAACAACAACAACAACAACAATAACAGTATTAAGAAGAGAGACAAAGAGATGATGACGAGAATGACGCCAGGAACGTCGACGCGACAGCGACGAGATCAAGACACACAAGTTCGAACAGAACGCCAACACAACGCAAAGTGAGCCGCGAATCGCTATGGATCGTCGTCGTTGTCGTCGACGGAAGGGCCCATCCGACGGCCACGGGAGCCACGAATAATGACGCCTGCGGTTGCAGGGGGGGCGGCGGTGCCGACGATGCTGATGATGCTGATGATGGTGGTGGTGGCAGTGGTGGTGGCGGCAGCGATGATCTCGTTGTCGTGGCCGTTGCCCCTAGCCTCACGACAACGACACAGCTCCAGCTACGCTGCTGCTGCTGCTGTTGCTGCAGTAGCAACGACAGCCCGGAGCAATGGAGGTCACGGTAGGTTATTGTCGTTGTTATAGCTATTGCTGTTGTTGTTGTTGGTGGTGGTTGTGTTGTCGTTAGTGTTGTAGTCGTTGTCGTTAGTGTTGTTGTTGTGGTCGTTAGTGTTGTTGTTGTTGTTGTTATTGCATTAACGGTTGTTCTTGTTTCTGTAACTGCTGTTCTTGTTACAGTTATTTTTTACGTTGTTGTAGTTATTGTTGCTGCTGTTGTTGTCAGTAGTCGCCGCACAGGAGGATTAACAAGCGCCCGTATTTCTAGCTCTGTTGTTTTTCTCTACTCGCACTTTCTCCCACTCACACTTTCTCTCTTTCTGTCTGTCTCTCGTTCTATGTTATTAGGTCCACCGACTCGATGACTAGTATGCTGGCTGGCTGGCTGGCTGGTAGCTAGGTAGGTAGGTAGGTAGGTAGGTAGATAAACGCGGCAACACGGCACGGCCGCAACAGGAGTTCCAATACGAGCAAGAATCCGACAGGCTGCAGTAGGCAACGATCAACGACAACGACGACGACAAAGATGACGGATGGAGGACGGATGAGGACACAACGGACGGCTGACGTAGTAACAGTAGTAATCGTGGCGGAGACAACGACAACGATGATGACGACGACGACGACGACGACAACAACAACAACAGTAACCACAAACACAACAAGGACGACAACGATAACAACAATAGTCACGTTGCTATAGCTGCAGCTGAGTCAAAATCAGTCCTAGTAATAATAGTGGTGGTGGTGGTGGTGGTGGTCGAGGATAGAGGAACAGCTGAAGCATCAACAGAACAACAACATCAGCAGCAGCGGCAGCAGCAGCAGCAGAAGTACAGCAATCACAAACACGTCCAAGGCACGATAATGTTGGCGATCACAATAAGGACGTCAACGACGACGATATTAATGATGATGATGATGATGGTGTTGAGAATGACTTCAAGAACAACAATGACAACGATGTCGACAATAATGATGATGATGATGACTTTAACAATGCAAGCAAACAACACAGTGATGACGACGACGACGACGATAACGACGACCTCGAACACGTTGACGGATGGCCGCGAACGATTCCGGTCACGGTAGTCTCCAGGGCATCAGTAGCCACAGCAGTAGTCGGAATAACAACAGTAGCTCCAAAAAACCACAGCAGCAATAACCACTCACCTCCACCACCACTACCAACAGCACAGCAGTTAATCGGTCGATCGGAGGTTGTGATCGCAAGTTTAACAGCTGAGGTGAGGCGTAGCAGCCCGGTCAACACTAACAGCACCGGTAGCCCGGTGCCAGCCGGCACCACTGGCCTAGTAGGTAGTATAGTATAGTATAGTCCAAGCGTGCTGGAATACGGGCCGGCCGTTTAGTGCGTAGCAGCTAGGCAGAATAAGCAGCATAGTCGAGTGTTCATGCCATCAGTAGAGTTATAGGATGGACCGATATCTGCCCGACACATTGATACGAACAACAACAACAACAGCAGCAGGAACAGCAGTTGGAGCAGCCGCCGCAACAATAACAACAACAACAGTAACAGCAGATACAGCAATATCAAAACCGCATCAGCAGCAGCAGTGGTTCGAGATGAATAGTGTTGACCGATGAGTTGCTGAGTTGCTGTTTCTATTGCTAGTTACAGTAGTAATGGTAGTAGTAGTAGTAGTAGTAGTGGTAGTAGTAATTGTACTACTATTAGTACTGATGCTGCTACTCCTACTCCTACTCCTACGACGACGACGACGAGGAGTACTATGACTTCGTCTACGTACTAAGTCAAAAGTCAAAAGCTCCACTACAACAACACACGTCAGGTGCGGCAATGGACTACTGCAACACGAGCGTGGCCACCCATCCAGCCGACTGACGAGGGCGAGCTCACTATGAGCGACACTCAGTCAGTCAGTCAGTCAGCGAGCGAGCCAACCGTCCGACAGTCCGACCAACAAACAGATCGCAACCGTTACAGAGTTACTGTAACTGCTGCTGCTGCTGCTACCGTCGCTGCCACCGTCCCCGCCGTTGCCGTCGTTATTGTTGCGGATGTTGATGTTGTTGTTGTTGTTGTTGGCATGATCATTGAGGTTGTGGTTGCCGTTGTCTTTGTACTGTTGTTGTCGTTGCTGTT
The DNA here is from genome assembly GCA_003439945.1 of Dermanyssus gallinae. Lineage (NCBI taxonomy): Eukaryota > Metazoa > Arthropoda > Arachnida > Mesostigmata > Dermanyssidae > Dermanyssus > Dermanyssus gallinae. The sequence goes on from QVRM01004797.1 coordinate 434,328, forward strand.
ACTGTTGCTGTTGTTGTTGTTGCTGTTGTTGTTGTTGTTGTTGCTGTTGTTGTGGTTGTTGCTGTTGTTGCTTTGCTGCTGCTATGGTTGTTGTTGCTGTTGTTGTTGTTGTTGTTGTTGTTGTTGTTGTTGTTGTTGTTATTGTTGTTATTGTTGTTGTTGTTGTTGTTGTTGTTGCTGTTGTTGTAGTTGTTGTTGCTGTTGTTGTGGTTGTTGTTGCTGCTGTTGTGGTTGTTGTTGTTGCTGTTGTTGTTATTGCTGCTGCTGTCGTTGTTGTTGTTGCTGTTGTTGTTGTTGAGCTTGGGCCGTTATTGTTTCGTCACCGCCACTGCATCGTCCCTCAGAAAGCTTCCCTCGCTCGACTAATAATACTACTATTACTACTACTACTACTACTTCTATAACGATGAATGGCGAGGACAGCAACATCGTCCATCGAGGCCCTTTTAGCCAGCACACAGGAAACGTGCCCTCGCGCGACACAAAAAAGACTTGATAGATAAAGAGGAATGGAGAAAACGAGAAAGAACAAAAAAACAAATGAAAAAAGGGGGAAAAGGCCACAAAACGGAGTAAGGATACCACCACAATCCACCACCAATGATTACCATTATTACAACCACCATAACCATTGTCGCAACCATTACCATTACCATCATCATAATTGCCACCACCATCATCATCACCATCAACATCAACATCCTCATAATAACCACCATCAACATCACCATCATTAGGAGGAGAAGGAGCAGCAGCAATAGCAGCAACTGCAACATCGACCGACTCTGCACGCGCGCCTCTTCGTTGTCTGACCGCCGCATCGCGTTCGGCATCCAAAGCGTCCGATCGTCCAACTGTTCAAGCGTCGACGTCGGCGCGGTTTCAACGGCAATTCGAACGGATTATCGAATGGATCGGACGGACGGGCGGACCGACCAGTGGATAAAACAGCGGTTTATCTGGCGGGACCGAACAACGGCCGCCTCGACAACGTTATGCCGGTGGTTGGGGCAGTCGCAGCTGAGGCCACGATTCGTCGAGCCGTCGTCCGATATCGCACGAGATCGCTCCCTCACTAATCCCTGCCAGATCTCTTCGTTCCGTGTACTGTTGTTGTTGTTGTTGTTGTTGTAGTGGTTGTTGTTGTTGCTATTGTTGTTATTGTTGGTGTTGCTGTTGTTGTTGTTATTGTTGTTTGACGTTGATGTTGCTGTGTTTGCCGTTGATGATGTTGTTGTTGCTGCTGCTGCTGCTACTGCGATAGTCGCTGTTGTTGCGGTTGTTGTTGTTGTTGTTGTTGTTGGTGCCGTGTTGCCTGTGTCCTCTTCCTCATCATCATCATCATCCCCATCATCATTTGCCATTGTCGTAATGTCCAGGGTCAGTTAGAGCTATACCGGGATCACCGACCTCGGTAGACGGATCCACCATCGCGCCGGGCTTATAGTCACCTACACGGCAACAACCTCAAGCGGTGCCGTACGTTTCGAGCTGTGGGTTTGTCCATATGTCTGTCTGTCTATCTATCTATATGTCTGTATGTGTACGTATAAACGCTTGGGTACGCGTTAATCTATCAATGCGTACGTATAAAAGCATGCATGTGGCATCTGTGGATGCTGTATGTACGCATGTGCTTAGGTGTGGGTGTATACGTATGAACATGAGGCGAGTAGATGTTTTCGCGGCGACAAGCTTCAACCAAGCAAGCCAGCAAGTAGGCGCGAGTACGAGCGTCCTCGCAATAAAGCCCGATGCCTCTGCAGAGGCTGGAGCTAGCTACTGCTGCCGCTGTTGTTGCCGTTCTACCTGCGACGGCAAGGGTGCGACGACTCACCCATTACCTCACTAATGACGGATCACATCCAGCCAGAGTGAGGACGCCAATCAAAATGACAGCGACCGAAGGAAAAGCTACTGAGGAAGACAAAGAGACGGCGAGAGAGAGAGAGAGAGAATCGGAGAGGGATAGAAAGAGCAGAGAGAAGGAGATAGGGGGAAATAGTGAGCGAAGAGAGAGAGAGAGAGAGAGAGGAGAGAGATCGTAACATAGAGACAGAGCGTGCTGGAAAGAGATGAGAGGACCCATTAGGACTGTTCGGAGCGGAGTTCGCAGCGAGGCCGATGCAACCACACTGGACGGACGGACGGACAAACGCACGCGGTTCACGGCGCCTGAACGGAAACACAGATCGCCATATAGACCGACACAGACGAGAGCTTCTTACGCCCTACATATACGACCATCAGTCAGTTGGTCAGTGAAAAAAAAGATTCAATTTATTGATTGGCTTATTGATCGACGCTGTATCGCGTCTTGCTCGAGCTAGCGCGATACGTGTGTTTCCCATCCTTAGTTGTGCAAATATATGCGCATACACATACATATACATATGTACATATAAAAATCCACATATTTTGGCAATGCTTTCCAACCGAACCGCGGCGACACATAAGGTCGCACAGAGCAATGCGACTGTGCTTGTGTTGATCCCACGTCGCCCCGATCGTTTTTTCTGCATTCGCAGCAAATGAACCGGCCTGTCCGAACTGAATCTGATGGTGGCCACGTTGTCGCTGACACAACAGCCGGCACAATGCATTGTAGTTGATGCAAGGGCGTCATCCATCACGGGATAGTGTCTCTTTCAACCTCCATCCTATTATTTCGTTCTCTTCCTCTTGGCCATCTCTATGTCTGCCTGGCTCTGCCTTGTCTTCTGCGATATCTATTAGACACGAATCATCACCGGATTGATCCATCACTACAGTCATAATTATCGGATTGTCCATCTCCATAATCATTAGCAGCATAATAAGCGACGACAATATGTAGTAGTAACAGCAGTATCAATAGCAGCACAAAGGTATGCTGCTCATAGCTTATTCAACAGCCATAGGCGCAATGTATCAATACCCTGTGGCCTAAATCGCCTGACCCCGTCCATTAGCAAAGTGTGACCAACAGGTTTAGAGAGGAAGTAACAGGGGGTGAAGTGCGGCCGTTGTCGCCTCCGCCGCAGCTCTCATATATATATATATATATATGTATACATGTATATATATATATATATATATATATATATATATGTATATATATGTATATATATATATATATATATATCTGTTCCCCCTCATTTCCTTCTTCTCCGTGCGACCGTCTATCCAGACAGACGTAAGTGCGTGCGTGGATGGATGGGTAAGCAGCCTAGTTAACCCGTTGAGACAGGAGACCAATCCGATGTTGCTGCTGCTAGGGATGCTGTTGTTACACATTGCTGATCATGGTGGTCATGAGATCCGCATTTCGGCCGCCGCAACCACGGAGTTCTTTCACTCCCCTCTCTTTTTTCCCTACGCTTCCCTCGTTTGGTCACTTGGTTTCCCTTTCTCCCAAGTCTCTCCAAGTTGGTGTCGGCTATTGGCCAGCCCTGTGTTGTGGCCTATCAATAATAACCTCGTTCTGTTCCATCCTTTTAGCTTCTCTCCGTCCGCATGACACTCCTTTCTCATCGTCTTTACGGCTGGCTCGTAAACGCGACTGCTATCGGCGATTCGGTGTATGTACTCCCTCGCACGGGGCTGATGCCAAGCGTCACGATGCCAGCGATAGCCCACCTAGCAGGGAATAATGGGACAACGAAACAGCAACAGCAGCGGTGGCGGCAGCAGCAGCTCCATTAGCAACAAGGACAAGAAAAGGCACAAGTCCTTTTCAAGGCCGTGGACAACGGAAACAACAACAAGAACAACAACATTAACAACACCACCAAGGACAAAGCAGCAACGAGAACAACCACGGTCATTATAACAATAAAAATACCAGTAGAACAGCAACACAGTAGAGATGATAACGGCAACAATGCCAAAGTAGCACAAAAACAACAGCAGCAGCAGCAGCAACAACAACAGCAGCAGCAGCCGCCATAACAACAACAATAACAGCTACAACCATCACGTGTAGACTGAAAGTCGACTTGTCTCTATCTCTGACTGTAATTGCTGTAGCGTTCCGTTATAACCTGAGATAATGTCAAAAGCACATCGACGAGCATGGAGTATTGAAATACTCTATTCGTTGAGTGACGAGATTGCTGGCTGACCCGCCGCTGGAGGACAACCGCCGGATGTGGACCGACGGGCGGCTGGCTGCAGGCGAACAGCGGGGTCTGGAAGCGCCCCTGGCAGCCATCACAGTAGACGGGCTGCTCTTACTAATTGCACATGGACACACCCTTTTACCTACCCCCCTTCACAGACACGCGCTCACACAGACAGCAACGACCTTCCCACGACTCCGTTTTAGACCACTCTTTTCGACTCTACGCCACTCCACTCCAGCGTCGTAACTGTCGTATCGTTGATCAACGCTTAGTGTTTAGTATGTTTATATATATATATATATATTTTTTGTGTGTTTTATATCGTTATATGTCCGACTCACATACGTATTTATCATAATTTAGAAGAATATATATAATGCTTCACGATGTTATATCTATATATATATATATATATATATGGATGTTCAAATGAAAAGGTACAAACGACGCTGTGAATATAATTGAAAAGTAATCACCAGGGGCTGGAGCATAACTATCTCACAGTTCATGAAGCAAAGGATTCCCTGTTCTCAGGACCCTTGTGGCTGTGACAGAAGCTAATCCTTCAGTATGTTCGGTGTCCGAGTTGAAGTGCTTTCCTTTGAGGTGTTTTAACGGACCAAGCTAATAGAAGTCGCAAGGCGACATGTCTAAACTGTATGGCGCATGCTTAGGCGGCTCGCACTTAAACTTGGCCAGTACACTTTGCGTAACCCTGGCAACGTGTGGACGCGCATTATTGTAAAGCATAATCACTTCCTCCGCAGCAGACCGTTTGCTCCTGATAGTGTTGCGTAGGCCATAGAGTATCTCAAAGTACATTCATTGTACATGATGATCCGTTTTTAAGAAATTCGGTGTCTCGGACGTCAAAAATAATGAGCATCACCTTGCCTGTTAAGGGCACAGCTTTGAATTTTACAGGGGAAGGTGACGGCGCATGTTTGTATTGTAGATGATGTCCCGCCCTGGATATGGCTCTGGATATGGTGATAGCACACACCCTCGTCACCGGCGACGATACGCTCCAAACGGGCGAGTTCTTCATAATACCGGAGCAGATGTGGCAGTGCTAGTCCCATACGCAGTTTCTTTTGCGGTTCTCTAAGCTTCCTTCGGAACCCACCGCGCGCATACCTTCCCGTAATCCAACATGTCGTGCACGATTGTCCACACTGTTTCAACGCTAGCTCCACCATCACTGCCAACATTGGCACTGTGACACGCCGATCACGTCTCACCAAGTCACTGCTCACCTTGTCGATGGATTCGGCCGTGCTCACCGTGTTTGCTTAGCCCCGTCTCAGGTCATCACTCAAACACCCTTGGCCTTCATCAAAACGGGCAGTCCACTTTCTCACTGACTTGTCGGAAGCACAGTCTACCTCGTGTACTATCGGCTACCAACGGGCGATGAATATCCGCCGGTTGAATACCTGCCGCAGTCAGAAATATAATAACACCTCGCTGCTCCTCAATCGTCGAATTTTCATGGGAGCGTCATGATGCCCTCCCTCGCACCCGCCGCTTTAACGGACGGGACACACAAGTGCCTGCTTTCCTCTTCTCTAAATGTCTCGAAACGTTATCTCACCGCGATATATTCAAATTTCATCTGGTTTGGTTATTACGACGTCTTGTACCTTTCAATTTGAACCACAAATCATTCATATATATCCAGTCGTATGTCGATATCCTGTTGATCAGCGCGTAGTGCGTGCGATCGTCCTATTATGGTATCATCATGTGGGAGGGCTCCGCACCTACACCCACACACACATATATATATATATATATATATATGCACTTTTCTCCTCAGTTGGCACTGCCACGCGTCGTTCCTGGGAAAGATGTGCATACAAGTGAAGTCAAGAACCGACATGAAATTTTGTTCGATTTCGCACCGGATATAAACTTCACTTACAGCTACTAGCCTTAAAGCGCAAACTTGGGATTGATCTACCTAATACTGAGAGAGGTCAGAGAACAATGCGCTTTAGCATTCACAATAGTAGTCGCCCACAGTGTTCAAATAAATGATCTTAGATCATGGGTTAAACTGAAGTCCGTTCGTCTGTCAAGTCATTTGATCCTAAACTGTAAAGGAAAAGCTGAAAAACTACTATTAAAAGACTCACTATCGAGTCTTAAATAGACAATCGTTCAAACTATTCGGAACTTATTCCGTAGACAGTGGCTTGAAGCTATGCCATTTCTTCAGCTAGGCACCTTGCAGGACGCAGCCAGCTTCTTCTGGCTGCCGCTACTATGCTAGAATCTCCTTCTCGGGAACCTTCCTTGTGGGACATGCCAAGATGCCAAGTCCATGCTGGCGGTCTGCATCTACTTAGTTGCTCAAGAAGTTTCGGCAGTTTTGTAAAACACGGAGAATCAAGTAACAATTAAAAACAAGCCCTGGGGGATCAAGAATATTGACAGTACTAACTACTCGATACCTCGGCCTAGAAAACGAACAGAAGAACCACTTTCTTGTGGGCATCCGAATACTACTGTGTTCTACACCTGCTTTTCTTCTGTCCAGGCTATCGTTCAACATCCAGCGCACGCTTGTAAGGGAAAACCTTGTTACACAGTTCTTACGAACAAGTATAGTTTTTGTATCAATAACAAGCTATCGTAAAGGGGGCATATTGACTCACATCACTATGACGTTCATCGGGTTCTTCTAACCGTCGACCGTTCTCGGCGAACACATTCACTCGGCGATTGCGGGCCACATTATTCCTGTTTTTTTCACTTCACACAATTACTTCGCACGCCTTTATGGATACAGGCGAGACACTTTGGCATTACAGAACATACAGACTCGGAGGAGCGAGGCAAATACCTAGAGATGTTAAAAGAAGTTACAACTCTTCTTCTTCTTCTCTTCTTCTTAAACTTCTTAATAAATCACGGTAAGTCATTGTCAAAAAAAAAAATTACTACTCTGTACGTGTTGCCCTGGAGGCGTTGGGTCCCGCCCGCGTGAGTACAGATGCTGTCTTAGCTTGCCTGCAGGGTAAATGCAGCTTCTATTGCGGTTGCCGTAAACTGAGCCCACCCACGACGAGATTTCAGCGCACGTTTACACCTCACATTTGCATTGTTTGTTAACTGCATGTTTAATTTAAAATTAAGCCTGTTAGACCAAATATTATAATATAATACATATAATTGTAGCATTATTTTACATTATTATTTAATCACATGTGAATATTTTATTATTATATTATTAATATTATCAAACATTGGGCATATTGGCATGACATAGTATTAATATTAATAATAGCCTTGATTTACCAAGGCTTTTGTTACGTAGCTCATCACAGAGTAGTGCCAAGAAACTCTACTGGGAGATCATGTCGACGCATTTAGATAAATTCTAAAGTAACACCAATAGTACACCACACACACACACAAAGTAACACCCTCTCTCTTGGAGTTTGGGTAAATGAAGAGGCAAAAGTCATTAAACTGACAAACAAAGCAATGCCTAGAATCAGGGCTGAGCTATTTCCTAGTCCTCTAGAGAAGAGTCTTAGTCGAGCCCGGTGGCGTGGTGGCTAATTCTGCGCCTCGCAACCGGAGGATACACATAGGCCCCACCGTTGCACATTTGTATTTATGGGGGTCCGTCTATGAAGCAATGTAAAAACAGTTCCGTGGACGGTAAATCTTGACTGAGGGTCAGCCCGAAAACTTTACTTTTAGAGAAGAGTCTCAGCCAACAAAGGGTGGGCTATCGTTGCAGTTCAAAAACCCAAAAAAGATGTCCCTACTGTAAGCGGTTGTTCATCCCGTGCTAAACGTTTTAGGTGGAGGATAGTTGAAATCATGATGCGCGATATAAAGCTAAACATCATTCAGGAAGTCTACGTGTGTGTATATGTCTGCAGACAGTTAAATCTATTACGAATATGCTCGAAGTTACCCACGAAGTCTGGGCAGATCCTGATCCAGAAAGCTATACTGAGATAGTTAGAAACATCGAAAACAAGTCCGACGAAAGGTTGGAGACCTGGATATTTTCAGTGCCTCTCACCTGGTGGTCTAGTTTTGCATGTGAA